>OZ005662.1:121724779-122102279 GCA_963930645.1 Salticus scenicus | reverse complement strand
ATATAAACAGTGTTCATGCATAAAAAATTGCCTTTCTCTCTCTCTCTCTCTCTTTCTCTCTCTCTCTCTTTCTCTCTCTCTCTGTCTTCCCTCACTTTTCTATAAGAATAAACTTATTTTTGAAGTTATTGGTTTATTTTATGCCAAAAAGTGCTACTCCAAATTAGTGTGAATGACTGTACAAAGCTAATGAAATTTAAGCTAAGAAATTTTATTTACAAAAATTATACAGCATGCTCCAATAAGTCCAAACCAGAAAAACTTATTGTTATTTTGATTCGACCAAAAAAAAAAAAAAAAAAAATTAGGGCCAACTTGACCCGTGGGACGAATCAAGATGGTTCTAATTGGCTCAATGATATAATTTTTACTCTACATAATTATTTAAACTTAAATGACATGGTTTTAAAGTTTTCAATAAAATTTAAGAAAAATTAATTTTTACAAACTAGTATTTTTAGGAGGGGGCAAATACCCCACCCTATTGTTTCTATATGCCAACGCCCATTTCAATACACAAACGATCTTATTCTATAACATTTTTAATCTTTAGTGTTTCTATTGATTTTTTTTTTCCAGATACTTAGCTCAATAGTAAAGGTTATCTTCATGATTGAAATTAACAGACACGCAAAAAAAAGTTTTTTTTTTTTTTTTTTTTTTACAACAAAAATTTTTTAGATCGACTAAATTTTTCTATTGATACAACCTCAAGAAAAACTTTGTTACCAGAATCGCGTGTTCATTGGCTGTTTGCAGAAATATCTATGACGTTATTTACCGGTCTATCCAATCACAGTGACTCTTTATTTTCAACCCTGTACTTTTGGACAATCAAAGCAAGTTGGTTCAGTTAACGGCGCAAAATTATTGTTAGAATGCCAAAATAAATCCACAGAATCAGTCAACAAAATAAATTTGGCTTTCCTAAGAAAACATCTTGTTTCGGTGTACGTAAGAGCATAGCTAGGAGCACTGTTTCTGTTTAATCAGACAAATAAGTCATGGAAAATTTACTTGTGTAAAAGCAAAAACGCATTATGTCGTGTGGACGGCAGAAACGAATGGTACGGTGTAGTGATGATGTTGGTGTTCATTGAACCCTACAGGAATGTTTCTAACAGTCTTCGAAGACATCATTAGTCGTGCGGTACTTTTACCTTATTCGTCTGCACCTGTTTCTAAACATTTTTGCATCCAAAACATTATCAACTTCCCATCCGATGGTTGTTGATCACAGCGAGTTCAAAACTTTCACTGTCTATTATCAATAATTTTGTTTCAGCGAATCACGTGACATATATATAATGACATATATTTCTTGTACAGAAGCGACTTCACCAGGGGCCGAGAGATTTTACTCTCGAAGCTGCTAGACAGAAGTGTCAAAAATTGGATCGCAAAGCCGTGCTCGTCAGCTTACTTGGAGTTTTCGAAGGTTTACTTAGAAACCTGTATGAATATGGGCTAGGACCCCTTAAACCGACCCCCCCCCCCCACACACACGGAGAGCTCTCTACCTAGACCCACAACTGGCTTTTGACCGTACACAAACAAGCACTTTTATACAGAAACCATGTTATCACATTAAACAACAGGAGAGACCCTTAGTGAGGCACCTACTTATTAATTTTAGATATTAAAAAAAACTTTATGATTGGCCCATCGTATCTGTACGGGATAGTCAAAGTCAGTGTAATCACTAAAGAGTAAGAATGGTTATAAAATAAGGGTAGTCAACTGTGTTTACACCCTGTATAATAAAGCTATCTGATTGGCTGAATCAGAAATTATTAGAATTTATGTATTTTCCAGCTTTTGCTAAAAGTCAACGTCATAGAGAGCATTTCATATATATAATTAAAAAGAAACATTCCTGTAATATTTAGCCATTACTTTAATGAATTTGAAATAAAAATTACATTTATAATTTGGCGAATAGCTTGAAAAAGATTTTTTTCTTTTACTGCTATATATTTGTTTTTCAAAATATTTATCAGTCTCAAATCAAAAACTGGTACAGTCGGTAACAAAAGTGTCCGAACACTAGCAAAAATTCCTATGTAAAAAAAGTACACTTCATACGGTTTTGTTAAATAAATCCTTATCGAATCATGTTCTTACACTGACTAAGAACAGGATTCGACAAGGATTTATTTAACAAAACCGTATGAAGTGTACTTTTTTTAAATAGGAATTTTTGCTAGTGTTCGGACACTTTTGTTATCGACTGTATGTTGTGACCATCACAATACTTTCTTTATACCATTCTAAATAATAACGCTATCTACCGGTTAATATGCACAAAAGTTTAATCCACATAGCCTCTCACAATAAAAGATTCTATGTATACAGCTTAATGCAATTTTAACGAACACATGATGAGGTATAGCCATATGGAAAGTAGCGTTATAGAAACTGAGACATAGTCTTTCCGTATAAGGGAAAATTTGTAGCATTGTAACGCCACCTACCAGCCTTTGCGCACTAAAATTCAATCAGCATATTTTTTCTTATTGGACCACTTACGCATCAAAATTTATGCAATTATACACTATAAAAGTTGAAATACAGCCTTTTTGTAAATGGAGGAAAATGCAGCATAACAGGTCAATATGTTGAGTGGCTATACGCACAAATAGTTAACAAGAACCAATTTATGTTAAAATGCAATTAAATATAAATTTTTATGAAATTCTGTGAATTAATTCGTAATCTAGCGCTGCCACAAAATTTTGATCACACACAGACAGATGGACATTTTCTAAATATGGTTCAATTATGCACAGGATATCTCAAAAAGTATAAATCTATCGAAAACAGGAAGTCAGAAATTTTAATGAATCCAAAACTTTTTTTTTTTTTTTTATGAATATAGGAAAAAGTAATAAATAAATCCGTAATAAAGTAAAGTAAAATAATAAATTAATTATAACAAACTGAGTTCGATTTTAAGATTTGAATTTGCTAAATATATGTTATAAATTGGCTATAACTATTATATACTATAATATTTAAATTAAAAAAACATTCATAAAATAGAGTTAACGTATAAAAAATATTTATTTTTTTTAGACTAATTAATAATTTTGTCGAACATAAGATGATGAGTTAATTTTACCTTAAATATTCAGTTGGAAGAAAAATGGGTACAACTATGGTATTTGCCCACAGCTGAATTTGGCGATTTTTCTTTGGCGCGGATTTGAACGATAACGATGTCGTTCTGGACTGTTTGCGATATAATATGGCAGCCTACATGCTATTTATTTTGGATTTATGATTTAGCTTATGATTTTATCATTTAAAATTTATGATTTTTAGATTTATGATTTAGAATCACCGAAAATAAATCGCCAAATTCAGCTGTGGGGAAGCTATAGTTGTTCCGAAAAATGCTCCTACATGTACCCAAAAATTTTATCCTAGTTGACTATTACAAACAAAAATTTTCAGTTTTACAATGAGTGTTTTTTTTTTTTTTTGTTTTGTTTTTTTTTTTTTTTTTGTTTTTGTTTTTTTACAAAAAAATCTATATCGTGTCCATTTTTACGAAATTTTGTCCTATACTGCCATGTTAAAGATCATGATAAAACTGAAAGATAGCGCCACTTGTTGAACAATATACTCCAAAACTTTATGTGCACCAATTAATGTATTCTAAATATAATTTTCATTTTCCTTAAATTATGTTCATTAATTCTTGATCTACACCTGATAAAAAAATTTTGTTACACACATTAAGATACTCATACAGACGGATATTTTTAAAATATGGTCAAACCGTATTCAGAATATCTCAAAAAGTGTAAATACGCCGAAAACTGGGTACAACTATAGTATTTCCCCACAGCTGAATTTGGCGATTTGTCTTTGGCGCCGATTTGAACGATAACGATGTCGTTCTGAACTGTATGAGATATAATATGGCAGCCTGCATGCAATTTATTTTAGATTTATGATTCATGATTTATAATTTAGCTTATGATTTTATCATTTATGCTATATGATTTATGATTTTTAGATTTATGATTTAGCCATAATCGCCAAAAATAAATCGCCAAATTCAGCTGTGGGGAAATACTATACTTGTTCCGAAAACTGGAAGTCAAAACTTTTTAAAAATCCAGTACTTTCATCTATACTTAATCTAAAAGAGTAATAAATAAACAACTATATGGAATTGTAAAAAGTTTGATATCAAAAATTAATACCCAGTTGTGTATTTTTCAATTCCGTCCATGCGATGAAATCCAAAAAGTTTAGCACTTTTATCGCTGCATATCATTACATTGCTCAGTTCCAAATTCAGAAAACTCAATTTCTTTGTATGTAGGTAATCAAGAGCAGACGTTATTTCTTTTATCGACGAAACTGCAAGCTTAAAGTTGATAGGTTCATCGAAGATTACTTTTTTCTTCAGAACATTATCTAATGTCAAATCAACACGTTTAGATATAAGCCATGTCAAACCAAATACTGGAAAATCAGCGGTATCCAACAGACGTAGCATATTTTTGTTGTTTAACTGCCCCCATTCTTTTTCTTTAGGACCCATGTCTTCACTCAACACAATTTTCATTGCCAATCCTTTGCCATCATCTTCATTCCATACTCGTAAAACTGTAGAGACTGATCCTTGCCCAATTACTTCAGTGTACTTGAAATTCAAAGTTTTTCTGAAAACATCCGTTATTTCTTTGTGGTATACATCTTTAGATATTTTTTTTTTTTTGCGAAGTTTTTTCAGTTCTGATATAAAATTCAAACATTTTTCCATCATGAAAATTAAAATTGAAAAGTATCGATGTGGTATATAAAAAGTGATTGAGGCTTATTTTAATTACGATAATACTTTTGTCATACAAAATGGATAAACTAATTCTTTTGAAACACAGTGAAATAAATATATACATATTGTTTAACTTAAACAATGTAGTATGTAATAAACAATGTCATATTTTGTTACATTGTTTAAAACAACAAACAATGTACATTGTTTAAAACATTTTCTTACATACATTGTAACAATTAAAGAATTTTGTTTCAAATTCCGGTAACAATACAAAGGTGGAAAGATTACTCTATTTTTTTTTTTTTTTTTTTTTTCCTTACCAATACATGATAAACTATTGTTTTTGAGTCTGATTTTCAAATTTTACTTTTTCTTATTTATTTACACATTTTGTGGTTCAATGAATCCGAAAATTGCGTTTTTACAGATTGACGTGTGTGTGTGTGTGTGTGCGTGTGCATGTCTTTTATCATCATAACTGAAGAACAAATACTCGTATTAGCAGGAAGTCCAAATTCAGTTTTCCAAATGTGTATAATATGGAGATGCCACACTGTGTTTCCAGATTGGGGAAGTCCCCAATCTGGGATCCTAAAGGAAGTCTTTATTCAACTCTCACCAATAATTTTGAAACGTGATATTAGTTCCCCAACATACTATAGGTATGGGGAACTAAGGTAATCGTGAAAATTTTTGACCTCGGTTTTTTGACTTTTTTACACGTTTTCAGGTGTGAGGAATCCGAAAGTGACAAAATTTGTATGGTATCTGTCTGTAGGGTGTCTGTTAGTGTGTTAGTGTGTCAGTCCATTAGTTTGTTAGTCTGTGTACACTATATCTCAAGAACAAATTGTCGCAGAGTGGTCAAATCAGTTTTAAAATATTACTTTTGACACTTGCAAGAACCCTATTCATTTGCAACATTCGAATTAAAAAACTTCGTAAGTTATTAGAAATTTACGATTTTCTTAACATGGGAGAATAGCACAAAAATTCACTTAAACGTGCATTAAATGGAAACTTCATACTGTAAAAATGTCAGACCAGTTTTAAAATATCAGTTTTGATGCCGGAATGAACATCAGTAATTACAAATATGCTACTTTGAAAATTTCGCAAGTTATTGGAAATTTACGAATTTCTTAACGTGGCAGTATAGGGCAAAATTTCACATAAACGTCAATTTTGAGAGATATTTTCATCGTAAAGATGTCAGACTGCTTTTGAAATATTATTTAGGACACTGGCATGAATATTAATGACTATAAATTTTCCATATAAAAATTTCGTAAGTTATTGGAAATTTACGAATTTCTTAACATGGCAGAATAGAGCAAAATTTCACATAAACGTCAATCTTGAGGGATATTTTTATCGTAAAGATATCAAACCACTTTCTAAATATTATTTAGGATACTGGCATGAATATCATAGACTATGGTTTTTCCGATTAAAAAAATTCGTAAGTTATTTGGAATTTACGATTTACTTTGTCAGAATAAGGCATAAACTTCCATTTTGAGGATCATAAATACATTAGACAACTTCAAAATTACATTTATGATATTTTTTTGAACATGATTGAATACAAATATTCTAATAGGAAAATTTCGTAAATTATTCGTAATTTACGATTTTATCAATATAGCGAAATTTTAAATTTTTCATATAAATATGAGTTTTGAGGATTATTGCATTGGAAATAATAGCATGAAAACTAAACAACGCAATTGACCCTGATAAAATAAATTAATAGATTAGAATAAGATAAATATATCGAAGTGAACGGTTGATAGCCTATTAGGCGGGAATTTGATTCTGTCACTGTATCAAGCTTTGGTCAAATTCATTTCTTTTAACATGATTATAATATGTCTCGCTCTAGAAATTTATGAGAACATAAATATGATGAGGAACTGAGCAGAGTCCACCTATGCCAACTAGTAATTAGACCATATAAACCATAATAGACGTTTAAGCTTCGAAGTGATTAGGCTACCGTTACAATTAAAATTCAATGGTGAATATTGAATAAAGAAAGTCCCCAATCTGGCAACACTGATGCTACACGAAACGTTTTATGAGGATTGTACAAATAGTTCGTTTACAGGGACATATACGTTGCTCTCAACTTTTACACTTTTTAAATCAGGCTTTGAAAAGTCTCAATTGCCTGGTCGACACGGGACTAAATGTCAAGCGGCTAATTTTCTTTTAAATTAATAATAAAACTTCTGTTTTCTCTCTCTCTCTCATTTTACTTTTCTCTTACATATGTATATGATATAGAAAGTATTGTTCTTGATAATAAATTAAAGAACTGGTGTATAATAAAAAATTAAGCTTAGAAACTTCTTCGCATTCTATAAAATTCATATAAGCATTACCAGTTTCGTAAAAACCGTGGCCTTTCTTCTTCAGATGCAAAAAACATGTGCTAACCTTAAGCGCAGTTTCCACTGCAGTTGGTTGGAAGTTGTTTCGAGCGGCGCTATTCAGAATCCTTTGATGTGGTCAAGCGGTTGGAGGTGGTTCGACGGGTTGGTTAAGGGAGAAGCCCCTGGCTCTAACTCCCTGCTGAGATAATTGAGGGGCCAGAGGCAGATATATTTGTTAATTTTGCATGCTTTCCTTTGAAGTAACTGTGCAATCTGATAAAAAAAAGTTTACAACTTATGACAAGACATTTAGCACTTTGTGTCGGAAGCGTGATTAATGATTTTTTGAACCTCGAAGCTTCAACCCTAGTGGAAACCAGCCTTTAGAGGCAAAAGCAGGAGTCAAATCTTGTATCTACTAACTCCATTGATTTGCCTCCACTGACTATTGCTTTCTCCCACTAAGTCTTGCTTTTGCTTCCAAGGAGGACAACAAGGCTTCAATTAATTGCGTCTTCTCGGAAGATCCTAAGTCCCGGGCCCTTCCATGTCTCGGGACTCTTTGTTACCGCCAGTGTTCTCAGAACGTTGGCATCTTCAGTTTAGTACTCAAGGACAAGTCATCATTAAAAATAATTACAGTACACTCTCGATTATTCGCAGAATTGAGTGGCAGGGGTTCTGCAGATAATGCAAATCGCGGATAAACCGAAAAAAGGCTAAAAATGAGGGGTAAATGAGATAAAAAATATTCTAGATTAAAAACGTGCTTGTATTATATGCAGGGTGGCGCCATAGCAAATTTATTCCCAGAATCTTCCACCAGTATTTTTCTTTTGGAATTTTTGTAGTAAGTTTGAACGATTAATTAAGGGACAAATTATCTTATAAATATACTGGTGAAAGAATCAGGGAAGAAGGCGGGTCTGTTGCCGCCCTCATGTATGTAATACAAACAGTGAAAATATTGAAAATATAGTACTTTTATTTTTTTTTTTAGTAAACTACATGATGTAAAAACAATAAATAAAACAGTGTATTTACGATGAGGCCAAGGTACACTCTGTAAGCTAATTTATGTTTATTTGTTTGCTTGTTTTGTAATTAAGGCCGTTTGACTGCTCTAAGGTTCTAGGTATGAGGGGTAGTGCTTTCTGTGGAGGTCTTTCTAAGGGGTCCTAGCCCGTATTTACGCAAGTTTCAGAGAAAACCATGGAAAACTCCGAACGACTAGATCTTCAGCTAATTTATGCATCAAATTAACAGTACCGCAGGCATGCCAATATTTTAATTTATTCCGGAGCACTGGGAGGATTTGGGTCCACACTGCACTTGGGGGAAAAATCTCATTAATCACGGAAGTCATTTCCTCTCAAGTACGGTTTCCACTAGCGGTTGGAGCGGTACTATTCAGAATCTTTTGATGTGGTCAACCGGGCTCAAAATTCTCGAAGTGGTTGGAAGTCTAGAGATCTCCATGACGCTAACCCCCCTGCTGAGATAATTGAGGGGGCAGAGGCACATATCTTTGTCAATTTTACATGCTTTCCTTTGAAGTAACTGCGCAATTTGGTTACAACTGATGACAAGACATATGGCTCTTTGTGTTGGAAGCGTGATTAATAGATTTTTGAACCTCGAAGTTTCAGCCCTAGTGGAAACCGGCCTAAAGTGTAACAATTTTACTTTTTTCTCCTTTTCAGTAATTTAGTTAAAGATTGCCCCTACCTAGGTTCCCGTACACGGGTTCGAAAATCACATTCTTAACTAAGCTGATAACGCGACGTGTCGTCGAGTCTAGGAATCGCTGAAAGAACTGCTTTTTCTTAATGCTATTTATGTGTATTTCAAAAATAATAATAAAACAATACAACCAGAAGAGATTTTTGACTTTTCATTTTTTAGATAGGTTCCAGTCTGTGCCTTTACAATTCTATGCATGAATGAAATTCAGAGAAATCAACTTATATTTTTACAATCAATAAACTTGCTTTAATTTATAAATATTTAATGGAGAAAAAATTTACTTTAATTTACGTAAAACGTTTGCAACTGTCAATTGATAACTATGAAAAAATAAACTTTCAAATACATTAATGATATCATTTTCACATGTAAATTCACAAAATTTTGTCATTTTTCTTCATATCTTACGCAAAATCGAATAAAGTTAAAAATTTTATTAGGAAAGCCCAGGATCGGTCAAAAAATACTGGTCAAAGTTATATTTTGAATCTGTTTTCACGATTTGATAAGTACCCACTTTATCTGTTCCACTTACTAGTTATTATTATTATTATTATTATTATTATTATTATTATTATTGGCCATTAGTAATTATTGGCCATTTTTTATTAATTTTTGTTATTATCGATTTATATATATATATATAATCATTAACAGAAATAATATATATATATGGAAGAATTTAATACCATTTATAATACTCAGCAATAAAAATACCAACATAACAAATTTCTGCAAGAATAGAGTTGATATAACAAGCATTCAGTTATAAATGCAAAATATTATAGGCTAAAATTTAATTATATAAAAATATTAATTATTAATTGAATTAAAAATTGCAGAAATACAATTATTATTGGATTGAAAATTGAAATTATGTATGTATATATATAATTAATATTATTTCAAAATAAATTTTTCAACTAAATACCCAATGAATTGTAAAGGAAAAAAAACTCAATCAACTTAAATATTAAATATATAATGTATAATTTTTTTAATAATTAAGTTAGTGTTTGATTAGATTTTTTGATGAGATATTTTTAATTATCTTTTCTCTTTTTACAAAAATTGATAGAAAAAAAATGTTTTTTTAAGTAAATGTCTTTTGAAGTAGATTTTTCGATCAATAGCCTAAATAGTAGTATTGGGCAAGCTCATCTAATTTAATTATGAAAAATGTATGGGTCATTCCGAAAAAATGGTAAAAACTATGTCCGAGAAAATATGATTATTTATTTAAATAATGATGAAGAATTAAAACACATCTATGTTTGTTTTTTACTCCTTGTTCATTGGATATTTTTCTTTAAATTCTAGATGAAATATAATAGACACAATAAAATATTTTAATAGATGAAGAGTGAAAAACCTGTTGTCCCAAGCGGAAATTTATAAAATTCAAAAATATTTAATACAAGTTTGTAATGAGTTATAATAATCATGTAATGACATAGAACAGAAATACAAATTCTAAAAAGGACTGACAAAAAAGAAAAATCCTCACCTTTTATTTGTATGAAAAAACAATTTTTTTTTTGTCTGTAGCCCAAATTTTATTCATCTCTGTTATGTCCACTCTGTTACAGTAAATAAATAAATAAAAAAAAATTATATCAAAGCTGACAACACTACTGAATTGCCAGCGTGTTTACTATTCCACTGCAATCTGTCATTTGGGATAAAATTTCCAAGAACAAGATAAGTTGCTTTTTATGTCTACAGGGTGTGGTAGATAAGTAATGAGACTGGCCGCCGCGCGGCGACCCAGTCGCTCAAAGTGCGGTCTGCACCTGCAGGTCACGTGGTGGGGGATCTGAGCTAACAATAGAACCGGTTCGCAGTCGCGTCGGAGCTGTGGCGCAGTGAGGGTCGAGCTTCGCGTATTAGTTGTTTGTGTGCACGTGACACTTGTGAAAATGGATCGCTCGATAGAACAGCGGTATGCAATCAAATTTTGCTTTCGCTTGGGAAAAACTGCTTCGGAAACTTTTGGACATTCCAATACGACCCGGAGACGAAAGCCCAGAGCTTGGAGTGGCACACACCGGCATCCCCGCGGCCGAAGAAAGCAAGAATGTCAAAGTCCCGCGTCAAGACAATGCTGATTGTGTTTTTCGACAAGCGGGGGTTAATTCACAAAGAGTTTGTCCCTCAGGGGAAAACTGTGAATGCCGAATTCTACAAAGAAGTCCTTCAGCGATTGCACAGAGCCGTCAAACGGAAGCGACAGGACCTTGCTCAACGCTGGTGTCTCCACCACGACAACGCTCCGGCGCACACAGCGTTCCTCGTGACCTCCTACTTGACCCGAATTCGAGTTGAAGTTCTGCCACAGCCACCATACAGCCCTGACTTGAGTTCTCCTGATTTCTTCCTATTTCCGAAGGTCAAAAGATGCCTGAAGGGTCATCATTTCGACGATATTCCGAACATCCAACGTGCTGTCACGAAGGCACTAACTGGGATAACTCCAACGGACTACAGTGGGGCCTATGAAGCTTGGAAAACGCGCTGGCAACGTTGTGTCGACGCCCAAGGCGAGTACTTCGAAGAATATTAACGTTTTGTACAAATCGGATCAATAAATTTGTTTTTCTAGAATAAGTCTCATTACTTACCTACCACACCCTGTATAATATCTTGAATACATTAAATAAATGTCCACTCTGTTAAATTTAAATTTTTATTTCATAAAAAAAATTAAATGAATAAATTATTGAAAATCAATATGTAATTCATGAATTTTTTTTCGGGAAAGTTTATTTTTATTATAGCTTGAAATTTACAGTCTCTAACCTTACTTTTAGGGTTATTTGTCCACTCTGTTACACAAAGAATGTAACAGAGTGGACCATTATTGTAACAGAATGGACATATTGACAGAAACCGATAATATTATCTACTATAAATACCTTAATTAATAAATTTATTTTTCAAATTGATAAATACATTAAATGTGTTACTGGAAATTCTTTTTTTTTTTTCTTTGATATCGCCAAAAGAAAGTAATGCAGAGCGCCAAATCCATTATCGAGAGATTCTAATTTTTAAGAATATTTCCAACAGGCTTGTATTTTCAACAAAGCATTGTAAAATATAAATCATTTGTTTTATGTAAGAAATACATCACTTTGGAAGACCCTGAAAAATTATTAGAGAACAGTGTAGGTTGACATCAAAGTCATGTATGTACGGAATCTGTGCTTAGATCATGGTCTAGCATCTATTTGGACTCAGTTTTAAAGATGATTCAGATACGAAAATAAATGTTGTTCAATTTTCTTCGATACACCTTTTAATCAATATCGGCAAAAGAAAAAATTTTACTTATTTAATGTGTATGCAGTTGATTTCAAGTGGCGCACTTGGAATTTTTTCGCAGCAGGTCACCACAAAGGAGCTGCTGATGATGTAGAGGCAAGCTGAAGAGGAAGGCTGATTGTAATATTATGCAGTAATAATATAAAGGATGCTACTAAATTTTTAATTTCCTTAAAGATACAACTATGGTGAAATTATACTTAATTAAAGATAAACAGATTGAAATAATAATGCAGGTGGGAAGTGCCAGGTTCGATCCTAGGCCACGCTCATCAACCTAACTATGCAGAGTTTTCTGTGGTTTTCTCTGACACTCACGTAAATGTGTGCTAGGACTCCTTAGAAAAACCATCATGTAAGGGCAATACATTTATTCCTAGGACCCCAGCGAAGTCAATCAGCCTTAAATCCAATAACAACTGAAAGCTGAAAATATCTAATGCTTACTTATCGGCTTCATCATTCAAGCTGGAGTCCATGTGCTTGCAAAATTCAACACAGATGGTACTCATTATAAATTAACATTCAAATATGCTGTAGTAACACAAGAAAATATGAGTGGTGGAGAAGTAAGAGTTATTAGTTTGAAAAATTGCTAATAGTAGTGCAAATTTATTCAAAGCTGATGATTAAGCTATTTCATACATAGAATTTGATCAGATCATTGAAATGCTACCTGAGCCCACACTTAAATTGCAGGTTGTGCGACTATATTATGAATTTCCATGTAGTGTGGATGTTTGTGAGAAAGCATAAGAACATATATCAAGAACTGTGTAAAACCCCATTAAATCGTTAAATAATGTTTGCAATTTCGTTTAGCTCACTCCCCCACCCCCCTCCTATTTTCACGGGGAAAAATGACCAGTATTACAAAATATTTCTACTCTGTTACAGAAGGTATCCACTCTGTTACAGAAGGTGTCCACTCTGTTACAGAAGCTTATTTTGTCATTATTAAATGAAACAAACATAGTAATGCAAAATAAATGTATTTTATTTTAAATATGAATTATAGTCCTTTTATAAAACATAAAAGCAAGAGTTGTGTAAACTAAATATATAATAGAAAAATAAACTTTTTTCTTCTGTTGTATCATAATTCGTAACATAGTGGACTATAATATAAGATAAAATATAAATAGTTATATTTATGATCATTTTTACAATGTGTATGATAAATTTTAATGAATTTGCATATAATTACAGGAGAAAAGCTCAATCTAAATGATTAATTAACACAGATAAATCAAAAAACATTCTTGTAACAGAGTGGACAAAATTCTCCATTTTTTGACAGAAAACGAAGAAAATCCTTTAAAATACTTGATTTATCAAATTAAATTTTGTGCCATAATAAAGTATGCATTCGGCTATCATTGGAATATAAAGTTCTTTTGCAAATATTATTTTTATTTTTTAAGTTTTAAAATGTGAAATTTACATTTTTTTTTTTTTTTTTTTTCCGGAATGACCCGTATATATTTTAAGATAAAAATAGTTTTATCAGATAGATTGTTTAAATTATTTTTATTTTTTAAGTTTTAAAATGTGACGTTTATATATATATATATATATATATATATATTTTTTTTTTTTTTTTTTTTCGGAATGACCCGTATATATTTTATGATAAAAATAGTTTTATCAGTTAGATTATTTAAATTTAATTACATCATTTTTCGACAATCATTGATAGAAAAAAATACCTTTTTCCTAATTAAAAGCATTTTGAAATAGATTTTTCAAATAAAGCCTAAGCTGTAATATTAAACAATCTTAACTAATTTACTTATTAAGAAAATATATTTTTATTATTATTTTATTAAACGATTTTTAACAAGTTTTTATTTATTCATTTATTTTTAATCATTCATAGAAAAAAAATGAATTTATGCTACTATTTGTTCTTGAGATATGCTGATAAGAGGCACATAGACACACAGACCATTTGCTAAAAACATGATTTTCGTATTTAGGGAACCTCAGAACATGTAAATGTGACAAAAACTCAAGTTCGGAAATTTGATCCTAAAACAATACTTTCTTGACCCTGTAGGTACGATAAAGTAAATAATCTGGTGTGTCACTCACACGACTTTCTCTTACCCTGAAATTTAATACTATAAATACTGGTTGCAGATTAAGAGGTAAGATAACGAATACTGTTATGTAAACCTGTGATAAACAATTCAAATTAGGCCTCAAAAGAGTTTTATATGATAATTAGTTCTGTGTTAGGGAGGCTACCGTCCCCCTCAACCCCCCGTTTCGTTAATGCACCTACATTTATATACAATTTAATTCGGTTATTAAAAAATAATTCTGTCTTTAAAAAATAATTTATTAAAATTATTATTTAAAAAAGTTATCTTCTTTGATAATGCAGACGATTTCTATACCAGAGAAGTAGTATAACACTAAATATATAAAAAAAAAATTAAATTTATTCTCAATATTACATTTAAAAAAAAAAAAATGTTTTTGGTAAAAATGAAAAAATTCGATAACTTTATTTTGAATTATCGCAGATCGATGGTTCAACCACTCGTTTAAAGGTATTGGCGAGCTCTTTTGAAAGATACCCATCATGAAGATTTATTCCCCTCGAGGGGAGACTTCCTCCCCAGGGGAGAGTCGAGGCTCCTACATACACAAAACGTTTTCCCAGTTGACTATCTCTATTACAAATATATATATATTTGTTTCATTTGGTTTAGTGCAGTCTATAGATGTTAAACTCTACTTACCTGCAATTTCTCCCATAGACGTAATGTATTTGATTACTTTTGAGTGTCCCTGTACACGAACCATTTGCTTCATCTCAACGAAAAGCTTACTGTAGCATTCCTATATTATACACATTTAGAATACCGAGTTTGGAATTTCTGCTACTATTTGTTCTTGAGATAGGCTGGTAACAGACACACAGACAGACAGGCAAACAGACCATTCGCAAAAAATATGATTGTCTTATTCAGGGGACCTCAAAACATGTAACTATAACAAAAACTCAAGTTCGAAAATTTTACCCTAAAACAATACTTTCTCGATCCTATGGGTAAGAGGAAGTAAAAAAAAAAACAAACATTTCTGATTTCAGCGCATCAAAACACATTAGAGACACCCAACGCAATGAAAAAATTAAATTAATTTAAATTAATTAATTAATTAATTAAAATTGAAAAGTACGATTTGGCATGCCTGTGTGTTTTATCCCCCTTTTTCTTTCTCTTTGGTATTTTTAAAGATATATATTGAAAAATAAGAAGCATTTCTCTCTGTCCCCTTGGTGATAAATTCCTGATACTTTGGAAAAACTTTAGATGTAATTCCCTGATAAACAGTTGCTTGTATTTATCTAGTATTTCCTTTTATTGAATAGGTAAAAACAGGTAAAATAAACTACCCTCCTTTTCAAAAAATATATATATATGTAAAATAAGACAGATATTTCAAAATGATTTACTTAGAAGCATTACTATAAGGCGAAAACATAAAATTTTTATTTATCGTGATAAGTGAATGAAAACCTTTTACGTGATTCTTTAATTCGTTTATGGACTGTGAGACAACATTTTCTCCTACGCAGTCTGGTGAAATACGCCCACGGGTCGCGTATTTCCTGTGAATATGCTTCCCCGTTATGTTTTTCTGGGATCAAAAATTCATATCTAAGGATTAGGTTGTCATTTCATGTTGGTTCTTAAGAAACGAGAAAACATGGATGAGAATCAAAACATAAATCTCCAGATTTCAAAATTGCAGTATAAACATTTCTATTAATATATAAATATGATTACGACCTTTTCTGTTTAATCGACGACATGTTTTATATACCTCGTGGATTGAGTTTGTAAATCCTTTATTCAAAACTTTCAATCTCAATATCACAAAACTAGAAGTTGTTTTATTAAAATTTAATCTAATTACGTCTTACACTTTCTTTACTTTATCTTTTCTATATTTCATACACTTTATAAGTACTTTTTCATTGTGGACTTATAATAAACAACAAGTATATAACAAAATTTAAAAATTATGACATCTACACTGGTGCTCAAAATTTAAGCAACAACCAGTTTTCTCGTTTTCTTGTTTTGCGCATAATTTTTAAACAAATAGATATATGAACATAAAATTTCGATGGCCTGTTCGTTATCACATCATTAACCGAATTTCATATAACTTTAAAATAAGTAATAATTTTTAAGCTAATAAATATTTATTTTTTCTCAAAAATAAGCTTTGGAAAAAAATGAAAATTTTCAACAATTTTGGAAAAGAAAACTTGATAAAAAATTTTCATAAGGATGCATTATGCATTACAGATAGGTGAAGATGTACATGCATTCATGTCTTAGATTAAAACTGTACATTTTTACCTGTATTCACTTTTCTGTTTCTTCTTTTTACTTCTTTTTTTCGCATGCGAATACCTATTTAAAAAATATACCTACAAACATGAAAATTGAATAATATGTTCATTATAAAACTATTTATCGACATTTTTATTATTCTGGTGATGCTCATAGTTTACAAATTATTAATTATACATTTTTAATAAAGTCTATTATAAAAGTAAAAGAAAAGTTAATACAGAAAGAAATTGAGATTTAGAGTAATATTTCAAGGTATGTGCGTCTTTATCTATCTGTCATGCATCCTTAACACCACTTTTAATTTAATTTAATTTTCTAAAATTGTTTAAATTTCTCCTTTTTTCTAAAGCGTACTTTTGAAAAAATAAAGAAAGAAAGAAAGAAATAATTATTAGATTAAAAATTATTACTCATGCTAAAATTATATAAAATTAGATTAATGGTATGATAACGAACATGTCATCTAAATTCTATGTTCATATGTTTATTTATTTAAAATTTATGCGCAAAAGAAGAAAACGAGAAATCAGGTTGTTGCTTAAATTTTGAACACCTGTGTAATTATTTGTGTATGCAATTCAGTGTGTGCTTTTATATACCGGGTGATTCAAAATAGATGTTACAGCAATTATATCGTAAACTAAGAAAGATAGAAACATACTTCCAATTACAAAATTAGAGCAAATTAAGAGTAGATTTCAGATATGGCATTTTTTTTTATCAAAGGGGCTGTATACATATTAAATACGAAATTTAATTTTTATACGTTCCCTTCTATCATGTGACTTATGTTTAGAAAAATATTCTCCTCGCTCTAACAAGCAAAATAAAAAAAAAATCATCTCTTTAAGTCAAAATCTCGCTGAGTTATTGCAATTTGAAAATGATGACTTACACCACTTTTTTTTCAATTTTGGCATCTATTTTTCGACGCCAATGGGCTAACTTTAGGGGGTTATCTATGAGTTGAGAAAAATTAAAAAAAGATCCTATATTTTAAAATAGCAACTAAAATCGTTCAAACGCGTGAAATCAACAATTTTAAGAATTTAATGCAAATTTACATTATTTCGTATTGTTAAAAAATTTAATAGTTAAATTTCTGAGGGGGTCACCTGCAAATTAAAACACGTTAAGAGAGGGAAAAAACTAAAAGACTAGCAAAACCGTGTGAAATTTTCGCGCTTTATTTTTACCACTTTCCATCATGGTTGATAAATTTAATGACTTCTTTAACAATTCCAGCAAGATTGAAAAGTGTTAATGACTTCGATTTGTGTGTCTGTCCATCCGTCTTTCTGTGTGTCTGCACTCTAACTCCCGTGAATATTCATAGAATTTCCTGAAACTGATATATGTGATTTGAGGTCACTATCGGATGTTCCTTATTGAAAATGGAGTGAATACATCTGCTAGCTTGTGCACAGGGACACCCGAAAGTATTCCAAAGCATTGTGTTCTATGAGAGGTATTTTTATAAACCATATTTTAATACCTTTAATTTATGCATATATTAATAAAATTGAAATACGTTATTATAATTTTCTATCGGATATTTTCTATAGAAAATGGAGTAAACACCATCACTGGTTTGTATGCAGGGACACCCGAAAGTATTCCAAAGCCTTGCGTTCTATGTGAAGATATTTCTATAAACCAAAATTTAATTACTTTGCATAAATCTTAATGAAATTGAAATATGTTATTCATATGCACAAAAGAATGCTTTATATACTGTACAGTACGACTAACATTAGATTTACAGGGCACGCAAAAATATTCAGTTACGTTAAGGGTTATTATTGGACATTTGCTGGAATTGTATTTTCGTTTACATTAAACATTTTCTAACAATTTTTAACTGTGAATAAGATTTCAATTTGCATTTTTTTTTTTTTTTTTTTTTTTTGTTTGACTGTCCGTCTGCCCGCCCCCAGCGTCTGTAAATATTTTCAGAAATTTTCAGAAATGATATATGTTATTCAGGTTTACTATATGATATTCCCTATTTAAAATGGCATTAATTAATTCTTTACAAATGGTTTATGTACAGGAACGCACAAAAGATGCCAATGTATTGCGTTTTGGGACAGATATTCTTATGAATTACATTTAAATAACTTTATACTGTAAAAATCATAAGGAAATTCATATTTATTATTAATATTCTAAGATAATGATTTGTATAGAATATGATATGGTATAGATGTATAATTCTATGCCAGGGTGTTACCGCCCTTCTCAACCCCCGTTTAATTATAGTGCCTATACTTATCAAAACAAAAATCAAGTCTGTTATCAATTTCCTTGAAACTTGCAAACCTTCATCAACTTTTCAAGTGGCAACTAGATATGGAATCCAAAGTACCAAATTCACATTTCCTGTACTTATTACTTTCTCATACCCATAAGGTAGAGAAAGTATTGTTTTTGGGCCAAATTTTCGAAAGTAAGTTTTGTTATATTTAGACGTTTTGAGGTGTCCTGAATATGAAAATCGTGTTTTTAGCAGTTGGTCTGTGTGTGTGTCTGACTGTTATCAGTTTATCTCAAGAAAAAATAGCAGCAGAAATTCCAAACTTGGTATTTTAAATATGTATCATATAGGGATGCTACACTAAGCTTTTCATTGAGATGAAGCAAATAGTTCGTGTACAGAGACACTCAAGGATATTCAAATACATTACGTCTATGGGGAAAATTGCAGGTAAGTAGAGCTTAACACCTATAGACTGCACTAAACCAAATGAAATGAATATATATTTTTTATATGCATAAAAACATGCCTCATGTAGAATATGGCAGAGAAATCATTCACTGTTCATTTACAGGGCTACATAAAATAACTAGATTATAATGCGACAATAGCTGAAAATTGATGGAAGTGCATTTTAGGTTGTGCCGTATATTATTACTATAGGTTTATATTTAGGTGCACTTTCTGGTTTGTACATATTCTTCAAAAGATATACAGGGTTGCAAATATTTAAGCTATAATATTCTTTTTTATTGTTAGTGAAAGTGCTTTACTATAATATTTTACCATGTCCAGGAAAGCTGCTCAAGAATGGAAATGAATTCCTCATAGACATATGATAAATAATGTATGTTTTTAAGCTAAATATGCATCGCTTGTGTTTTGTGTATTTACACGTTTTAAGGCTTCCTTATTACCAAAGCCATATTTTTTAATGTTTGATTATTGCCTGCGTCGAATAATTTCAGGAAACGAATAATTTCCGGAGATCCCCCTCACACAGAACTAATTATCATTAAAACTCTTCCGAAGCCTAATTTGAATTATTTTAACGTAGGTTTACATAACAGTACTCTTTATGTTACCTCTTAATTTCCAACCTGTATTTATGGTATTAAATTGCAGGGTAATAGAAAGTCGTGTGAGTGGCACACCAGATTATTTGTTGTTAAATTATGCTGATAATTCATATATATACAGTTCAACGAATAAAAATTTACCTTTCGTATTCAGGAGGCCTCAAAATGTCATATTATACAGAAAAAAAATCGCTCTCCAAAAGCTACTTTGTTTACAGTATGGGTATGAGAAATTAATTTTGCGTTCTGTGTCAGCAGTGTTCTTCGAAAAAAAAATGCAGCAAACACTTACACCAATTACATTTAATAATAATAAAAAAAAATGTTTACCTTAATTTTGGGTAGCCCTGTATATTATCTATAAACTATATACACATGACTTTGTGTACGTAAATTTAGTGTTATATGTAAAACAAGTAGCACAAAATGAAATACACTTCCAGCAATTCCCAAGTATAGCTCCAATATATCGAAATACTCTGGGTAACCTTGTAAATGAATGATGAATGGTTGCTATACCACAATCTACATAAAACATGCATTTATGCGTATAAAAATTTCTTCTTTTCATTTTGTTTAAGGCAGTATGTACATGTCACACTGTACATATGAGAAATTTCGCTCACAGACGTAATGTATTTGAATTCTTTTGGATGACCCTGTAAACAAACAATTGTCTGATCATAACGAATACTTTAGTGTAGCACCGCAATATGATACGGATTTAGAATGTCGAATTGGATTTTCTGCTACTATTTGTTCTTGAGATATTCTAATAACACACAGACACACACACAGAGAGAGAGAGAGAGAGAGAGACCAACCACTAAAAACATGATTTTTGAATTCAGAGGATCTGAAAACGTGCAAATATAACAAAAGCTAATTTTCGGAAATTTGACTCAAAAACAATTCTTTCTCTACACCGTGTATATGAGTAAGAGAATGTATAAAGAAAGAAAAGTGAATTTGAAAATTCCCTTTCAGTACATAAATTATTCATAAATTTTATTTGTTAAATTATCAATGAGTATTCTCTTGTGTATTCACTAGGGAAAAGGAGACATAACAGGTTAAAATAGCCGTCTTTCCCTGAATGATTTCTTTTTCTTCCCCCCCCCCCAAGACGCTGATCAACGTGTGCCTTATTACAAAAGCAATAGTAATTCACTTTTGATACAACCCCTTAAGACTTGGCGAAAAATGCTAGAATTTTCAAATTGCAATAACTCAGCGAGATTTTGACTTAGAGAGATGATTTTTTTTTTTATTTTGATTGTTAGAGCGAGGAGAATATTTTTCTAAATATAAGTCATATGATAGGAGGGGCCGTATAAAAATTAAATTTCGTATTTAATATGTATACAGCCCCTTGTACAAAAGAATGCCATATCTGAAATCTACTCTTAATTTGCATCAATTTTGTAATTGGAAGTTTGTTTCTATCTTTCTTAGTTTACGAGATAATCGCTGTAACATCTATTTTGAATCACCCGGTATATGTGCTGTGTATGAGATTCAATCATCACATTTTCGCATGGAATGGAGAGAGAGAGACTTTGATTCATAAAATTTTATGCACTTGTTTAACTTTACAAAATCTGGTCGTGTACAAAGGCTAATTTTCGATTTTTTTTTTACAAAATTTAAGAAGTAGATGGTTAAGAAGACTATGAAAAAGGAAATGGAAAAGTAGATGGTAAGAAGAAATCTGTAAAATGCTATAAAGTTCGTTTTCCATACTTTATTGCTTCAAAATGAAATGTTACAAAATAATAATAATAAATAATAATCGAAAACAAGGACTAATTTAACAGTTGTGAATTTTCTCATTATAAAAACGGATTTGAAAAAAAAATATTATTTGGTATATAATCCTGACTACAAGTTTCCCTATAGAACAACACGGCCTATACTATCGGTAACGATACTGATGCACCCCCTTAACAGTACAGTATCGATGTCTTTTTCTCTCTCTCTCTCTCTCTTTGTAAATATTTTATTACTTTCTTCTATATATACAAGAAATAATATTATAGTTTTAAAAAATTAAAGAACACGCTTTTATAGAAATGTCAACTAAAAAACACAAAATATCTATCTTAGTATTAAAATGCAGGGTAAGAGAAAATCGTGTGAGTGGCACACCATAATATTTACATACATTTAAATCTTTAATTAAAATAATTTAGAATTAAACAAAAACCATTTTTTAAAAATCTCCCCTGACTGGGCTCGAACGCTAGACCTTTAAGTTCGTAGCGCGGAGCTATACCTCAACGCCACGAAGTTCACGTAGGGAAAATCTTTTTTTTTACAATTCAGATTTTTTGTTTGCTCCCAGAGCGGTTACAAACATGCAAACATACATACCTACAGGTGAAGCTAATAAGAGCGTGTTAAAAAGAGTTGGATTCATAAATATCGACTTCCAGTTTTTTGACTTATGTATACTTTTTGAGATCTCCTGAACAGGATTTGAGACTTTTTCAGAAAATGTCTGTCTGTGTGTGTATCTACATATATGTCTATTACCAAAATTTTGGGGAATCTGTATCTTTCGAACCAATAAAGGGAACTAAATAAACTTGATTTTTAGTTGGTGCTTGACTTAAATTGGTGCTAATTACATTTAGGGATCAATAGTTTAACCCTTTCAGGGGCGGTGGCTAGAGGGTCTATCCACCTACTTTAGAAATTTTTCTCTAAGTGTGCAGTGGCTACTTTTTTTATCCACTTTTATGAAAAGTTAATGTGTACTTCTAAAATTGAAATAGAGATGGCAGAACTACAGTAACATTAAGCAGGATGTGCCTGTGACTTTTTTAAATGGACAAGTTGCGGGAAATTTTTTTGAAGTTTCTTTTATATATTTTTATGAAAAATAATTTTTTATTCAAAAGTATTTGGTAGTGTAAATATACTGTAATGCACCTTTTAAATACAACAGATTTACATATTATCTTAGATCATTAATTTTAGTTTGATTTTTAGAAGCATTTTTTAGGTGGATAGACACAGTGGCTAGAACGCCTAGCCACCACCCACAAAAAAATCCCCACATGCTGAATTTTTTTCTTCATCAAATATGACTTATAGGGGATGTTTACTTTATGATATATATAAATTTAAAAGAAAATTCAATCATTTTTACTTAGTGCCCCTGAAAGGGTTAATAGACGGTGCGAGCGTTTTTTCATAATATTTACTATAGAAATATCGGACAAAATCTCATATGAATGTACACAGCGATAATTACTTTTAACCGCATAGAATGTGAAATTTGAAAAAAAAAAGTTTATAATGGTACTCCGCCACTCCCTCACTTTAAGGGAAATATTCCCCGGGAGGTGTAAATTGGTTTACATCTCCATAGTAATTTCCAGAGAATAGTAATTTCATAGAAATTTCCTCTGAGTAATTTTCAAAAGAATTCGTCAATACTTTTTTTAAAGAATAAATCAAATTTAGATAACAATTTTTAATAAAGTTATTTATTACTTTCATTTTTATAAAAAAAAAAAAAAAAAAAAAAAAAAAAAAAAAAAAACGGAAAAAACACTTTTATTAAGTGTCGTTTACCGAGCCAAAAATTGACTTTCTTTCAACATTTACTATTTTACTACTGTGACCTGAAAATCGTCTTGAATTCCTCAAGTAAAATAATTTTAATAACTAATAATTATAATAAATAAATTATACTGCGTTAATTTATATAGTAAAATATAAAGAAAGTTTTGTGTTGACCACAAAACATACTTGTCTTTTGATTTTTATCGATTTCGGAAATATCTGAGCTACACAATTAAAAAATCCTCATACCTTTTTCGCAGAAGTTTTATTTTATTTATTTAATAGATTGATTTGGGGCAGCATTAAACGTCTTGGGCCTTTCCAGGCAAATTTAAAATCGGTTAGATATTGCTTTTTATATATATATATATAATGTCTGTCATCCCTATATATCATGATTGAGTTTCGTTCGCAGTTTCTCCAGTAAGATCAATTCTGTCCAAACATTTCCTGTTGCGGAAAGACATACCCTTCATGGAAGATCGAAATTGTGATAGCATGTCTCCAATCCACCCTGGTAGTGTGTCCCAGATCATTACCAATTGTACATAGGCTAGCGATAGTGCGACATAGCAAACACACTCATTCACTTAAGCTTTTCTATTTCAAGTACACATTACTGACTCCTATACGAGGTCTGCCCAATAAATACGTGAACTGGTGCCATCTGTCGGCCATGACGCGGACTATAGCCTCGCTCACTAGCGGTGCTAGTGTCCTGAGACCCAATGAACCATCAGTGCATGGCGGATCATCGAGCTGTGCGTATTGTGCCAGTTGTGTTAGTTTCTGTTGTCCTTGTTTTTACTGTGTGTCGAAAATGGAAATTGATGAAAATAATAAATTATTTTTCTTACAGTTCTCAAGAGTTTGAGAGATCGCGTGCGTCGTGTGCGACGAAATTTGACTCAAGGCGATGGATGGATCTTTCACCATGACAATGCATCTGCACATTCATCATTGATTGTTCGCCAGAGTTTCTGGCAAAAAATTCAATCACCATCCTTGATCACCCTTCTTATTCGCCAGATCTCGCCCCATGCGACTTTTTTTTTTCCCAAAATGCAAAAATGTGATGAGGAGACATCACTGTAAAGATGTAGACACAATAAAGCAAGAAAAGACGAGAAAACTAATAGGCCTGACTGCCGAGGGCTTCCAAGGGTGCTTTGAACAGGGGAAAAGAAGATGGAATAAGTGCATAGCAACGAATGGAGAGTACTTTGAAGGGAACAAAATCGATATAGACTAAATTTTGCAAAATAAACTTTTTATGGCCTTAGTTCGCGTATTTATTGTACAGACCTCGTATGCTCATGAAGTAACCAACAAATTTTGTACGGATATCTCATACCGCAAGTAATGAAAACAGTACAAGACAACTGTCTTGTAAGTTATTGTTTTAAGTATATCAACAATAACTTACAAGACTGTCGTGTCTTGTAAGCTAATGTCCATGATTTTGTTCAGAAACAGCAACATTTTTTTACCACTCAATTCTATCACATTTAACCAGTTACATCAATAGTTAAATCTAAAATAAAACAATATATTAGTAATGTTACAGTTTATACATGTCTTGTGTATCTGCACTATTTACACAGGTCTACATCTAAAATTTTGATTTCATAATTTTGGTTGAGCTTTGTTTTTTGGTTTGTTGAAACAGAAACTGAAGGCGGTTTTTCTGTATCACTTATAGATTTTGTTCAATACAGGGTGTCTACGGGCATAATTTCTTCAGTGACTCTGTAAGGTTGAGACTGTGGTAGGTCACCAGTCACCACAGGTTTTTTTAGTTAAGCTGGATCCAGCGACGCAAGAGATGGGAGAGTTAAAATGCTTCGACGCCAGTGATCGGCGAAGCTTTAGGTTGGAATAGTTTTGCGTCAACATAGCGTTGCAATGGATGAATTAAGTTGCGGAGTGTGAGTGAATACGAAGAAGCTTTAAAGTTTTGTTAAGTGAAGAGATTGGAGTTGATTGAGATTAAGTGTAAATATGGAGGTATATTTGGTGTTTGTGTGGTGTAGAAGAGAATTGCTCTTAGGCGAGCGTTTAGTCATTTAGATTCTTAGTTTGGCGAATATTGTGGTGTTGATGAAAGAGTTGAATTAGAGTGAAGAAATTGGTAGAGAAGGGAATCCTACCACCTTTGTCTATTTTGAGAAGTGTCGTGGTTCATCGAGAGCAGTCTTCGACTTACTACAGTATCTTCGCTGGGTGAGATTCTTTCTGCATTTATCTAAGTCATTTATTGAAGCTATTTTTCTTAAGTTACCTAAAATTTGATATTGAGTTTGGCCCAGTTATCCTCCCTGATCTTAAGCTCTAATAAAACGTCATTTGTATTTTAATTGAGTCTCGTGCTATTACTACTTAGTTAATTAAGTTTAAGATGGGGTCTGCGGCAATGCAAACCTCACAACTCTTCCGTCAATTGAATTATACGGTAACTTTTATAGTATGGTTCCCTGATTAATCATATAGGAAACATACTAGAAACTACCGAAAGCGAAGAAACTGTGTCGGCAGACACCCTGTATTGCAGAAATCCATACGTGATAGAAGAAAACTGGCTTCATTTTCATTTTCAACACACCAGAAATCATACGTATCAGCTAAAATTATCAAATAAAATTTTGCCAACATTATTTTCGTAGCCCTGTGTTATATACAATTGTTCCTTTTTAAGTACTGCCAAGCTTCTCCTAGACACGCATTTTTTAACCTCATTGTTAAAATTAGCGGTTACTTTACAGGTCCTTACAGCATAGTTAGACTGGAAGTTAGTGTATTGCAATAAATAGTGCACTTTCCCACTAAATATTAGACATGGTCAATATTAATCTTTTATTGATCATAACTAGATTTTTTTTTCAGTTTTATCCTCACTCTAATATAGTCAAGGAGAGAATGAAACGCAGGTTTTTAAAGCCTTTAAAAGAAAATCACGGGCTATTTTAATAAATCACCAATTTACGACTAGAACTAGAAACCATAATTTAATGGGGTATCAAAGAATGAAATGCCAGCGGCCTAATCTATACATATAAAAGAGTACTTCCACTCACTCACTCACTCACTCACTGACTCATCAACGCACAGCAAAATCTGCTGGAGCCACTGATTTGAAACTGGGTCAGATTATAGAACATATAGTGTAAACACCCCCTAGAAAGCGATTTTGCGAAATTCGCCCCCCAAGGGGGTGTAGGGGGCAAAATGTGTTTTCAGAACAACCTTCATATCTCAAAGTAAAAAACAGATATCCGTAAATTTTGTGCTTTAAAATATAGCTAATTATCTAAAAACCAATTTCTGGAATTTTAGAAGTTCGGTCCCCAAGGGGGGAAATGGAAGCAAAACGTGATTTCACATGCGGAAAACGTGGTTTCACATACTCCTATATATCTCAAACAGAAAAACAGATACATGCGAAATTTTTGCTCTAATATATAGCTAATACAAATACCTAAAAACTAATTTCTAGAATTTTAGAAATTCAGCCCCCAAGAGGGAAGGAGAGGGGGCAAAACGTGATTTAAATAATCCCTTATATTGCAAACAGAAAAAAAATATATGTGTAAGATATTTTTGCTCTAAAATATAGTTCCCATAAATGCATAAAAACTAATTTCTTGAATTTTAGAGATTCGTCTCAGGTGGGGCGGGAAAGGGGGGCTATGGGGTAAAAAAATAGAAATATAGTTAGGCCGTTCAAAATTGGTACAAATAGGTTTTAGAGACCTGCAAGTAAATTGAGGATATTTTTGAAAGTGTAAAGTTATTAGGAGGGTCATAAAGGTGTGTGCGTGTGGAGGGGGGGGGGGACGGAGGGGCAAAAAAATAAAAATAGTGTTAGATCGTTCAAAATTGGTACATAGAGCTTTTTGATACTTACAAATCGATTGCGGATATTTTCGAATTTGTAAAGTTATTAAATTGGTACATGGAGGTTTTTGATACCTACAAATCGATTGCGTATATTTTCGAATTTGTAAAATTATTAGGATGGACGGGACGGGGAGGTTAAAGGGCAAAAATATATAAATAAGAGTTAGAGCACTAAACATTAGTGTTGTTAGGTTTTGAGGCACGATAAATCGATTGTGGATATTTTCAAAAGTACAGAATTAATACGAAGGGCGGAAAGGGATCGGGCACAGGGGTAAAAATAAAGAAATTCAGATAAATGTTGGAAATTAGTATTATTAGGTTTAAAAGCTCGAGAGAACGACTGCGAGTATTTTTTTTTTAAGCCTAAAATAGTTAGGAGGGGCAGGAACGGTAGGTGAAGGAGCATGCGAGCCTTGCGCGCCTGTATACGCTGCCGCAGGCAGTGGTGGCCCGAACCGATTATTCCACTGATGGGAGATTTTTTTTTTAATGTTTTTCCCTTACAATAATATAGTGATTCATTAAGAGTGTTGAACATAAACGCTCGCGCGCAGCGCACAATAGCCTGCGCTGACAAGGGCAGTGCAGACCCGTTGCGACATTTTTTCCAATCACATTTTTTCTTTCTTTTTTTTTTTTTTTTTTTTCGCATGATAAAAATTGCTGCAATTTTGAGAATTCATTAACTATAGTGATTCATTTAAAAATAGTGATCAGCGAAGCGGGCGTAGCCTGCTAGTACAGTCTAAATGATGTTACATACTGTAATATTACGGGAAAATGCAAGGATCTGCTGCCAACTTTTCCTGTAATCCAACTCTGAAATTTTTACCTGTGCTTAAGATAATTTCTCCACCACCTTCCATACTATTTTGATGTGTTTGTTTATAGTGGAATATAATTATTGATAACGAGCGAAAATTATGCAACAAAATTAAACTAGCATGTTGTGGCCACCACAAGACTTTTTTCTATATAATCTTATACAAATTCATGCAGTAAAAATTATTTTATTAAAATTGTTTTCCATGATGAATGCAGACGATTTTTTATCTTGCAGAATTAGAACACTATCTGCCGAAAGAAAGTCAGTTTAGTGCCAACATCAGAAAAAATAGAATTTTTCCTTTTTTTTTTTTTTTTTTTTTTTTGTTAAAAATGAAAAAAAAAAATGATAACTAAATTGTCACAGATCTATGATTCAACCATTCTTTTTAAAAGTATTTCCGAGTTCTTTCGGAAGATACCCATGTTGAAAATTTACACTCCCCGGAGGTGTATTTCACCTCGTGGGGGAGGGGGTGGGGAGGCAACGATGCTTCAACATGCACAAACTTTTATTCCTAGTTTATTAATACTTTTATCAATAATTTACATTAATTTTACAATCACACATAAAAAATAACTCTCCTTTTGTACATTTTTATACGAAATTTTGTCCTATACTGCCATGTTAATAGTTTAGAAAAAAATTTCATCACAGCGCCACATATTGAACAATTGATTCCCAAATGCAATCAGCATCAGTTTAGGCCAGAGTCCAACTAAATACCAAATTTGTTGAAATTTCGCTTACTGGTTCGGGAGATGCAGTGTCCACAAAATTTGCGATACACACTTACAAACACACAGACTCACAGGCAGGCAGAAATTATCTAAAAACAGTCAAATCTTATTTAGGATATCTCAAAACATGTAAATTCATCGAAAACTGGAGTTCGAAAATGTTCACAAATCCAACACTTTCTTCTTATATATTTAGGTGAAAATTTGAATGTTAAAATTTCAGGATTTATTCTATCTTATTTTCATTTGGTTAATTCATGGTAATATATTTTAATGCAGGATTGAGCTACTTTTTGATATTTTGCGCAATATTGCGCATTAAAAACAAAAACCTTGCATTTTTCTGTTTAATGCTTTAGAGGTGGCTTCTGAAGCAATCATATTTCATTTTGACCTATTTTAATTAATAATCTATCCCTTTTTTAACACGCTTTTATTAGCTTCACCTGTATGTATGTTTGTATGTTTGTTTGTAACCGCTCTGGGAGCAAACAAAAAATCTATTTTGTAAAAAAAGACTTTCTCTACGTGAACGCTGTGGCTGTGAGGTAAAGCTCCGCTGACTGGTCTAACTGACTCCCCTGACTGGTCTAACGTTCGAGCCCAGTCAGAGGAGATTTTTTAAAAATGGTTTTTGTTTAATTCTAAATTATTTTATAATTACCCTGTAATATGGTGTGTCACTCATACAATTTTTTCTTACCCTACATTTTAATACTATAAAGATAGATATTTTGTGCTTTTTAGTTCACATTTCAATAAAAGCGTGTTCTTTATTTTTTTTTAAAGTATAATTTTGTGTGGTATGGTCCAAAAATATTTTGCTAATCTCAACTTTTATGGTTCATTTCTTTATTGTAAGCTCAATTTTTAACCATTTTTTTAATATTATCTATTATTAATAACTTATTTTCTACTACATTACCTTGAAAGATCCTTCTTTTATACGTTTTCAACAAGTTTTGTAATCTAATAAGTTTTAAAATTAGGTAAGTAATTTTATTAATTATCTAATAGATTTAAATTCATATAACAATTCAAATACATTAAAATTATTAAACTTATTCCAGTTAACTAGTTACCTAATTGGCCTTTGTGGTGAGTTATTCAACTATTTAGTTTTCGTTCTCATTCTTTTCACTATACTCATGAAAAATCATATATATAGAAGAAAATAAAAATTATAGCAATACCTTTTAATTATAATTTTATCGTTCTGAAAATATGTATTTATATTATAAATTTAAATTTTCTTTTAACCGCCAGACGAAAAATAGGCTTTTTAAGATATTACCTTGGGAGAAATCTAATTAATCAGCATTTCTTTCGACTAATGGATCTTCCTAAATTGCCTTTGGAATTTTACCTTTTAGTTCCACGCTGGCACATTATAACGAAATAAAATAAACCAATTTACATTAACTTTTGAGATAGAAGAGTGCATATTATGATACATAAAATCATAGTTATAAAATAAGGTAACAGTTTTATGTTTTTTATATAAAGTAACTTATAATAACTAGAAAAAAATCTAGTATGTTGTGGCCACCACAAGACTTTCTTCTATATTTTCCTATACATATTCAATCAGTAACAATATTTAAAAAAAAAAAAAAAAAAAAAAAAAAAAAAAGAGATTTTTTTTTTTCCTTTTTTTTTTTTTTTGGTGAAAATTAATACATATTCAATCACTAACAATAATTTAAAAAAAAAAAAAAAAAAAAAAAAAATCGATAACTTTGTTTTAAATTATCACAGATTTATGGTTCAACCATTCGTTTTAAAGGTATTGACGAGATCTTTCGAATGATACCCATCTTCAAAATTTAACCCCCCCATGCACAATTTTTTTTTCCTAGTTAACTACTACTATCATCAATAATTCAAATTAATTTTACAATCACAAGTTTAAAATAACTCTCATTATGCCCATTTATACGGAATTTTGTCCTATGCTGCCATGTTAAAAATTTGCATAAAATGCGATTACAGCGCCACCTGTTGAGCTATTGATCCCCAAATCTAATGGGCACCAGTTCATGTCAGGGTGCAACTAAATACCAAGTTTGGTTAAATTTCATTCATATGTTCGTGAGATACAGCGTCCACAAAAAAATGATACAGACAGACAGACAGACAGACATTTTTTAAAAACTATCAATTCGTGTTCAGGACATCCCAAAACGTGTAGATCCGTCAAAAAACGAAGGTCGAAAATTTTCGCGAATCCAATACTTTCTCTATATTACATATAGAAGAAAGTAAAAATTAGAAAACATCTAAAAAGATTTTTTTTACTAATTTAGGCTGATGGATATTAAATTAAATCTTGAATTTGCATTATATATTTTTTTAAGTTAGTTAAATTAGTGCGAGAAAATGGTTACATAAAGATAAAGAGTAACTATTAAAAAAAAAAAAAAAAAGACAGAAAGGTAGGTTTGAAAAAAAAAAAAGGTATTGAAGAAAAGTGGGGAGGGGAATAGAGTAGAATGGCTCATGTTCAATATATTTTATAAGAATGCTTTTATAAATTATCTTTTGGAAATTATTAGTATATCTACCAAAAAGTATTTGAACCCCTGCGATAGAAAACAAACCCAACATTTATTCATATTCAACAGTTAGTAGAGACTCCATCAGTACAACTCGTAAAACTTTCATAACGTAAAGCACAGTGTAATCCAAAACGGTGCAAATAGCTTCGGAGTTAAGCTTACCATGAATTTGGACCAAGGGTCACGGTCCATACCAGGATAAACACATCTAGATCATGATACCACTCCCCCTCGCTGAACTTTACTATGGGTTCGATTTCGATGCATTCTTTCTGGAGGCTTCATCCAGGCACATTCCAGAGCCAGACTCTGCTATTCGAACGGTAGAGGATGAACCTTTGATTCGTCGCTCCAAAGAGCCTGTTTTCTACTCTACGGTTCACTGATGGCGTGTTTTGTGCCACATTAACAGAGCAGCGTGGTCGGACTTTATGATCAAAGGCTTGTGGGCAGAAGTTGAACCATGAAATTCAAGCAGACGTGCTTCTTTGAGGATGGTACTAATCGAAACAATATTCCCACTCCCAGATGCCTGTTGAAATTTCTGGAGCATTCGGGACATTGGTTGAGTGCAGTTTTTTCGAATTTCTCTGGGCAGCACGTCTGTCTCTGTCTCCCCTTTCGTGGGTCTGCCGACTCGGGGCACATTCCGACAATCACCGCTCACCTTCCACTTTAGAATCACATTGTTAATTTAGTACTTCACTACTTTTATTAGTTTTTTTTTTTTTTTTAGGCCACTGTCAATTTGGGTACTTCAGTTCGCTAGATATGCTCCTTAACGGCCCTCTTCACTCACCGTCGCCGGGAGCGCGAGCCGATGTTATTCTATGGGAAAATGTTTTTTACAAATAACTCATTAACTAATACATATTTTTAAATTCTGTTTTCACATTCAGAAAATTCCTAACTCTTAAATTGACGGACTTTTTTTAAAAATGTATTTTTTTTATTTTTTAATATTTTATTTCTAAATCGCAAAATGAAAAAATTTCACATATTGAAAATTCGTATTTTGCAGCTTCAAAATAAAATATAAAAAATTAAAAAATAATAATTTTTTAGAAAAGGCGCGTCAATTTAACAGCTGGGAACTTTCAGAATGTGAAAACTGAATTTCAAAATACGTATTAGTTAATAAGTTATTTGTAAAGAAAAATTTCCCATAGAATAACATTAGCTTCGGCATCCGGTGGAGGTGAGTGAAGAGGGCCCTTGAAGACGGTCATTATTGTGATAACCGACGATTACAACTTTCTCGAAATCTGATAACCTTGCACTTTGTGGCATTTTGCATGTGACTAATGTGCCAATGTTGTTTCCTACAGGATATTTAACAGCAGAGAACGTGACTATATCAGGACCGCAGATATCGGCATTTGCATAGGTGTCCAAATGATTATTAGCAGTTATTATGGCAGTTTCCCCCTCCCTTCTTCTTTCCGCAATGTAAAAATCTTTGGAGAAAAAGAAAAAAAAAAGTCTCTTAAATAGCGTTTCTTTAGGTCACAAAATCAACTTTCTCTCGATGTTTAGTTTTATACATCGCTAATATGAAAAGCGTCTGCATTCATCACGGAAAATAATTTTTACAAATAAGAATTTTAATAAATAATTTGCAATGCATGAAAATGAATAGGAGAGTTTTATGATAGTCACATCATATTAGTTTTCTAATTAAATTTCTAGTTTGATATGTCATGCTTTTCTTTGCATACAAAAACCTAATGCGGACATCGTACGAATTTTTTGTATGTCTGTTAAACTGTACAAATACAGTCGGCAGCAAAATTATTCGATCGCTAGCAATAATTCCTATGTAAAAAAATACACTTAATACTGTTTAGTTAAATCAATCCTTGTCGAATCAAGTTCTTTGATTGACTAAGAACATGACTCGACAAGGATTTATTTAAAAAGCAGTCGTAAGTGTACCTTTATTACATAGGAATTATTGCTATCGCTCGAATAATTTTGCTGCCGACTGTACTTTTTTTTTAATAACTAATGTATGAAATTTTTAATTTTTAATTTTAAAATGGTAGGTCATACAGTGGCTAAAAACAAAGTATCCAGCTAAGCATTATATAGTCATAAATTTTTGAATTTCAGCTTTCTTCGACTAACTGTTTTAATACCTGAGTTTTATAGAAAAGGGGTGTTTATTGAGTGTTGCATGGTTTTACTAAGACTACTATATAACATTCGCCGCCATTTGTCCGTCAAGTCCGTCATTGCTAATCCTAAGACTACTGTATAATAGTCTGATATAGTCTCATATAATAGTCTTATATATTAGTCCGTCATTATTAAACCTAACATTACTATATAATAGTCTTATATAATCTCACATTATAGTCTTAGGTTTAGCAATGACGGACTTGACGGACAAATGGCGGCGAATGATTCAGCCTGTTATATAGTAGTCTTAGATTTTACGTTATACACTAGAGTTACACAATGAGCAGATGGCCAGTGTCTGGGAATCATCCTTACCAGAAGTAGGAAAGGGGGAATCCTAGGAACATGCTTTTCAGTTTAGGGTAGTCCAGAGAAATGTAATCACAATTCATTGTGATTACATTTTTCTGGAGCAGTTAAGTGTACCTTTATTACATAGGAATTATTGCTATCGCTCGAATAATTTTGCTGCCGACTGTACTTTTTTTTAAATAACCAATGTATGAAATATTAAATTTTTTATTTTAAAATGGTAGGTCATACAGTGGCTAAAAATAAAGTACCCAGCTAAGCATTATATAGTCATAAATTTTTTAATTTCAGCTTTCTTCGACTAACTGTTTTAATTCCTGAGTTTTATAGAAAAGGGGTGTTTATTGAGTGTTGCATGGTTTTACTAAGACTACTATATAACATTCGCCGCCATTTGTCCGTCAAGTCCGTCACTGCTAATCCCAAGACTACTGTATAATAGTCTGATATAGTCTCATATAATAGTCTTATATATTAGTCCGTCATTATTAAACCTAATATTACTATATAATAGTCTTATATAATCTCATATTATAGTCTTAGGTTTAGCAATGACGGACTTGACGGACAAATGGCGGCGAATGATTTAGCCTGTTATATAGTAGTCTTAGATTTTACGTTATACACTAGAGCTACACAATGAGCAGATGGCCAGTGTCTGGGAATCCTCCTTACCAGAAGTAGGAAAGGGGGAATCCTAGGAACATGCTATTCAGTTTAGGGTAGTCCAGAAAAATGTAATCACAATTCATTGTAAAAAAAAGAAATGGCTCAAAAATGAGTAAATGGCCATACACATTTCGAAATGAGTGATTTTGCTTAAAAAAGGAAAACATGCTTGTCTCATTTATAAAATATCGCAAGTTTTCAAATTAATATCTGTTCACTTCATAATTTGTTATAAATAGTCTGAACTAAAAGAAATTCTTTAATAGAATTTCTACAAATTTAAGCAGAAACAATTCATATGCAAAATTTATTCCCTCAAATCTACAGAACTATATTTTATGGCGGTTTCATACTACTTTGTGGAAGATCACATTAATGAGAATCTATGTTTGGGATATTGGGATTCACGATAGTCGATGCCAATTTTTGAGCATGTCGATTTACTCAATAATAAGTACATGGGATTTTTAAATTGGAGTATATTTACCTCGGAGCTATTCTGACTATGTTACGAAACTCAAATTTGACACAATTTTACTCATTTTTGAGTATTGTTCCTTTATTTATTTATTTATTTTTCAGTGTTTTGATCCATTGCATCTCATGCTTCTATAACTCTCAGAGGTATTAACTTTACGGAACATTCTGTATGAATGGAAGCTTAAATATTTGTAAAGTTTCCGACCACAGATTTATTTATTTATTTATTTATTTATTTATTGTTTTTATTGTTTTTGTGTCTGTCCCTATTGCCTGTGACAATAGCTTACCACTGGGCTCCATTTGGGTGCTTATCAAATGACAGTTTCGAAACGGACAGTATCGAAAAAATTGAAGTAGCCATTTTATATCTGAATCCCAGTTACATATGAACAACACTATTCGTGGTGTACATACTATTTTCTTTCACGTTATTTTCTAGATTTATTTGATTTATTCGATCAACCATAAAATGACAACAATTTCACATCAAATATAATATTACAATGTGTTATGATCGGCTATGTCTACCTTGCCAAAAACATACTATTTAAACAAAAGGGGGGGAAAATCTAAAATTGAGGGTTATTATTATTATTATCATTATTATTATTATTATTATTATTTACTCCATTTTCATATTTTCATTTTTTCAAGTGCAGGAGCAAATTTAATATTCATTTATTCTATTTAATTTTATATATATATTTTCGTGAAAGCATATTTCATTTTATGTTTAAAAAAAGAAGAAAAAAGGTAATTTTTTTTTTCTGGCAACAATTAAAAATTGAATCCACTTTTTAAGCTTTTTTTTTTTCACATTTTAATTAATTTAAATAAATCTAATCAAAATTTCGTTACAAATAAGGTACCAAATGAAAGAGACATTTTTTCTGAATCCGTCAGTTTAATTAACTTTTCGACCGGACAATTAGATTTTTTAAAATTAACTAAAGTATGAAAAGCTCGTGGCAACAACACACAAACAGAAGAAAATCTCTCTTGGCCAATCAACTTGTGTCTAGCAACGGACAGACGGGAAGAAAACTCTCTTAGCCATTTATACATAGAGAGATAGACTATCTCAGGTACAAGTGATTGTAACTATAGATCAGATCAGTTTTAAAATATAGTTTAATTTACTGGCCGGAATCTTACTTAATTCTCCTTTGAGAACTTCGTAACTTATTCGCAATTTAAAAATTTCTTAACAAAGCAGAATAGAACAAAATTTTTGTATAAACCTATATTATATTGATTATTTTCATCGTAAAAATGTAAAACTAGTTTTAAAAATCTGGAGTGACTCCACTCGACTTTCCGAACATTGAGTAATTAACAATTTTGTCGATAGAATAAAGAAAGAGGAGTTGATAAAGAAACAAAAGAGAGAAAACCATAATAGAGTGTTTGAGTATTTTTCTCCATATATTACACGATGTTTTATTTAACGCTACTGAACTTTGAGCCCCTGATCATAAGGATAGAGAATTTTTAGTTGTGTCTCTATAAAAACCTATAAATGCTAGATTCACCAAAATGCTTATATTTAGTGCAACAGTGATTTATAATATTCATATAAATTTTCAGCTCAATTGAATAAGGCGTTTAGATGCTATCGCACTTTTAAAAATTTTGTCCCATACTCCATAATGATAAAGAATTATTCTTTGTGCCCCTGTAAAAAAAACTGTAAGTGCTAAATTCACCAAAATCTATACAGTTCATGCAACTGTGACCTATAACATGTGTACAAATTTTTTGCTCAGATTAATAAAGCGTTTAGACGCTATCGCACTTTTAAAAATTTGGCCCCATAGGCCATAATGATAAGGAATTTTTCCTGGTGTCCCTGTAAAAAAACTATAAGTGCTAGATTCACCAAAATCTATGGGGATCGTACTAGGGTGACTTACAATATACGTAACAACTTTCAGCTTATTTGAACAAAGCGTTTAGACGCTAGCGTGTTCACTCACAGACATACACACATACATATACCATCGTAAAAATAGTGGAAACGAACTCTGGGGACCTCGAAACGTATAGAATTATCAAAATCTCAAATTCGGATTTTTGACATGATTACAATACTTTCCTCACTATAGTGTTCGGAAAGTAAAAATATTATTTATGATAATGGTATCAGCACCATTGAATACGAACATTTTACTTTGAAAAACGTCGTAAGTTATACGAAATTTAAAATTTCATAACGTGACAGTGTAGGGCAATATTCAACATAAATTTGCATTACGGGAATCATTACATTGGAAATAATTCGGATTTGTACGAAAACTAAAATACGAAAACTAGTTGTTATAAAATGTATTAGCACGGTAGGACAAGGTTAGTGTATTCAGGCGAAGTGAAGGGTAGACTAGTCTGTGAGGCATTTCAGTCTTCGACCGAGCTTATTATCAGCCGAGTTGACTGGTTTTATCACGAGTATAATGTTACATATGAAAGAAATTTGCCGACTTTCTTATCCGGACGGTAATGCGCTGCCTTCTAGATTCCCTGGTACCGAGTTCAAATCTTGGTGAGGGTGTGTGTGAGGGGTTTTTTACATCGCACTAGTACTACACATGGGCAATTGATGATGGTCTGGAATTCACTGGTTCGCAGACATGCGATGAAAGTTTGAATAATCCATAGACCTTATATAGATAGACTACGCCACCAATAGGATTTCCCATTATAGTGAATGTCTTCAACATGAGGGTGTAATCTGATACCTTCATCCTTTGCGGTCAGCTCCGTATGTCACGTGACATAGACTTGAGGGAGATTCTTCTATAATAAAGCACTTATTTTTGTAAGAATCAAACAAAAAAATCTCCCCTTCAAAATGGTTTTTCACAAAAAAAACTTTTTTATAATTAATTTATGACATTTTAGCTTTCCAACGATGCGTAAATCTAAAGGCTTAAATGAAAAGTGTGTGTACAATACAGAAATAAAAAAAACTCAAAACTACTTTCTTTCCTAAGGAAAAATCACATAATATTCATTCTCGTCTCTCTCTCCAGGTCCGCATCACGTGATAATTTAGCTGGGGAAACTAGCTTATTTCGCGGACAGATAATGAGGCGGATACGTGGTCTATCTGTATAAGGTCTATGGTATAATCCATGGAGGGGATGGCTCCCCCGCTTCGGTGACCTCCAGAGGTATAATTTAGATGGGAACATGAAGGACATTGCGACTACGATAGGTTTTATGTGCATTAGTCACCATTAGTGTGCACGGCGATCTTCGGCCGGCTATCCTGGTGCGGGAAGGCATGTTTGTGGTGTCCTGTATACAAGATTTTATGCATTGTTATTGTAAACTGATGTAATATATGGTTCAATCAAGAGAAAATCATTATAGTATAGGTCTCAAAGCTGTCAAATGAAATAAATTTATAAGAATAAATTAATGATTGGAATTCAAAGAAAGTTCCCCTATGCTAACCAGCATTGTGTTTTACAAAGTGATACCAAACATTAATTTTTTACTTTGTTACTGCCCCTCTTCGCTTTGTAATAAAACCTTTAATTAATTATATATATTATAACATGTTCTTTTGGGCCCCCTTCTTCGAATTTAGGGATAATTTGTAAAGTAATTTTCTAAATATTTGACAAAACGTCTGAAATCAAAAATATACACATATTTAGGATAGGTAGTATATAGTTTTCGTGGTTTCTATATCTAAAGCTTCCTTACACTAAATATTTTTCTTTTATTTCGCGCCTAACATTAAAATTTCTTTTTATTAAGCTGTAACGGTAATTAATGTAACCTAAAAAATGAAGCTCATAGACAACAGAAAAAATAATGACTTAAATTATATTTTCTCTTAGACTCTTTTGTGCAGAAGATATGTATTTGTGTAATAAAACTTCCGCTTCTCTCGAAACCAGCTGGCAGAAAATACGTTCTTCTCGGGTACTTTCCGTAAAATCTAATTAATCAGTAATCACTCGAGCTGATGGAATTTCCTAAATGCCACTTTTAGAATTTACCTTAGGTTATACCGTCGTAATTACGGTAAGAAAATTAAACTAATTTACTCTAAGTACCAAAGCGTAAAAAAATATGTATTTTATGAGAATAAGAAAATTATATATTTAAGAAAATATGCCACCGTCTCTTAACACATTTTAAAAAGCAATTGCCTCTTAGCGTGAACTTTTTTGGATGATGGTCATAAAAAGTAAATTTTAATTTTTACGCTTTATGTTTTTCAAAGAAAATTAAATCATACTAGTTAGATAATATTATAAAAATAAAGATACTTGGTAAAAATGTATAAACACAGTTAGCAGTATTCTAGAAACTGCTAAATAATAAATAAAAAATAACTCATTAAATTTCAACAAAACAAAACAAAAAAAAAAAAAAAAATTAAAGTCTATTTACAAAGTGTTTTAAAACTGGATTTTTATGTGCTCGTTTTTAAGTGCAGCAAGTTTAATTTTTGTAAGTGGAAAGATACAAGAGAACCGTGAATTATAAATACAGTACGTTGTGAATCTTCTTTATCCATGTTTATATACTTGGAGTCTTTTGTAAAATGGAGAAAAGTTGTTTTAAAAACAATTCTCGACCTAAAACAGTTTAAATTGACAAAACACTTTTTGATAGTTTTAATCTTTTAAATTGAAATAATATATAAAATTAAATTAGTATACTGTACACACCACAATATTTTCTTATGCAATTAAATCCCAATGAATAACTTGATACATACCCTACTGGCATAACTGAGGAAGGAAGGAATATAGGAAGTATAGAGAAAAATAACCTCCCATAATATCCGTTAGCTTGGCAAAGTCATCGTGTCTGTGAACGCAGATATAACATGTGAGAATGTTAATCGTGGCAGAACTCCGATAGACCACGAAATTTCAACTTGGAAATTTTAATTCATAAATTCATCAACCATGAATATATTCATTTAGATAAATTGGAGTGCGAGGTTGGTTTTTTTTATACCAACTATGTGAAAAATACCAGAGCCAGGAATCGAACCCGGGTACTACACTTGAGTAGCGTTTATGTGAAGTGCCCGGGTTCGATTTCCAGCTCTGGCATTTTTCACATAGTTGGTATAAAAAATCAATCTTACACTCCATTTTTTCTAAATGAATTTTTTTTTTTTTTTTTTTTTTTTTTTGGCCCGCAAGTTTTTGTTCCCAATCCTATAAATTCTGGGAGCTTCCATTAATTTGATTTTGTCTAATTTTGATCTTTTTCAGACGTTGAGATTCTTTTAGTTTCGTCTGTTTTGATCATTTTCCATTTGTTCACATTTTAGTAATTTTCTTTATATTTTCATGTATAAATATACTAGCAGGCTTTGCCCGCTTCGCTGGACACAATACTTAAATGAGTTGTCAAAATTTTGTATCATTATTAATTACCCTGAGTTAATGTTCCCAGAGTTCGGTAGAGATTTCTCTTGCTCGCAACGTGAGGAGTCCGTGTTCTCATTGCCTTCGGCAGCAACTTACCCGACTTTTACTTCCCCTTCCCCAGTGGCTAAGTTCGAAGTTTTGCGAAATCTCGACAAAGTACATAATGCGTACACCTAATCAACATCCATACAGCAAAGTTCGCCATTGTAAGATAATTTAAGGCGAATTCAAACGGGAAAATGTGTTTTTACACGTGTTTATAGCGCCCTCGACCTCAAGGGGGTGAGGAGGAATTTCTCAAAATCCCATTACAATAAGTGTCGGATACATATAAATAATTTAAGCAACAAATTTCGTGACTGCAGATCCCATAGATTTCCCAAGACAAATTTAGCGCTAAAAAAAAAAGGGTGGGGGGAGGGTGTCTTGATTTTGCTACTTCGAATCCGCCCCCTCCCCCACCCCCACCCCACCCCCCCCAAAAAAAGTGATTTTGGAAATATCTTACGGACGACACATTGCTGTTTTCAATACCTTTGTAACATCTTTAGTAGAGCTCTACTAAAAAATCCGGAATTTCTGAAATTTCCCCTCTCTCCTTTAAGAATCAAGAATTCCAAAACTGTACCTCATGTTTTATTTATACTCAAGTCTAATCTCACCATGTGTAATTTCTTCACCGTGAAGTAATTTGGGGTCGAGTTATCCTTACAAACTTTTGTTTTCTTTGCTTTCTGTTCTCCAGGGGGAAAACGGGGGTATTTCGATAAATACCATTTCTTTAGGTGTCGGATACATATATGCAATCCAAAGCACAAACTTCTTGACCGCAGATCTCATAAATTTCCCAGAACAAATTTAACGCTAAAAAGGATGTCTCGCATGCCCTTTGTAACACATACCATCCCCCATCCCCCCCCCCCGGGAAAAAAAAAAAAAAAATGGCAGATCGCAAAAAATCAAAAACGTGTTTTGAAAATATCCTAAAGAAGTCGCATGGCTGTTTTTAACATTTTTGTTCCATTTTTGCGAGAGTTTTACTCAAAAATCCAGAATTTGCAAAATTCCCCGCCAAAAATGGATTTTTCCTATCCCTCCCTTTAAAATTCAAAATTTCCTAAATCGCAGATAATGTTTTATTTGTACTAATGTGTAGTTTCCATTTGTACAATTTCTTCACTGTGAAGTAATTTGGAGCCGGAAAAATTATGCTTACAAAAGGCGTTTTTGCCTTCAGTTCCCCCTTTGGGGGAACGGGGAGATTTTGAGATATCCCGTTACTTTAGGTGTCGGATACGCATAAACAATCCAAGCACCAAAATTTGTGACCGCAGCTCCCATATATTTCTCAGGACAAATTTATCACTAAAAGGGGCGTCTCGATTTTGAGCACTCGTAACCCCCCCCCCCAAAAAAAAAAAAAATCCGCAAACTAAAAAAAAAAAGAAGAAAAAAAAAGAAAAGAAAGTGTGTTTGGAAATATCCTAAGGAAGTCGCATAGCCTTTTTTCAATATCTTTGTTCCATTTTTGGTAGAGCTTTACTCAAAAATCAGGAATTTTCGATATTTTCCGCCAAAAATAGATTTTCTCCCTCCCTTCCCTTAAAATTGGAAAATTCCTAAATCGCAGATAATATTTGCACCCACGTCTAGTCTCCCCATGTGCAATTTCTTTACTGTGAAGTAATTAGGAGCCGAGTTATGCGTACGTTTTTTTGTCGTGTTTTTTATGCTAACGTGTTTTTGTCTTTTGCCCCCCATCCAGGGAGGAAAGGGGAGTAATTTCAGAAAATTTTATAGATATAATTTTAAGTTGGGAGAAAACCTAAATTCCTACGAAGCGCCGTTGACTTCTGTCCAGCCGTTCTCAAATGATATCCGGACAAGCGTGTTTTTGTCTTTTGCCCCCCAAGGGGGAACGTGAGGGAATTTCTGAAAAGTTAATAGATATAATTTTAAGTTGGGTAAAGATCTAAGTTTCTGCCACGCGCCGTCTGGAAAGTAATTAGAAGCCGAGTTATGCTTACAAACGTGTTTTTGTCCTTTGCCCCTCCAGGGGGGAAAGGAGAGTAATTTCAGAAAAATTGGTAGATATTATTTTAAGTTGGGTAAAGACCTAAATTCATGCAAAACGCCGTTGAATTCCGTCCAGCCGTTCTCAAGTAATACCCGAAGAAACGTATTTTTGTCTTTTGCCCCCTAGGGGGAACGTGGTAGAATTTCTGAAAAGTTGATAGATATAGTTGTATGTTGGATAAAGACCTAAATTCCTGCGAAGCGCCGTTGAATTCTGTCTAGCCGTTCTCAAGTAATAGCCGAACAAACGTATTTTTGTCTTTTGCCCCCCAAGGGAAACGTAGGAGAATTTCTGAAAAGTTGATAGATATAATTGTAAGTTGGGTTAAGACCTAAATTCCTGCGAAGCGCCGTTGAATTCTGTCCAGCCGTTCTCAAGTGATACCCGGACAAACGTGTTTTTGTCTTTTGCCCTCCACGGAGAACGCGGGGAAATTTCTGAAAAGTTTATAGATATAATTTTAAGTTAGGTAAAGATCTAACTTTCTGCCAAGCGCCGTTGAATTACATCCAGCCGTTCTCAAGTGATGCCCGGACAAAAATAGCGACATACAGACACGATGACACACACACACACACACACACACACACACAGGCAAAATTTTCTGAAGTCACTTTTGGCTTTCATGATGTGTGAAACGTGCACGTATCGCAAAATTTTTTGATTCTGACAAATTTACAGATAAAAGTCTGATTTTATTAATATATATATAAATATAATAAGGATGATCTATTGAGCATAGTAGAAGCCAAGCAACAGATACAAGATCACTGATACACCAATGACCAATAAGATTTAAAAAAAAAAAAAAAAAAAAAAAATATCAGTGGATTAAATACACTAATGTAAAGAAACCAGATCTATTAATCAACAGCCTGCAAAACAAACGAATCAATAAAGTAAAACAACAAATCTTAACTTAAAACCATAAACTTTATAAAATTAATGAAAAAACAACCCAAGAAACACAAGATAGGAAGAAGGAGGCAGGCGGCAAGACTTGTGACTTGCCTGTGGGGTTACACTAGTTTCACGCCGGCAACACTCCCCCAGCCTGCCACGACCAGAACAGGAACCATATGGACTTAAAAAAGCAAAATTTCAAAGCAGATGAACAACAATGAAAACACGAAGCAACAATGAAATTCACCGATTGATCACATTGTGTTTAACAGTATAATTAGAACATTAAATATAGTTGACAACTCAAAAAGGAAGAATCTGAAATTTTATTGGAAAAAGAAAGTTTGCATAGTAATACAAAGAAAATGCAACAAGCCTTCTACTTTTATATATATATATATATATACATACATATATATATATATATATATATATATATATATATATATATATATATATATTATATATATATATATTCCGTATTACGATTTATTATAACAATCTATTTTAATTATTAATGATAAATTAATTAACTTTAACTCTTACCCTGATTGAAAACTGCTGGATACATCAACTAAGTATAACTGCGTTATACATCAACTAAGTTTTAACGAAAATATATATTTCTAAAGAAAATAAATTGTTTATAAAAAAAACTTTAGCAAAATTAAAAGGCGGACTTTACATAATAATCCGCCATGCACAACATTTTTTCTGATTTCTTTCATTCCATATCTCAAGTTATACGAGATGTCTTATTTCTCAATAGCTCGACTGGAATGCGTCAGTATTATGTCTAGACTGCAAAATCATCCATTATTCTATACACAAACTTATATATATATATATATATTTGTCTAGAATACATTTTCAATCAGAAAGTAACATATTTCCCTATTTATAGTCAGAAGTCAGATAATATTTTATTTTATATTTCGCTTATATAAGTACTAATTAATAAATAGTCTATAAAGAAAGGGGTTGCCAATGTAAATATTTTCCACTTTGAGAGAATATTACCATATTTTGTAACTCTCAGGTAAACATTTTTGTTAAGTTATTAGCAACACGAAACAAAAGAATCTATTTAGAAAAAATTGACATCCTGGCAGAGTGAGTGTTATTTTTCTGTTAATTTAACAGGGAAAAAAAAACGTTTTTTGAAGTGAAAACTTCTTTAGGCGCGTTGAGAACTTTTGGGTGAACAAAAATCATGGAACTCCCGTCATCGTCACCGAATGCTTTTAGTTCCCCATCATACTATAGGTACGTGGAACTTAGGTAATCGTGAAAAATTTCGACCTCGGTTTTTTTACTTTTTTATACGTTTTCAGGTGTGAGGAATACGAAAATGACAAAATTTGCATGGTGTCTGTCTGTAGGGTGTCTGTTAGTGTGTCAGTCTGTTAGTGTGTTAGTCCGTTAGTTTGTTAGTCTGTTTACACGATATCTCACGAACAAATGATCGCAGAGAGGTCAGATCAGTTTTAAAATATTACTTTCGATACTGGCAAGAACCCTATTCATTTGGAACATTCGAATTAAGAAACTTCGCAAGTTATTAGAAATTTACGATTTTCTTAACATGGGAGAATAGCACAAAAATTCACTTAACAGATGTCTTATTTCTCAATAGCTCGACTGGAATGCGTCAGTATTATGTCTAGACTGCAAAATCATCCATTATTCTATACACAAACTTATATATATATATATATATTTGTCTAGAATACATTTTCAATCAGAAAGTAACATATTTCCCTATTTATAGTCCGATAATATTTTATTTTATATTTCGCTTAGATAAGTACTAATTAATAAATAGTCTATAAAGAAAGGGGTTGCCAATGTAAATATTTTCCACTTTGAGAGAATATTACCATATTTTGTAACTCTCAGGTAAACATTTTTGTTAAGTTATATTAGCAACACGAAACAAAAGAATCTATTTAGAAAAAATTGACATCCTGGCAGAGTGAGTGTTATTTTTCTGTTAATTTAACAGGGAAAAAAAAACGTTTTTTGAAGTGAAAACTTCTTTAGGCGCGTTGAGAACTTTTGGGTGAACAAAAATCATGGAACTCCCGTCATCGTCACCGAATGCTTTTAGTTCCCCATCATACTATAGGTACGTGGAACTTAGGTAATCGCGAAAAATTTCGACCTCGGTTTTTTTACTTTTTTATACGTTTTCAGGTGTGAGGAATACGAAAATGACAAAATTTGCATGGTGTCTGTCTGTAGGGTGTCTGTTAGTGTGTCAGTCCGTTAGTGTGTCAGTCCGTTAGTGTGTTAGTCCGTTAGTTTGTTAGTCTGTTTACACGATATCTCACGAACAAATGATCGCAGAGAGGTCAGATCAGTTTTAAAATATTACTTTCGATACTGGCAAGAACCCTATTCATTTGGAACATTCGAATTAAAAAACTTCGCAAGTTATTAGAAATTTACGATTTTCTTAACATGGGAGAATAGCACAAAAATTCACTTAAACGTGCATTAAATGGAAACTTTTTACTGTAAAAATGTCAGACTAGTTTTAAAATATCAGTTTTGATGCCAGAATGAACATCAGCAACAATAAATATGCTACTTTGAAAATTTCGCAAGTTATTGGAAATTTACGAATTTCTTAACATGGCAGTATAGGGCAAAATTTCACATAAACGTCAATTTTTAGCGATATTTCCATCGTAAAGATGTCAGACTACTTTCGAAATAGTATTTAGGATACTGGCATGAATATCATAGACTATGATTTTTCCAATTTAAAAAATTCGTAAGTTATTTGGAATTTACGATTTACTTAACATGTCAGAATAAGGCAAAATTGAGCATACTTCACTTCCATTTTGAGGATCATAAATACATTTGACAACTTCAAAATTACATTTATGATATTTGTTTGAACATGATTGAAAACAAATATTCTAATAGGAAAATTTCGTAAATTATTCGTAATTTACGATTTTATCAACATAGCGAAATTTTAAATTTTTCATATAAATATGAATTTTGAGGATTATTGCATTGGAAATAGTAGCATGAAAACTAAACAACGGAATCGACCCTGATAAAATAAATTAATAGATTAGAATAAGATAAATATATGGAAGTGAACGGTGGATAGCCTATTAGGCGGGGATTTCATTCTGTCACTGTATCAAGCGTTGGTCAAATTCATTTCTTTTAACATGATTATAATATGTCTCGCACTAAAAATTTATGAGAACCTATATATGATGGGGAACTGAGCAGAGTCCACCTATGCCAACTAGTTTTTGAAGTGAAAACTTCTTTAGGCGCGTTGAGCACTTTTTGGGTGAACAAAAATCATGAAACTCGCGTCATCGTCACCGAACGCTTTCCATGAGCTATATATATACTGTGTATATATGTATTATACATAGATATACCTCCGTGCGTTATTAGTATACATTATATATATACAAACACTCTCTACATATATATCCATATATGTAGCGCACGGCGCGGCATGCCTCATATACATATATATATATATATATATATATATATATATATATATGTGTGTGTGTGTGTGTGTATAAAATGTATACTAATACGAGTAGTATACTGGCTACTGGCATCTGCCTCTTTCTAGTTCTATACTCTATGTATGTATGTACTTTTTCCACTGTATATACATAGCTCACAAAGTATAAGCACGTGTTTTTATACAGACTGTTATATTCTTCTTTTTGCTTTCAATATAAATTTTCAAATAAATAATAAAAAAAAAAGAAAATTATTTTAGTCATATTACAACATTTTTACCTAATATAAGGCTTAGTTCATTTAAATTGGGTAGCTACAAATATTGTGCCGAATCATATAATACAGATCATAAACACTTCTTTACCAACAAAAATAATTCGAAAATAATAATCTAATAGCTCGACATACAATTCACAAGTTACTTAGTTTTCACTTCTATCGGCAGTCCCCAAAGACTGCTTTTAGTTTTTTTTTTTTTTTTTTTTTTAAATCACATTTTTAGTTTATTAATAGTTGCTACTGCATATTGATATCAAAATAATAATAATAGGAATAAGAATATGAATAAAAAATATCCAATAGGTATTCATCAAAATACGATATCATACTTCTACGAACATTCTTCTTCTTTTTAAGGATTACTATAATAAAATTATGTAAATGATAATTGAGTATTATTTTGTAGAAAGGGGGAGGGGGGCTCAAATAAGCAGCCAGAAAAACCCTCTGTAACAATTCTATAAACGTAAACAACGCGTTTACAGAGAAAATACCTGCTTAGTTACATTTAAATATTCTTTGTAATCCATGAGAGATTAAAAAAAAAAAGAAAAAAGGAAAAGAAAAGAAAAGAAAATTTGTTTCGTACTATGTATAAAATGTAACATGTTATCATTTTTCTTTCTTTACGAAGAACATGAATAAAAAGAAGTATATCTTATAAAATAATTATACACTTAAACTATGGCTGATTCTTTTTTTTTTTTTTTTTTTTTTTTTTTTTAAGTAAAAAAAAAAAAAAATCGATAACTTTGTTTTAAATTATCACAGATGTATAGTTCAACCATTCGTTTTAAAGGTATTGACGAGACCTTTCGAAAGATATCCATCTTGAAAATTTACTCCCCTCGAGAGGGGGACTTCCCCCCAGGGGGGTTGACGAAGCTCCTACAAATTTTTTTCCCAGTTGACTATCTCTATTATAAATAATGCTTGTAAATTTCATAATGATTACTAAAAAAGAATTCTCTTTATGCCCATTTATACAAAATTTTGTCCTATATCACCATGTTAAAAATTTAGAAAAAGCGGGATGGCAACGCAACCTGTAAGACAATTTTTACCAAAAGTTTATAGGCACTAATTTATGTCAAGGTGCAACTACATACCAATTTGTATGAAATTCTGTGCAGTAGTTCCTGAAATACAGTTGCCACAAAATTTTGTCACACACACACACAGACAGACTGACAAACAGACAGACATTTTCTAAAAATGGTCAGATCATGTTCTACAGCTCTCAAAACGTGTAAATCCATTAAAAACACGAGGTCGAAAATTTTTACGAATCCAATACTTTCTTCTATTGAATATAGAAGAAAGTAAAAAAGGTACACTTAATGCTGCTTTGTCAAATAAATCCTTGTCGAGTCATATTCTTAAGGGCGTATCAGACTCCACGACTTTACAGGCGATTTTAGAGCCAACCACTGATTAGCGCCGATTTTTCGGAAAAAATTATCTCTACTCCCAGTGTGATAGCTCAGACCTACCGAAGTTGCCCAACTTTTTCAGAGCTACCTTGATAAAATTGTCCGTATACTCAATTTCTCCTCGAATTCGTCCAATCAGGATGCGCTATTTTGATACGTCATATTTCCAAGATGGCGGAACACGGGAATCGCTTCAAGTGGAGATTTGAAGAAGAAATATTTTCGTTAAGCACGTTTATTTTACCGTTAAATCATAAGAATTTTCAATTAATCGTTTTTATTTTCGTATGGCGTTATGACAATAGTTGTAAAAAAGATCAAAATAGAAATAATAATGCGATATTTTACACAAATGAAAGGGAATTTTAACGCTAATCATTGCGTATTTTATTCGCGCCAAGAAAAGTGATAAGCGTCAGAAGTTAGTCTTCTTTCATCCCACTTTTCACCCGACTATTGTAACCTCTACGGTGTTTTCGTCGAGGAAAAATCGGCGCTAAAGTCGGCTCAAAAATTGGTTGTTTCTAAAGTTGCTGAATCTGATACGCCCTTTTAGTCAGTCTAAGAACATGATTCGACAAGGATTTATTTAACAAAACAGTATTAAGTGTACTTTTTCGACACCAGAATTATTGGCTAGTGATCAAAAACTTTTGCTGCCAACTGTAATTATGTTATTCAACTTTTACCAGTTTTTCTTTAATAAATTACGATATACACAACTAACGATTTGCTTTCTATATTTCAGTGATATTATAAATATTAATTTTATAAAGCAGACAATAATTAAACCCTGTACTAAATTGATGTCAGTCATTAATAATATATATTAGAGTATAAATTAAATCTATCAACAAATTTAGATATTGAGCATCAGAAATATGTTTAGATAAATCAGTCGCAAAATACTGTTACGAAAAACAATTATTTTTTTGCATGTACAACGCAGGATGTAAATTAACACAAAAATCCAAGTCGAGAATTCAGTTTATTCAATAAATATTCTCAAAACAATCCAATAAAACTATCACACCTGTCCCAGAAAACTCCCGAAAATATCATTATACACATTGCATTTGCAGAGCACGAATGTCGTTTGTCAGGAGTAGTAATCAAACAGCTTTTCACTCAGTCTCAACGAGTGACGAACTTAAAAGTCCGAATTAAATTAACTTCCATTCGAGTGATTCGCTTCTTTTATAATCTTGGTGAGGGCTGGAACGAGAAATACATAGATCATTCTGGAAAAAATCTGGTTACTCCTTTCCTAATTGAGATAAGGCTTCCACATTATTGGAACCCAAAGCTACTATTTTTTGTCAAATTTGGTCGCAAAATTCCCCTTTAGTGTTTCAAAGTCACCGAGTTCGTAGACATGTACTTCCTCCTCTATTAAAACCAATATACCATTTTATTACTTTCTTCTATATATAATATAGGGAAAGTATTAGATTCGTGAAAATTTTCGAACTCCAGTTTTCGATGGATTTACACGTTTTGGGATGTCCTGAACACGAATTGATAGTTTTTAGAAAACGTCTGTCTGTGTATGTGTATCACGGATTTTGTGCACGCTGTATCTCACGAACCAAGGAACGAAATTTAACCAAATTTGGTATTTAGTTGGACCCTGACATAAACTGGTGCTGATTAGATTTGGGGATCATTCGCTCAATAGTGGCGCTGTAATCGCATTTTTTCTAAAATTTTAACATAGCACTATAGGACAAAATTTCGTATAAATGTACATAATGAGAGTTATTTTAACTTGTGATTGTAAAATTAATGTGAATTATTGATAATAGTAGTAGGTAACTAGGAAAAATAATTTTGTGCATGTGGGGGCATCGCTTGCCCCCACGGGGGGTAAATTTTCAAGATGGGTATCTTTCGAAAGGTCTCGTCAATACCTTTAAAACGAATGGTTGAACTATAGATCTGTGATAATTTAAAACAAAGTTATCGATTTTTTTTTTTTACTTTTAACGAAAAAAAACTTAGAATTTTTTTTTTTTTTTTTTTTTTTTTTTTCTTAATAGTGAGAATAAAATGAACTTTTTTGGATATTTAGTGTTATACTACTTCTCTAATATGGAAATCGTCTGCATTATCATGGGAAATAACTTTTTTTTCAAATAATAATTTTAATAAATTATTTTTACTGAATGAATTTGTATAGGAAAATATAGAAGAAAGTCATGCGGTGGCCACAACATACTAGTTGTTGTTTTTGCTTGTATATATATTTCCATTGCAGCAACAGTTCTAAAAAAACAACAGTTGTTATTGCAACCCTTTGTTGCAATAATTTAAACTTAAATTATACGTAATATATAAAAAATCACGCTTAGTTGCCTCCCCCCCCCCCCCCCGCTTCCGCTTTGAAGCGAAAATACTTTAGAATACAGATATAAGCAGGCTTTTTATTTCCAATATATAATCTAATCTTAAACTTGTATTACCTTAAATAATAAATTTTAATATTGAATTAAAAGCATTCTTTGCAACACCAAATTCTAATTTCTATATAAAATTTATTCATTTATTAAAAAATAAGAAATCTTGGATTTGACGAGGTATCACTGTTAAAAAAATGCAGAAAAAATACAGAAATTCTCTGTAATTTCAGAAAAAAAAGTCGTAAATTACGGAAAAATTACGTAGACAAAACGTATTTTACGACTTTTTTTCTGAAATTACAGAGAATTTCTGTATTTTTTCTGCATTTTTTTAACAGTGTAAATGCATAGGTAGTTCAGAACGGAAAATATTAAGAGAACTTCTTAACCATCAATTTGTATCTCAATTATTTATAGGTAGAATAACATTAGTTACGATAGTAAAAGTTTCAAGATAATCGCTCTTTTTCGATGCATGATTTTTCTTCGATCACATAAATATTTCCTGTCACAAAAATCGATTAATCTCCCTGTGACGTAAAACCATTAAGTGAGCTATGAAGTTTTATTATGGAATAATGGGTTCATGAAAGCAAGCCTTTCTCAAGAATTACATTGGACTACTTAATTTAATATTGATGAAAACGAAAATTACATAGGGTTTACAAAGGTACGTACAAATGAAATTTATAATTTACAAAAAAAAAAATATTAAATTTGTATTAGGTAATATTTAATAAAAATCAATTGAGGTAGTGAATCAACGAATGCTTTGCCAGCTTCGCTGGTCCCTATATTTAAAGGGGACTAATGTGCAAGTTGTACCTGACGGGACTAAAGTGAAAGTTGTACCTCAAGGGACTAATGTGAAAGTTGTACCTCACGGGACTAATGTGCAAGTTGCACCGAACGAACAAACTATTTCTTTCAACGAAAATAATAATAACTACTATCCCTGGACGATATCCCTGCCTACTATCCCTGGGCGATAGGTCTAATATATCGTATCATATTATATATCGTATTTATCGTAATATAACTCAATACTTATTTCGCTTCCTTCTTCGACTCGTTTTAATACGCATTTTTTATATGCATGAGCAGCCCCCGAAAAACAAAAATATTAAATCACTAAATTCATTATTTTACTTATTTTTATTTCATATTATTTCACGCGCACTTTTTATTTCCTAATTCAAAATTATTAAAAAAAAACTTTTTCGATATCGCTTGTAACGATACCGATTATTATTAATTTTCTTTTCTTTTTCTTTCAATAATAATAATAAAAAAAAGATTTTGATGAAATTCTGGCAAAAGCAGAATTTAGTTTAAGACGGAGAACTGTTATTTTTTTTTTTTTTTTTTTTTTTTTTTTCAAATTATAACATCGCTTTCAAATTATTCAGTTATATTTTCGATAAATTTTAGATTTCGACAAATGTCCAACTATCGAAATCGACAACGCAAAAATCCCAGATTGAGACTAATAGGCCCTCAGTCCTAAAAAAAAAGTGTTAAAACTTGAAAAGCATTGTCTATATTTTAGTTATTTATAAATCAGAAAGTATTTAATATAGTATTCAAGATAGTTTGCTGTTTATGGAAACCATTAATTCTCTCCGATCGTATAAATATCGCTTGTCAAAAAGAATGGATTAATAAATCCGTTCATGATTAATCATTAATGCGGTCTCTGACGCTGCTGTCACAGAATTAGTTTGGAAACTTTGATGAACAATTTAATGCAGAACAGTGAATCTAATTTAACTGAAAACAACACATAAACTCTAAATATTATACTATTTTAATATTTGATATTAGAGATATGAAAATTAGTATAATATATAAAATTAGGTTCAAAATTTATACAGGTTATTGCAATATTACCTGAAATCATAAATGTGATAATTACACAAAAACTAAAATGTTATTTTTATCAATTTATCATGCTGAAATATAAGGCTTAAATGTAAATTAACCCGATAGCACTCGCTGGGTCACCCCAGCAGGGACAATTTATTGGAATAGGTAGCCGGTTTCGAAAAATCGCCAACATGGCGCTTTTCTTATCGTGTCGAAAATTGCAACCCTCCACAGCCTACGTAAGAGAATGAGAGTTACGTCAAACAGAACGCTGAATACATGTGGATTAGACTAGAAAGGGAGTGTCGCTCTAGAACTGCATAGTGAGCTATTGGAGACAATATTGGTTTCAAGCCTGGGGTTGAAAATACGTATGGAAACAATTTATTATATATACATATACATGTTTTAATTATATATATATATATATATAATTTAAACATTATATATCAAATTTAATACACATAGGATTACATACAAACGGAACGCTTGCAATTTCGATGACGTAAATTTTGCAAGTTTTTTGCAAAGTTTTTTGCAAGTTTTTTGCAAGTTTTTTACAGTCGGCAGCAAAAGTAACAGAGCACTAGCGAAAATTCCTATGTAAAAAAATTACACTTAATGCAGATTTGTTAAATAAATCCTTGTCGAATCCTGTTTTCAGACTGACTAAGAACAGGATTCCACAAGGATTTATTTAACAAAACTGTATTAAATGTAATTTTTTTACGTAAGAATTTTCGCTAATGCTCTGTTACTTTTGCTGCCGACTGTATTTGCAAAAATCTTGCAAAATTTACGTCATCGAAATTGCAAGCGTTCCGTTTGTATGTAATCCTATGTGTATTGAATTTGATATATAATTTTTAGACTGACTAAGAACAGGATTCGACAAGGATTTATTTAACAAAACTGTATTACAGTCGGCTGCAAAATTATTCGAGCACTAGCAATAATCCCTGTCTAAAAAAAGTACACTTAATACTGCTTTGTGAAATAAATCCTTATCGAGTCATGTTCTTAGTCAGTCTAAGAACATGATTCGACAAGGATTTATTAAACAAAACAGTCTTAAGTGTACTTTTTTAATATAGGAATTATTGGCTAGTGCTCGAAAAATTTTGCAGCCGACTGTAAGTGTACTTTTTTTATATAGGAATTTTTGCTAGTGTTCGGAGACTTGTTACAGACTGTACTATCAAAATTTCCATCCTCCACGGAGGAGACATATCATACCAGAGATTCATTTTGAATGATCGTCATAAAAGAATTTCAGATAAAATACTTTCCAGTCCAACTACAAAGAAGCCATAATTTAGAAAAAACTTGCAATTCTATTAAAAGTCACATTTCCATTTTGAACTTCCTCTATAATGTTCTAATTTCATTTAATACCTTCATTTAACCAACAGAACAATTCAAACTAAGTAAACCTATACAGATTTCATATGACAGACGTTCATTTCAAAATACACCTTCAATACTATTCCATAAATATGATGCATTTACTAAATCTGTTTGCGAAGAAAACGATGGCGTAAACTGAACAGAAGGAACAACCAACACGATAGTTTGCTATCGCTGGCGAGTTAGCACAGTAATGGCATGAGGCAGCTCCAACTGAATTCCAACGTTTCGAGGGCTGGTGCGCGCCTTCCACCGGGTTAACCAGAAAAAATTGTAAGCTAATACCCTTGTAAGGTAGGAACCAGTTTCGCAAAGTAAGAGTCGCGAAACTGTCTTTGGGGTTTTACTTTGCCTACTAAAGCACTCCAGTAAGGTTGGCTGGTTGGTTGGTTGGGTTTTACGTTGCACTAGTGTTGCGCAATGGGCAATTGGCGAGGGTCTGAGACTCACCCCTAGAGGTGGTCCGGAGACATTCCATCACAATTTTGATCCTCCATGGAAGATATTGCTCTCTTAGAGCTCCTCCGACTCACATCGAAAATGTTGCCCAAACCGAAACTGCGCTATTCTTTCTTTTTCTATCTTTTCGAAATTGTGCCTTCTAGGGTGAGTCACAGACCGTCTCCAATTGCCCAACTGCGCAGCACTAGTGCGACGTAAAACCCAACCAACCAACCATCGAAATTGTGCCGGTCAAAATCCTATCTCTGAATGATTTGAACAATTAATATTGGGTTGTTCGGAAAGTAATTTTGTTTTTCTCAGCAGAGGACTTAATTGTATTTTTTTCACACCTTCTTCACATTTAAGTTGCATTGCCATTACATATTGTGACAGTTGATATAGCAAGGCTTGCTTGTGAAAAAGGTCGTTTTATTCTGCTCAATAGTTTTTGATTGGTGCCCTATCAAATAAAGAAAATCAGAAGCGACATTTTCGGCATATTTTGTTTTTGCTATCAAAAATGCGAAAATACTATTCAAACAAGGAAAAAAAGTATACGATGTGTGCACAGAAAATTTATTTAAAGAACGCTATTGTCAAAACTGGTTTACCAAATTTTGTTCTGGCAATTTTGAGTTGAAGATGCATAACGTTCTAGAAAACCAGTTTGTGCTAATGAAGACAAAATAAAGTATTGATTTATGAAAAACTGCGAAATAACAACTCGTGAGATCGCTAAGAAACCGATCAAAGTGGAGAATACATAATTCATTAAAATATTTATACAATATAAGAAAATCGTCTTTCATTTTCGAAGGAAAAAACGAAATGACTTTCCGAACAACCCAATAGTTGAACAACTACCCATAATTTCAAAAATTTGTTCGATAAAAAACGAAAAAATACAAAAAAAAAAAAAAAAAAAAAAAAGGGGGGGCAACAATTTGAATTATGAGTCAGCTCCCCTTTTTAGGATCCTTAGGCCCTCCTGCTTCGGTGACCCCCAGAGGTATAATTTTGGTGGGAACATGGAGGACACAACAGATTTTACGCGCACCAGCCACCATTAGTGTACACGACGGTCTTTGGCCGACTCGAGTACCGAACCCGCAATCTTCCAATTACGAGCCCGTAGCTCTATCGACTGGGCTACCGCAGCCCCACTTATAGTAAGGAGTTCCAAATTCAAAAAAGGAGAGCTTCCGCAGTGTACGAGATTTGCTAAATAAGTGAGTTAGTGTAATGCACAGATTATTATACAGATAGGACACTCCCGCATATTCTTCGGTAACCGGAATTTGACTGCAACGACCTTATTGTCAACGGCTGTAAGTTTCTCGAGCTCTCCAGCTTACGCAATCGCTCGTCTTATTTTTATTGTAACTATGTTCATATCGTAATATTAGTGCAACGTTAAACCCAACATCAAACCGACTAACCATTTATTGATGTTTACGTTTGGACTTTGTTATTGTTTACGAATTTTATTGTCGAAAGCAATTTATTTTAAGGAGGGCGTTTCCTGTAGCTGCTGTGTGGTTTTGTTAATTTCGGTTCGTTTCTCTTCTGTGGTATTCTTAAACGGTTTGTGTTTCTATCTCGCTTATCTTTTGAAAGCAAGGTAAGCGCTGTTTTGTTTTATTGCTTTCTGGCTATTCAATTAAGTTATTTTGTATTGGTTTGTTTATGATGAGTTTGTCGTAACTCTGGTGGTATGGCCCACTCTTGGTTTAACGTTGTGGAGTCCTCGGAAGTGTCAAATATTGTAACGAATAATGTGGAAATGTCTATTGCAGATGGCGAGAGCCATTCTATTGAGAATATTAATCAGAATTTTTTGCGCTCGTCTGCTCCTATTAGTGATATGTTGTTAAAGGCTGGTAATAATGGTGGTACAAATTACAATATTTTTATAAACAGTACAGAGTCTGGATGTATTCCTAAACGAGATCCGCGCTCAACTCAGGCGGAAATAAAATTGAAAATTAAGTCATATGGGAAAATTGTGAACATACGTCACACAAGAGCGGGAAGCCTAATTATTAGCACTTCTGATGTTGGTTGTGCCCAGGAGATTTGTAATTTGTCCAATTTCGCAGGGGTGACTGTTTCTTCTCGGGTAATATGGGAGAACATCACCAACCGGTTTTTAATTTTCAACATTCCTGTAAACATTTCTTTGAGCGAGCTTGCTCAAGAAATAGAAAATAGCAATCCGTTGCCCATTTTGGAATTACGTAGGTTTGTGAAAAGAGGATGTACTCGTGAATCTTCTCCTGTTCTCATTACCACTCTCGGGACAGCCCTCCCATCAGAAATTAGACTGTGGTTCTCCATCCAACCCATACGCCAGTTCATAGATAGACCCCGGCAATGTGTAAAATGTCATAAATTCAACCATACTTCTGCCAAGTGTAAATTAGCCCAAATATGTGCGACTTGTGGTACTTCACATGAGGGGCCTTGTACGGGCTCTTTATCCTGCGTTAACTGCGCGGGCGAGCATCGTGCTGATTACAACCAGTGTCCAGCCCGACTTAAGGAAATTGAGCTTCTGAACTTTAAATGCAAAAACTTTTTATCCTTCATAGAAGCTCGCAGAACATTTGTAAAAAAAACTCCAAAAGAGTCATCATACGCTACTGTTACAGGTAGCGCAAAAAACGTCGACGTAACAACTATCCAAAACTATATAGAGAATCGCACGAATGCTATGGTGAAAGTGCTAAATGAAATTATTAGAAAAAACTCGGACTCTCTGTCTAATGCTATCTCTGCCTTAAGCGATTTAATCAAAAGCTTCCAAGAATCCATTGGGGACCTTTCGCCTGATAAGCGTAAACGCCGGAGTTCTCCGGCGACTTCCAAGGGATAATGTTTTCGCTGTTCCTGTACCATGTTTTTATTCTTCTGTTGAGCTGCAGGGTGTAGCCTGTCAGACCTTTTGTTTGTCTGGTCTTTTCTTGTTTGTATTTCTTTTATGGGTTCCCTCAAGTTACTTCAATGGAATTGTAGAGGCATCTTAAACAAGCTAGACTTGCTGGTCCACACCCTATCTCCATCCTTTGATATCTTGGTGCTTCAAGAGACTTTCCTTCGTCCTGAGAAGTCCCTCTTTATTCCTGGCAAGGTCGTGTATCGCTTGGACAGGCCTTCCCGTTCTGGCGGGGGCCTCCTAATTGCGGTTAATCAATCTCTTTCCTCGTCCCTTGGTCCAACTCATTTGTCCTCCTTGGAGAATGAGATTATGTGCGTTCGAATCTTTACGGGTTCGGGTTCTTTGAACATTACTAATGTCTACTCGCGCTCTGGTTCAGTCACTGAGGATCTTCGGTCCTTCTGTCTTGGTCTTATTGGTCCCTCCCTCATCTTGGGAGATTTCAACCTCCATCACCCCTTCTGGGGTGCTTCCCATGCTTCTCGTTACAGTGAGGCTTTTGTGGAGTGGCTTGCTGACAGTTCCTTTTGCCTGATCAATTCTTCACGCCCTACCCATATGTCTCCCAATGGTTCTCTTTCACTGTTAGATCTCTCCCTGTGTTCGGCTGAAATCCTTCCTCAGATCTCTTTTCAGGTTTTGGATGATCCTGTCGGCAGTGACCATTTTCCCGTGTCTCTTGTTGTTGAGTCGGCTCCTGTCCCTCAGCCCGTCTGTGTACGGTATTTTTGGTCTCGTATCTGCCAGGAAGTTGACGCTTCTTTGCTGTCTGTCCCCTCTGTTTGCTATGAGTCTTTTTCGGATTCCGTCCAGCGGGCGATGGCTAGAAACTCCCGGGTTGTACATTCTCGTCAGAAAGCTTTTCCTACTTGGTGGTCCCTTCGTTGTAAGGCCCTTCTCTCCCAGAAGAAGTTTTTCCTCAAGAAAGCTACTCAGCTGGCCTCTGTTGACTTTTGGATCAAATACAAAAAGTCCTCCGCTTTACTTCGTCAGGCCATCAAGGACGCCAAAAGGCGCTTCTGGGACTCTGCTTGCAGGCATGCTAGTGACCCCCGTTTACTGTTCAAGGTGTTCCATAAATTAAAAAATCGTCCTTCGTCCTCTCCTGATTCTAACTTTTGCCTTTCGCACAACGGTTCCCTTGTGTCTGACGCGGGCGATCAATCTGAGATCTTCGCGGAGTTTTATTGCGGTGGGGTTGACCTTCCTCCTCTTCCTCTTACTTATGGGACTGATCATGATGAGAGTCTCAACAAACCATTCTCCATGTCCGAACTGACTTCTGCTATTCAACGTACAAAATCTACCTCTCCTGGTGAGGACAGGATTCCTGCCTGTTTCTTCAAGAATCTTGGTTCCCACTCTCTTGAGCTATTACTAAAAATTTATAATGAATCTCTTCTTACGGGGATTATCCCACCTGATTGGACCTCTGCTCTGATTCTGCCCATTGCAAAACCTGACAAGCCTAAGTGCTCGGCCTCTTCCTACCGTCCTATTGCTCTCACCCCTGTTATTTGCAAGATTTGTGAGCGTATGATTGCCCAGCGAATAAATACCTTTCTTCTCAAAAATAAGTCTCTTGATTACAGACATTTGGGTTTTACTCCCTTTCGGGACAGCCAAACGGCTGTCATGATGCTGCACAAGGATATTGTGAGGGCAAAAAGAAACAAAAAGTTTATTCTTGGCATCTCCTTAGACCTGCAGTCTGCGTATGATTCCATTTATATTGATGGCCTTATCCAGAAGTGCGCCCAAGTCGGTATCACGGGCAATGTGCTCCGTTGGATCCATAAATTTTTGTCAAACCGTTATATTAAAGTTGCTTGGAGGGGCGTGGTTTCGTCTCCTCATCCTTCTCGGCGCGGGGTTCCGCAAGGTGCGGTCCTCAGCCCTATTTTGTTCACAATCTTTCTATCTGACTTCTTTGAAGTCTTGAATTTTAATACCAGGTGTTTAGTTTATGCCGATGATATTTTCATTTATTGCTTTGGTGACTCCTTGAGCTATTGCCACGAGAAGCTACAGGCTGTCCTACAGAATATTTCCCGGTGGTGTTCTTACTGGAAACTTTCCATTCGGCCGGATAAATGCCATGCGATTAATTTTTCTCGCAGAAATGGCGCTTGTGATTTTAATTTTAGCATTAACGGCGGCCTCATCAATTGGTCGGATGATGTGAAATTTCTAGGATTTTTCTTTTCTCGTCGGGGTGGTTTTAAGAAGCACGTTGACTACCTGCGTGTAAAAGCTTTTAAAAGAATTAACTTTCTCAAGGCCCTCTCTCAAAAGAGCTATGGTGCTAGGTCACATCACTTAGTTACGCTCTTCACGTCCTCTATCGGGAGCTTAGTCGATTATGGTGCTGCTTCTCTGTCTTCGGCGGGTGCCTCTCTAATCAAGAGGCTTGAAGTCTTCCAGAATTGTGGCCTTCGAGCTGCTCTCGGTCTTCCCTCTTGGGTTCCCATAGCCCTCCTTCACAAACATGCTGATGTCCTATCTATAGGTTACAGAATTCGTTTGCAATCATTCAGATTCTGGATCCGTCAGCTCTGTCTGGGTACCTGGTCCCCTCTTTGGAGTTTTCTGAATGAAGCTGATGACTATGACAAAGAACTACAGCTCGACTTTTTACCGTATGGCATAGATGGGCTTGATGATATTAGTTCCTGCTTGGAGAGTTTAGTAATTTTCCAGTTTCCTCAACCCATGGCTCATGGGAAAGTTTTCTTTTATCTTTCTGACCTTCCTTTCCAGAACACAACTTTGAATGATATTATCATCCAGTCCTTTTTCTCGGCCTTTATCTCAGAGTTCTCGTCGAGTCACGATATCTTTGCTACCGATGCGACCAAAACTCATACCTTAACGGCTATTGCCGGCTGCTCCTCTGATTCTCAATTCAAGTATAGGATTTCTCATATAAATTCAATCTTCACCGCTGAAGCCCTTGCCATCGGTACAGCGATTGATGAACTGGCTTCCTCAAGCTCTTCCTTCATAATCCTTACGGATAGCCTATCGGTACTATCTGCTCTTCAATCAATCTCCATCAAATCTCCCCGAGTCATACTTTGGCTCCACAATAAAATTTGCCGTGCCTCATCTTTTGCTTGTAGTATTCGGCTGGTATGGGTCCCTGGTCACAGAGGTATCTCTCTTAATGAAAAAGCCGACAGAATCGCAAAGAATACTGGTCCCTCGGACGTTCTCTTGGATTGGATTTCTCCTGAGGACCTTATCAATTACGCTACCAATTGTTTCAAAGAATCGATTTCTTATACTTATCGTCAGAGTAAATATGCGCTCTCTCATGGTGACATTCCTCCGGTCAATACGGCCAGTTCCTGGTCTTCCAACAGAAGGGACGATGTGCTGATCTCCAGGCTTCTTTGCAAGATGATCGTTACCCCAGCTCTTTTGCATCGCTTCCACCTTATTGACAATGGCATTTGTGATCGCTGTCACATAATGGACTCTATTGAACATATTCTTTTATCTTGTAGTCGCTACCAGCAGATTCGCATTCAGTATTTCGGTGCGCTGCTAAATAGTGATAATTTTAGGTCCTTTCCTGTTTTCCTGCAAAAATTCTGCTCATTAAGTAACTTTCGTCATTGCACTCTTGGGTTCTTGCATTCTATTAATCGTTTTTAAAAAAAGTGCAAGTAAGCTATAGATCGTTGTGGCTTGTCCTCTCGTCGTTCTGCGATAGGCCATGGATCAGTTGAGACAACAGCCCCAGCAGCTATAGGTCTCAAAGAAAACCCCCAACAACAACAACAACAATTTATTTTAAGAAGCAAGTACTAAATATTAAGCAAATAAATTTCGAAAATATACATAAACCAGAAATATTTTTTTCATTTTAAGGCATTTTGTATTATTTAAACCAAGCAACGTTAAATATTTAATGATTTCATACTGCTATTTCAGAATTACAGTTTGTAATTTTAATTTGAACTTGAATATGTTTGACAAAGCATATTTTTAAACATTATAAAAATTAATTTTTATTTCATAGAAGAATAGCTGTGAATGTTTTGAGGATAATTTTGTGAATTCAAAAACAATAGAAAGTGAAGAAAAAGAAAACTTCCCATACTAACCTGCTACTAACTACTCGCGAAATAGAAAAACAATTTTCGATGAAAGATGCTATTCATGTAGACTTAACACATGTAGTTCCCCTCTGTTGACACTAGTGGTGCTACTATATTTCCGGTTCGCGTTTTAGCTTCACTGTCCTATCTGTATGATAATCTGTGGTGTAATATAAGCGCGTAGAAAACAGGGTTGAGGGAAAAGATGTAAATTAGTGAACGTATAAAGAAAGCGCAGGTGACGTGACGCACAAACAAACTTGTTCATTTGCTCAGTGTTAGGCACCTATATAGGGGCTCTAGTTCAGGGCAAAACATTGGTATTTCCACCAATACAGGTTGTCCCTTTGACACTCGTGAGTAGCAAAGATTGATTGATGGAGCGTTTGTTTGTAAACATGCCTTTTCCTTATAAAAGGAATGATGGTATCATGCTCAATGTGTAGTAGATGGAAGTTGGAGTAGAGGATTGAAGGAGGTGGTGAAGGAGGTTCTGTCTGAAGTACATTTTGGCCACGAGTTCGTCAAGGATAAATTCACATGTTTGAGAGATAACCAAGTTAATCATCAGTTTTTGTTATATATGGGTAGGTTGACCAGATCAGAGTACCTTTATAATAGAGAAGCGTTAAAAACTGCTACAATTATCCAATTACGGGTGTATATTTTCATTCCTAATAAACACGGAGTAAAAAAGACAGGAGAAGAACGTAACGCTGAAATTTTGTGATGTTGTTTTCTAATGTTTACAGATGGCGCCAGCGTGCAATCCTTCCTTCTCTCCAGCTTCCGCAATATTATTCAATGGGGAAATGTCTCGTTTTAATTATTTTTTTTTTAAATAATATCAAGCTGAAAAAATTTCGATCCGCGATTGTAATGAAATGCTCGCCCTCTGGTGGGCTAAGGTGAAATTACAATAAACATGGTTTAATTCGAATTCCATACAGCCGCCATTGCTTGCCGATATTTAGTTTCACATATATTTATTGAATAAAAATGAATAAATACGGTAAAAATGATAACACATACTGTTGTGTGCTACAATCTAACTCCAAAGGATCAAGAAATCCAGAATTGAGCTTCCATTTATTTCCAAATGACAAATTTAAAATTTCAGTTGCTTCGGCTAATGGTAGTAAAGAATTAATCAGATGATTTGAAACTAATATTTGTTCAACTTCAGTTAAAAATCTACTTCCGATCGAACTTTGAATAAACTGAAGTATTTTTTCCAAAAGCAATCAATTTTCCATAATGTAATGGCGGAGAAATTATAGTACGAATATTAAGTAGAATAGCAAAAAGAACACTAATGGAACACACGTGGCTATGTTTACTAACAACTGCAGTGTTGAGAAAGCGCCATCTATCGATCATTACAATCGCGGATTGAAAGCAAATTTCATTAAATAGAGTATTCTAACCAACATGTTTTTTTTAAGAGCCATTTTATACTAATTTTACTTTGAAAGAAAGCTTTTAAAAAATGACGATTCTTATGAACCAAAGCTAGCTAAAACAGACAATTGGGAGGAAGGAGAATGGATGAAATTTTGTAAAGAAAAAAAAAAAAAAAAACTTACTTAGGTGCAGAAAACACGAACTCGGACTTTATTTTTCGCCTAGGGCTTTTTTTTTTCTTTTTCTTATCACTATCATAGCCTGTTTTACAACTAGGAACGAAGCATTTATTCGAAACATCTGAATTATGCAGTTTCAAGAACTTACAAAGAAATTAAATTGCTTAAAATAAAAAATGTAAATGTACTCCAGCAAAATTCTATTGAAAACAACAGTATATCCGCGCCGAGGTAGGGAGGAATGACAAGTGGCGCCCTCAATATTTACCAAAAATTTAGATCACAGTTTCGTAGTTTTCTCCCATTGGACCTTCAACTCCTATTAATATTACTCCGTGCTAATGAATAAGGACTAAAAATAAAATATTATTAATATATATAATGACCCTTTAATATATATAATGACCCTCATCTGTCATGAACGAATCCGGTTAGTACCGCTTCCAAACAGAAACTTTTGGCAGCCATTTTTTTTTTTTTCGTTTATTTAATTCAATTTAGGAAACATACATATCATTTTCATACATGTTTTGTATCGCACATATTCTTATTTATTTACTATAAAACCTTGAAAAACTATTCAATTGTAATGTTTAAATGTTTAAATTAAATATAACGTATCACTGGCTATTATAAACATGAACATATAAATAGAGTTATGTAACTTCATGATTATAAACAATGCAATACCAAATAAAAACAAACCAAAACTGTTGCCATTCAGAAAATACAAATTCCAAATGGACAACTTTTTAATTCCGAATGAACGCCTGGGCCGCGGTAGCCCAGTCGGTAGAGCGCCGGCCTCGTAATTGGAAGATTGCGGGTTCGGTACTCGAGCCGGCCAAAGACCGTCGTGTACACTAATGGTGGCTGGTGCACGTAAAATCTGTCGTGGCCGCAAAGTCCTCCATGTTCCCATCAAAAATTATACCTCTGGGGGTCACCGAAGCGGGAGAGCCATCCCTTCCGTGGAGGATCAAAATTGTGATGGTATGTCTCCGGACCACCTCTAGGGGTGTGTCCCAGACCGTCGCCAATTGCCCATCTGCGCAGCATTAGTGCGACGTAAAACCCAACCACCCACCCACCCGAATGAACGACTCTTTGACTGTTTCATTAAAAAAACGCTTAAAATATTTCTAAAACATATTAAAGCCTTAAAAATCTTAAAATATTCGTAAAAACGCATTAAAGCCTTTAAATATTTTTTATCAAACTTCATTGTTTGTTTACATGGCGTCGAGTTTAGTACGTAAATGCCGCCAGTTGATTTTAGTTTTGAAATTAGTGTAAAATGATAGTTGAGATAGAATGTTTGGTTGGGCAAATAAAAGTCACCAGTTGAAATGAGTATTGAAAGTAGAGTAGTCTAAGGTGACAATGTCGAGTCAAGGTAAAATGTTCGGTTGAGTATGAGAAAGTCCCTAGCTGTATCCTGGATATTTTGGCGATGTTGTGGGTGAGATAGCTGGATGGAGGTATCGAGTAGAGGTGAATTTGGGGTAGCATGGAGTGTCTGTAGTTATTGGATAGTTAGTTAGAAAATTTGAAAACAGGATCTACGATAGTCTTAAAAAAAGGAAATTTTGGTAAAATGAAGTGAATCGTTTTTTTCTTATTATGAGGACTTTAAATACGCAAGCGAAGTGATGACGTCACTGCCCGTTCGTGGATACAAGAAAATTATTACGTATGTTAAACGCCCAATGGATTTTTCGTAAAAAATTATTAAAAATCGAGGTAAATTATTTCCCGATTTTAATCCCCATATTTAGGTATAGATATGTATTAGTTATCATGTGCATGCGTTAGATTAAGTTGTTTTTGTTCTAAAATTGATAAAATTTGAATTTTAAATTTCAAAACTCTTGATAAAAAACATAAATAAATAAAATGGCAAACTTCCATATTCCATTGAAAACATAAACATTTCATTTCAAAGGATGATATTTACACAGTAAATATCCAACTAATATACTAATTAAAAGGAAAATGATAAATATTCTATCATAATTTGAAGTCAAATTTCTTTTCAAATGTCTAAATAAAGTATCTGATATAAGATACTAATATGTTGCAGCGGAATAGATTTGATATCGGTCATCCTTGGCAGAAAAAAAAATATATGTATCGCCAAATTATCTGGCGAATATAATTTAATTCCTTTCAAAAATCATGGTTATTTAAAAAACTTATATTATGAGAGTAATGAATAATATGAAACAATATTTCGCACAATACATATTACGAAAATATACATCTGGCATGTATATTTTCGTAGTACGTTTTTGATCGCCAAATACAAAAACGCCAAGGACAATAGAGTTTTGAAATTTAAAATTAAAATTTTGTCAATTTGACAGTAAAATAACTCACTCTAACACATGCACATGATAACTCATACATATATATACGAAATATGGGGATTAAAATCGGGAAATAATTTTCCTCGATTTTTAATAATTTTTTACAAAAAATCCAATAGGCGATTAACATAGGAAATCATTTTCTTGCATCCACGGACGGTCAGTGACATCACACTTCGCTTGCGTATAGAGTAGAGCCCCTAAATAAAATACTAATAGGCCGGCGCATCACCGCCATTTTTTTGCCTTCGAAGAAGACAGCATTCCCGCTTGGCGTCCTTATCGCTTCCCTAATGATTTTAAGAAATCTTGATCTGAAGTTAATCCGGTCAAGATAAGAGCAATAAGCAACAATAACATTCCTAAAAACACATTTTTTTCGCAGTACATTCTCAGGATGTCATTTTATTCTGAGGATATCCTATGGATGTACTGGGGTAAGATGTGTTGTTAGGGCGATTTCTGTTTATTTTACAAAATGTCGCCAAAACTCAAATACACAGTCATAGAGGTTCTGTGAGCACTTTTATTCACTTCTTGAATGATTATATTAGTTTATCGCTAAACAAACTTCCATATCATAGTTTACTTAGCTAAAACTATGAAATATAATAAAATTAATTACTCTAAAGTAACGTAAGACGATAAAAAAAAAAAAAAATGTTTGTTGTTTGTTTATCAGAGAAACGCGCTGGGTACATGTGGCAACCCTAAGGCAACAAAATGCCTGATGCGCCAGCTCGTATATATAGGAGCCTTAGTATAGAGCACTTAATGGAACAATGGGATGTGTTGTTGCTGTTGTGTTGTCGGGCCTATATTTTTTGTCAACCAGCAGTTTTTTTATTGTCATTCATATTTATTGATCGGGTAGAATTTTTTTTTTATTTCAGAACGAAAATTATAAAATATCGAAACACATTTGATTTATAAACAAAAATTGAAAATACATTTAAATGATCACGTGATAACCATCATGATCTAAACAATATTTTCAAGATTTATCTCTCACATTCCGTCATTTTTGACGGGGTTATATACTAGTTGATTAATAATTTACTTTCTATAATATTTTAAAACTTAGAAATATGCCTTCAAATTAAAGGCAGTCCACAGAAAATGGGGACATTTGGTCAGCTTATATACGGGTAATACAACATCGTTTATTGTTTTACAGTAAGATTGTTCAACCACCTACTTTTATTAGCTAATGAAAGTATCTAGCATTTATAATTATTCGAGGACGTCAGAATATTTATGTGTTTTCAAAAGTCGTTTAGTGAAGTTTCCTTAATGGAAGTTTAATTAAATATATTATTCACCTTTATTATTGGACTCTGTGATTTAGTTTCGAGCGTTATACAAGGGAAATCAAGTCTTTTACTCATATCATCAAGAAAAGGCATCACTTTAAACTGTAATAGTAATGCAATGTAAAAGAAAGTATATTTATTCCATATCAAATTTTTTTTCATATCCAATGTAGAAATCAAAATTGTAGTACAATATATAATTTTTTAGGCTTCGCTATTTAACCCATCACATACCTTTAATGCAATATTTATGATATTCTCGATTTCCCTATGTTATATTAATATATTTATTCATTTCTCTTTAGTTTCAAAAAACTATCTACCGAATAAATAGATTAATCAATCTATTATGAAATTATGTGAATGTTCCTTCTATTATCATGGTCTTAACTACGACATCTTTTTCAATCAATCATGTCATAATAGTCAATTTAGCTATCCAATTCTTGAACTGATAATAAGAACAAAGTTATCAAAGAATATCAGAGAGTATCATCATCTCGTGATTAATTACAAGAATGTATATATGAGCGTTCGTGCGTGTGTATTGAAATATGGAAATTGAGTAGTAAAATTAATTATTTTCTTCTATATATGTAATATAGAGAAAGTATTGAATTCGTAAAAATTTTCGACCTCGGATTTTTGATGAATTTACACGTTTTGAGAGCTGTAGAACACGATTTGACCATTTTTAGAAAATGTCTGTCTGTCTGTCTGTATGTATGTCTGTCTGTCTGTGTGTGTGTGTGTGTGACAAAATTCTGTGGCAACTGTATCTCAGGAACTACTGCACAGAATTTCATACAAATAGGTATGTAGTTGCACCTTGACATGAATTAGGGCCTATCAACTTTTGGTAAAAATTGTCTTACAGGTTGTCATCTCGCTTTTTCTAAATTTTTAACATGGTGATATAGGACAAAATTTTGTATAAATGTGCATAAATAGAATTATTTTTTAGGTTATAAACATTATGAAATTTACAAGAATTATTTATAATAGAGACAGTCAACTGGGAAAAAATTTTTGTATGTGTAGGAGCCTCGTCAACCCACCCCCCGGGGGGGAAGTCCCCCCTCGAGGGGAGTAAATTTTCAAGATGGGTATCTTTCGAAAGGTGACTTGCAAATTGGCGCACACGTTCCAGCTTTGCATATAAGTAGCTATATAATTTTTATTGCTATATTTTTTACTAGCCGCCTTCGGCGACCAGCTGGTTCGCGATCCCTGAAAAATCCGACTTTACGAAACTCCGGCTCGGTGGCGCCTGCGGCGCCTTTTTTCCTTTTCAGGTCTAATAACAGCTTATCGATATATCGTGAAAATAGCTAATTGAAAGCGCATTAAATTCCCATGCGGGTAGCGCCTTCGGCGCCCTCTTCCCTTTTCAATATCTGAAACAGCCTGTTCGCTCAACATGTTATGATCTTTCAAATTTTTGACTTTAGCTAAGTCCCGCTCGGTGGCGCCTGCGGCGCCGTATAACATTTTTTTAAAAGATTTGTGTCTGACTTATCTGTGGTTTTCTCCAAAACTTGCTTAATTCCGGGCTATATATCGTTAAAATTTATTAGTACGAAATGTGAGCGAAAATCTGAATTTGAAACTCTGTAAAATATAAAAGAATAAAAATTTTCTGGTTTTTCCGTAGTTTTCTCCGAAAGTTTCGTACAGAATTTGAACGGCTTATATCATTTTAATAGCCTGCAATAAAAATACTTTAAAATATCTTTTGAATGATGTATTATGTATTACAATAATGAATATCTATGATACATTTTAGACTCAAAATGGCTAATCTATCAAGGGCGATTAACGATTTCTATTGAAATCCATCTAAAATTTAAGAATTCCAAAACTGCTTTTTTACAACCGAATTCATAAAAAAAAGGGAAAAAAATCAATATTATTCTGTTAAAAGTAACTCATTAACAGATGAAATTGGTGAATGGTGTCATTAACAGATGAAATAAAAATGAATTTAAATAAATATAATATGTCTATTTATTTTATTTTTAAAGCTATACTTTAGATTTTTTAACTGCATACAGGTGAGCCATAATGACGGGCAATTTCGAAGTTCTGCTTTTGATCGATTTTAAATTGAAAAAATTCAAAAACTGCTTTTTTTATTTCCAGTATACTTTGTCACGTAGGCGAAAAACTTTTTCCCGACCTCTAGCACCTGGCACTGAAGAATCTTATTCTCTCTTCTCTGTCAAGGTCAGTTGCAGGAGGTTCAGAAACGTCGATTCAGAATTTCATCGAGAACTGCCGCGATACTGAAAATTAAAAAAATTATAACTCATTCAGTTTTTGTAATTTTCTCTCAATCTTTTGGGTATTCAATTGTTAAAGCGAGATCTATATACAAAAGAAAAAAGAAATGATTTATCTCTAAACGCTTTTGAGTTATAAAATGTTTTGTGAAAAAATCGATGTTTCGTAAAATCTAAAAATATGGATCACTAATCCGCATTTTGTAAAAATGTTTATATGGTTCGAAAGAAGATTAAATGTCCTTTCCAAATATACCAGTTGTTAAGAAATGGAACCGTTACTCGGTCGTACAGGGCGTTTCAAAAAAGACAATCGAGAAAAAGAGAAATTTTCGACCCTTTTTAAAACTTTTTTTAAAAATATAAAAAATCCGTATTTAAAAAAAAAAAAATGTACCGTAAGAATCGGTAATAAATGCTCTTTCTCGTGGTACAGGTGTATTTCCGATATTTCCAACAGATCGGAAGCGATCGCTTTAGAAAAACCCGCGAAATTTTCCTCTCTCTGCTTTCTCTTTTGAGGAACACGCTGAAGGGCGAAAATTACGATCCGCTCGCTTTTTAATTAGGCATTGGTCAACGTTTTAATTAATATCTCCGGAACTAATTAAAATTTTCAAATTCTGTTTTCACTATCAACTCGGGAAGGCTTCTGAGCACCCGTATGTCAAATTTTATACTTCTGCGTTCAGTAGGGGCTGAACGTATACATGCACAGACAGACAGACAGACAAACATCTTCTTTTATTATTATAGATAGATAGATAAACTGTGTACAGGGACGTGCCAAAATTCTTAACATTACGTCGTATGGTGTGAATTTCGTTTAAACGCATTTTAATATCATTACTTTGCAATGAAGAAAATGAAACTAGCGTACGTGAGTAAGATGCTTAAACTTATGTTGTTTGAAGAAAATATGTTCTCTTAAGCTTTCTAATTAATGTACAGGACCTTACAAAAGTGTTCTGACAATGCCACGTAGTCAGCCAAACGATGCTAAATTTGGAACAATTATTAATTTTAAACGCAAAATAAGCTGAATAATTTTTACTGGTGTATGCAATGTTTATGGTTCGTTTAAAAAGACACACGAAAGAATTTCGTTACATTAGAGCCTATGGACAAATTTTTAATTTAAGCGCGCACTTTAATGCGTTTGTGCTGAATTGAAATTAATAAAGTTAACATACATTATAAAGATGCTTAAAATCATGTTTACTCTTAAAAAAGGTTGTGTATAGACTAAATAATTTATGGGACCACACAAAATAATTCCGAGTATGTACTGTAATCATCCAAATGATGTCAAATTAGTTTGAAAAATTAATGAGTTATAATTAATTAGGTTTATTCTTATTATTGGCGTTTATAATAACTGTGGCTACTTTTCCGGGATACATAAAGGAATTTCGTACTATTACGGTCTATAGTCGGTATTTCTTAAATGTGTATTTTAACATGGTTACACCCCATCAAATATAATGAAATTTTATTAGAATTTTAAAAGCATGTTTTCCTGTTGAAAATTGTGGGCATATAATTGATAATTAGTTTAAAGGTTACGCAAAATATTTCCGATATGCTATGTAATTTTTTTTGTATGAAATTTGATAGTTATGAAATATGGTATTTATGAATGTCAGGGAAATAATACAAGACCGTCGTTTATTAAGAACACATATTGTTGCGTACTTGGGGGTTCGTAAGTGATTTATTCACAGAAAGTTCCAGAAAAATACAGGTCTATAAACCAAGTATCAGCTTCAATTCAACCAGTAAACATAGCTTAAACAACAGCCGTTAACAGCAAAACAACAGTACAAACTGTTTATCAATAACCCATAAAGCAAGTCTCATTCAAAGAGGCTCAAAGCAAAGCAAGCATTTGACGAAACTGGCACAGATCTGAGATTGGCCGCCTTGGCTAAAAAAATGCTCCTTTTATACTATTCTATTGAACACAGACTGTTCTGGAAAATTCTCGTATCTCATCAGCCAATGACATTAGAGCTTCCATATTTGGTATATCCCTAATAAGGATTTTCTCGCCAAGGTCGCCAAAAAATCGCCAAGGAGGGAAACAGTCGCAAAAATTAGCGCCAAATCCATTTCTTCCCTTATTGGAGTTTTTTAATGCGTTTTTAAAGGAAAATTAGGCTATTTTAATGCTAAAACGACTAGAAATGCACAAAATTAACATTTTATTCACTTACTAAGCTTCTTTGAAAGAATTTATACAAAAATAAATGCAATTATTTACAATTCCGTAACACTTTATATGATATACAAATAGGTATACAAAGAGAGATACAGCAGGGTGTTGAGGGGGGCGGCAGCCTCCCTCAGGAATGTATCTGATTATGGTAATAAGTCGATCGAATCAATATATACTATAAAATAATAAGGAATAAATGAAAATGACCTATTGAATTATGTCTGATGCAAATAGGACGTTGAGGCTCCTGATCTGCAGATCCACTAGTATTAAGGTTATTATTTTCATATTTTAATTAGTTTTAAAAAATCTAATCAAATTTCCGGTATAAATAGTAGCCTATGTCCTATTCCAGACTATTATCTATCTGTGTACCAAATTTCATCCAGATCCATTTAGCCGTTGTGGCGTGATTAACAAACATCCATCCAAACTTTCGCATTTATAATATTAGTACTAGCAGACCCGGCAACGCGTTGCTGTGACTAAATTATACGTTGAATTATACGGCTGTAAACTATTTAGTACAGTCAAATTATTATTTACGAACAAAGACGAAAACGTTGTAGCCGATGTAAAAACCCACAGGGTTGAGATTTGAAACTTTGGTCAAAATTTGGAAGCGATTGATAAAAGTTTTCGTAGTGTTGATATTAAGCACAAATTAATTTTATTGTAGGGTCCTATAAATTTTAATGGAGAAGTGATATATATTATTTCTAATGCTACTTTGGATAAAATTGCTAAAATGACTAATATATAAATTAAATTCTATTAAAATTCTATTAAAATAAAAGTATAAAAGAAACAGACGATTTTAAAATCAATTTTTATGGAGGAGTGAAATATAATATATGCTATAATGGATAATTTTACTATAAAATGACCTCATCATTTTAAATATTTTAAAGAGGGCAACAGCTGTAGTTATAAAAAGGAAAACAATAAGGCTAAACCAGAAAAATAAGTAAATTTGATAAATATTTTAAAACTTTAAAATTGGAAATCTTATGAAATATTGGACATTTAAAGTAAATACATGTATCATTTTAAATAGAAAAAGATTTTGGAAAAGTTTAGTGTATTTTAACAAAGTGATGAGAAGTTTTTGAGTATGTTAAAATTTTAATAGTAAATTCAAGTTAATAAAGATGGGAAACATTGAGGATTAAGATAAGAATAATTATAAGATAAAAAAAAACTTTTTATATACCATGCTTTTAAATTTTAATATACTAATAATATACTAATTAAAAGGAAAATGATAAATATTCTATCATAGTTTGAAGTCAAATTTGTTTTCAAATGTCTAAATAAAATATCTGATATAAGATACTAATATTTTGCAGCGGAATAGATTTCATTTCTGTCATCCTTGGCGAAAAAAAAAAGAATATCGCCAAATTATCTGGCGAAAATATTTAATTCCTTTCAAAAATCATGGTTATTTTAACAACTTATATTAAAAGAGTAATGAATAATATGAAACAATATTTCGTACAATACATATTACATGTCATACATACGTACAATGAATAATACATATTACATTTCGTACAATGTATACATCTGGCATGTATATTTTCGTGTTACGCTTTTGATCGCCAAATAATAATAATAATAATAATAAAAGCCAAGGGCGACAGAGTTATGAAATTTAAAATTAAAATTTTGTCAATTTGACAGCAAAATAATTCAATCTAACACCCGCGATAACTAATATATATCTATACCCAAATATAAGGATTAAAATCGGGAAATAAATTTCCTCGATTTTTAATAATTTCTTACAAAAAATCCAGTGGGCAATTAACATAGGAAATCTTTTTCTTGGCTGCACAGACGGTCAGTGAGTCACACTTCGCTTGCGTATAGAACTCATACATATAGTATAGCATATATAGAATAGAGTGATCATTGGGGAGAAAAAAGTTATTCCTTTTCATTTGGGAAAAGACGATGTTTTTACCAAAATATGGCAGTCTTTCCCCGAGTGAATACACACGGGAATACATACTAATATTTTAGCAAATAAAATTTATGAATAATTTATTTGCTAATAAGGAATGGAAGACTCCAGATACAGTTTCAAATTCATATTTCTTTCTTTCTTTTCTTTTTTTTTTTTTCAATACCACTTAATGGCTGTTTCCAAAGCTTTTATTTATTTTTTTTTTCGGCATCAAAAATCTTTGTACGATAACATGGGGATGAGAGATCTATATATATTACTATATCTATGATAGAACTACATTAGCATTTTATCAATGTGTATAAAATCTTTAAATTGATTATGACGTCAATTTTTGTGAGATGCATAATTTAACTTTTTATAATTTTTTAACGTTCACGTTTGATTAAATGTATTTATTTTTATGTCGAAAGAAAATGAACTCGTATTTTTTTTTTTTTTTTTTTCAACAATTAAATTAATGGAACTCACAGATATTTTGGAGCAACTTTAATAAAGGTCTATAATTAACAAATAATTGCAATAAAACAATATTGTGACAATAAATTGAGATAAAAAACTATCCTATCTCTCAAGTTGGACCAAACTGCACACAGTGTTCAAAATTTCATTAAAATCGGTTCCTTAGTTTAGGAGTTTACCCCGGACAAACATCGTGACACGTAATTTATATATATATACAGATAGATAGTGATTCGTTAGTAGCAGAGATTCATTAAAAAATAGTGACCCGCTAGCAGCCGAAGCTCGCTAGTTGATTAAAAAGTTTTATTGAGATTTTCATATAAACTATAAATATACCAAATTTCAAGCAAATCGATTCATAAATACGGTTTTTTACGAGTTGGAAATTTTCAAATGGCCGGCATTTCAAACCAAGATGACGAATCGAGTTCGACAACGAATTAATATCAGATATCTCCAAGATAGGTCCACGGTTAAATTTTGTTTCGAATATAATCAGTATTTAAAAGTTGTCACGATGTCATATTTTCCATTACACACAGATATAAACGTATAAAAATAAATCAAGTGATTGCAAAGGATCATTTTCTAAAGAAATCAACCTAATACAATCTGTCCATATTGTTGTAATTAAAATTTTTGTTCGATGACTTTTCATTCAAAATATGAAACGAATTATTCTAAGATTAGAAATTTTTTTCTAGTATAGTCAAAACCTACAAACGTTATCAAGCAAGGAAAATTAAAGAAACTGTAATCCACTTTTCTTTGAGTGTTTCCACTTTAAATTACCGAAAATGTATTTTTAAAAGCCTCTTCCTTGTAAAAATAAAGAGAGCGTAAGTTCACATCCATTAGTTGAAGTTATTTGATTATATGCAAAAATCCATTGTTATACTTTTAACGAAAATACGAAGGAGGTTTTTTTTTTTTTTTTTTTTCCCCCAATCATTCTTCATAAATATATTGAATTATGGGAGTCTAAAGTTTACATTTAGATAAACTCATTATTATAGGGGGAAAAAACCTTTAAAGAATGGAGGGAGGGTGGGAGGGGGGAGAGTTTAGAAGTTCAAGAAATTGTTTTTTTTTTTTTTTTTTTTTTTTTTAATACATTTTAATGTTATTACTTTCTTCTGTATTCAATAGAAGAAAGTATTGGATTCGTAAAAGTTTTCAACTTCCAGTTTTCGACGGATTTACACGTTTTGAGAGATGTAGAACACGATTTGACCATTTTTAGAAAATGTCTGTCTGTGTGTGTGTGTGACAAAAATTTTGTGGCGACTGTGTCTCCGGAACTACTGCTCAGAATTGTATATAAATTTATATTTATATGCATCCTGACCTATATTAGTGCCCATAAACTTTTGGTGTCAACTGCTCAAAAGGTGGCGCTACTATACAGCGATTTCCGCAATTTAAGTGAAAGCTATATCGCAGCTTCTACTGTGTATAATCAAACAAAACTCGATATTTGAGAAGGCTGTTATGAGACAATATGCTGATTCAATCTGAATTCTTTATCGGCCAACAGGTAGCACTGCTGTACAGCGATTCCCGCAGTTTATGGGAGAACTATATCTCAGGAATTACTGCACAGAATTGCATAAAAATTTATATGTAGATGCACCTTGACATAAATTAGTGCCTATCAACATTTGATGTCAACCGCTCAACAGGTGGCGCTGCTACAAAGCGATTTCCGCAATTTAAGGGAAGACTATATCTCACGTTCTATTGCTTATCATCAAACAAAAATTGATATGTGTGAGCAGAGCATTATTAGACATTATGCTGAGTCAATTTGGATGTTTATCGAGCAATAGATGGCGCTGCTATACTGCAAATTTCCTCGATAACGAGAAGGCTATATCTCAAATTCTATGGCATATAACTGTACGAAACTTGATATGCGAGATAACCATTTCAAAAACGCTTTTTTAAGATGTTACTTATAGACAAAAAAAACTGTCTTTCTTTGGATATTTAGTGTTAGTTTTCTGTAAAATGAAAATGATTTGCATTCATCATGTTAGATAATTATAATAAATAATAGTTTCATTAAATTTTTTGCACTTAGTGAATTTGTATAGGAATATATAGCAGAAAGTCTTATGGCGGCCACAGAATTCGAAGGAAGGACCTCTTTTGGTAAAAAAAAAATTGGGCTCAGGAAGTTTGGGGGGGGGGGGGCGCACTTTCAAATAATAATGTATGTATGTAATGTAATGTATAATGTAATGTACATCCCTGGAAACCTCTCTTCAGGACAATGAATTTGATTCAAATAGTTTTACAATGCGATGATTACTAAAGGAGATACATGAGTATAAAATGCACATTTCAAAACTCGAAAAACTCATGTATCTTCTTTAATAATCATCACAGGACAAAACTATTTACATCAACTTCATTATCTCAAAAAGACGTTTCCAGGGATATATAAGTTGCTTTCCCTAGCCCCTATCCACCCCCACCGCCCCTTCCTCTCTTTCGGCACATTTTTTTTTTTTTTTTTTTTTTTTTTTTTTTACCAAAAGAGGTTCTCCTCGAATACATTGAACACGTATTTCTCCAATTTTCAAAATTCTGATGCATTTCCGAGATAGGAGGGAGGACTTTTGGTATACCCTGTATATATTTCTGTTGTTATAATTACATACCAATTTAACAAATTCTCAACACGAAGATGAGTAAAAAAATTTTATCGCTTAAATTTCCTTTAAAATGTAAGAAAAATAATATAATTTCTAAATATATCATTTTAAATGTTATTTTCCATAATCTCATAGAATTTTCTTTATCATTATCTTGTTCATATTTTCCTATTCTAAAATCTTATTATCCGGTTTTCGACATCCTCTTTCTAAAATTGAACATAAGCCTTATGACTTTCATCTTTTTCTTGGTAAAGATATAGGAATTTCTCCGAAATTGAAAATAAGAGGGGTGATCAGAAAAAAAGGTTACAAGTTGCAGCATATGAAAACTACATATTGTGGAGAACTTTTGTTTTCCCAGAGTGGAGACAGGTGGTGCTACTTGTCATACAGCTGGTGTGCTGGTAGGTAGTGAAAGTTCCCAGACGGTGCAGGACGATTGAAATGGCAAGACGCTTAGAAAATTGGTCTCGTCTGGAAGTGCGAGCCGTGATTCGATTTTTATGGGAAATGAATGTGTCCGCGAAGCATCTGACGCAAACGGCCGGCATGTTGAGTGAAGGTGTCATCCTCATGCATGACAATGCTAGGCCCCATACTGCTCAAGCAACACAGGAATTGTTGCCACGGTTCAGGTGGGAAATCTGGAATCACCCCATACAGCCCATATTTGGCACCCAGTTACTATTTCCTGTTTCCGAGGTTGAAGGAGCACTTATCCGGCACACAGTTCTTATCAGACAGTGCTGTGAAAACATCCGCCGAGACCTGGCTCAATGGACAGGGACCTGATATCTGCCAAGACGGGCTAAACAAGTTGGTTCTGTGTTCTGATAAATGCCTAAATAGACTTGGTGATTATGCCGAAAAGTGATAGACACATATGCCTCTTAATTCTCTTTTCTATTTTCTGTCTATTGTTAATAAATATTTCTTTATTCGACTTGTAACCTTTTTTTCTGATCACCCCTCGTAAAAATGTTTTTTTCTCTGTATAATTTCAAATTCTCTCATTTTAATAACCTTATAAAAACACAACATATTTAAATGTTAAAAACATCTTTTAAATGAAATTAAACTATCCTATTTTTTCAGAAAAGAATATTAATAAAGAAGAAATACATGGACAATTTGGATTAATTTTATGAAAATTTTTTTATGTATAAATAATCACTGATATATGCAATAAAAATATCTATAAAGGCGTGCACTTCTATAGTCTATCATTTTATATTTTTTACCACTAAATCATAATTTAGTGTTAAAAAATATGATCACTTAATTTTCAGGGTGGTCTTATTTTTTGACCACTTAATTTTCCTGAGGGACGTTTTCTTTATTTATAAAATTTTATCAATTTTCTGTCTAAAAAATAAAAATACAGCAAAATATAATAATAATAATAATAACTCTAAACCTATATTTGTTTTCTAAGTAATACATACAGAATTCTGCACACACACACACATAAAAAAAAAAAAAAAAAAAAAAAAAAACAGAATTTTATTTAATACGACAGGACTTATTCATTCAATTCCTACTATTAGTTCACACTCTCCTTCTTGTACAAATCTTGCAATCGATTTTTAACTAACTTCCCGACTAGCTAGAAATTTTAAACTTTCAGGATTGCTCAGAACACGGTGACAACACAATACTTCAAAGTCCGATTTTCGAATTTTTCATTAGTTTTCTTATAATTAATTAAAATATGAAAATAATAACATCCTAATAGCGTTAAAATAACCATTAAAATATTAGCTATTAATTTAATTGATGGCAAAAAAAAAAAAAAAATTACGAGTTCATTTTCTTTCGACATAAAAATAAATAAATTTCATTAAACGTGACTATTAAAAAATTATAAAAAGTTAAATTATGCATCTCACAAAAATTGACGTCATTTTCATTTTAAAAATTTTATGCACATTGATAAGAGCTCTATGATTCATCAGAAAATTTAAGATATGGTATATAAAAAGTTAATTTTTATCTTATAATTATTTTTATTTCATTTTTCATGCGCGCTTTTTATTTCCTAATTCAAAATTTAAAAAAAAAAAAAAAAAAAAAAAAAAAAAAACTTTTTCGATAGTGTTTGTAAGTGGGAATTCGCTTCAAAAAATTTTCTTTTATATTACTTGTTTTAATCTATTCTTCCATATAAAGGAATTCAAAAATTGTATTTCATTTCCTAGCATCGGTTACTATATTTATTTCTTAAAATTTTTGTGATATAATCAAGCATAGGAGCTCTTTGGGGGCTTTTTAATTTATGTTATCATTTTGGTGATGAATTGAAATGGCTATCGAAATTACGTAAGCAAAGATCTTGGCGAGAAACATCGGAGCTACTTTAATGCCAAATTTGAAATTTCGCCAAGGGGTTCTATAATGAAGCTGTTCCCTTTCTTTAGCACGATTTTTCTCAATTTTATTTTAATTATTTTTAAAAAATATTTGCACTTTTTTTTCCCAGACGTGAAAAGAAATATATTTACTTATTTATTTATTTATTTTTGGTATCAATTTGTTTTTCTTTTCTTGTTGATAATTTTAAAGTTAAAATGGGGTTTATATTTAACGTACACAAACATCAAACCGTCTCAATTATATATATTAAAAGCAAACACGTTTTATTTATGAGACAAAGAATTTTTAAGTTAAAATACATAAAAAAAAAAAAAAAATTACACATAAAAACAATTAAAATCAGAAGTTTCGAAACCCGTCCGGGTTTCTTCATCAGTAATTACAACACAATATGCAAACAGGACATGAACACTCAAGGAATTTAAAGGAGTACAGAATATTGAGGAGCCAGTGCGCATGCTTCATTGATAGTGTGGAGATGCTTGGCAGTGTGCCAGCTCTCAAGGAAAATACGCGATTTATAATTATGAACAATAGAATTTAAAATTTTTATATTATCGAAGTCAGGAATATGATCGGTTTCTATTGAATGGATTACAATTTTAGAATTTTGGTTGCAATTTTTAAAAGATCGTCTGTGTTCTTGTAGTCTAATTTTTGCTGTACGGCCAGTTTCACCTATATAAACAGATTTGCAATTTTTACAAGGAATTAAATATATTACACCAGTTAAATCCAGAGAAGAATTTATATTTATTACTTTTTGAACCAATTATCCGACTGAACTAAAAAAAAAAAATGTGGCATTGGTTAGATTTTGTCCTGATTAATAAGTGTTACCAATTTTTGATAAAATATATTAATCCGTACAGATGCAATGCAAACTTTCAGCTTTATATTTTTAGATAAAAACAAAAATGTGTGTACGTTCATTCAAAGTGATAGATAAGAATCGATAACGAAGGCAAAATCGCTGTCTGAAAGAATTAGTGTACGTACTCATACTGTCATACTGTCATACTCCTACTACTAATAATATATATATATTTTTTTTTTTTTTTTTTTTTTTTTTTTTTTAATTCCCAATTACAATGCCAGTTCAAATGTTCACCATTTTTTATAGTTATTCATTATATTTTTATTAATTTTATTTTTAATTAAAAAAAAAAAAATTTAATAATTTATATTTTTAGTATATAGATACTTTAGCTGTGACTTACATATTTGACTCGCAAATATTCTAATTTACTTTTTAAAAAATATCGACAAAACTTATCGATATTAGAAGGGGTGATTAATATATTTAATACTATGAATAATGCGACTTTTCCATTGAAATGAATTAGAATGATATTGATAGAAAGTTTTGCTGAAAAAGAGATATTAATTACGTCATATACGTTGTTTGCGTTAAAATGACTTATCCACTAAGTAATAATAAACGCGACGAACATGTAAACTAAAACTTATAAGTACTAAATATGCTACAGAATATTTTTACAATTTATTGTATCTTACAAAAACCGGGTGGTCCAAAAGGTCACAGAAAAAATAAAAAGGATATTATTTAAAAAGTATTTACCGTAGAACTATGCGGTTATCCCTAAAATGCACAGAAATATTTTTTTTTTAATGACGAAAGATTTATTGCCATATTAGTTTATTATTTCTTCATCAAGAGGCGCTTTACTTGTTACATTACATTTTTTCTGTGGTGCATTAAACAACGGAACTAGTACTATAAATGTTCAGTGTGATGGTCATGATTAATAAAATTGGCTGTCAAGTGGGGCACATTAGGAATTCTCATAATAAAACTTAAGTAACATCTCTTACAATATAATGGTTTTATTTTCAAACTGATAATCAGCAGTAATAAGCAATACATGTTTAGTTTAAATATTTGCTAATCCGATTAATCAGTATTCACAATATGGCATCGTTTGAGAAGGTGCATCTGTTTAAAATGTGAGAGGAGACTGGGAATACAGCAGCATCTGTTGGTTAAAAGGGAAACTAATATGTTTTTCTTATGTACAAAAAAATCTCAAGATTTTCTGCGCATTTCAGTGTAAACCGCATAGTAATACGATCGACACTTTGTAAATAATATATTATTTATTTTTTCTGCGTATTTTGGATCATCAGTTATTTAGGGATAGGCATCTTTATTTTCTTCTGAACAAACTCATCTGTAACATTTTCTCTAGATTGCACATTCAAACTCCTTACGCCCACTTTCAAAGATGCGGGGGCTGCAATGTACAAATACGCTTCTGCAAATGGAACTAATATATATTTTTGCTGCATGGACTGCATTTCCAGAAAATTCCACATCATGAATAATAAAAGGAAAAGAAAGTATATTTACTATATAACTTTTTCAAATGTGTTATATTTTTAAATAACAGAGTTGTTAATTGTTTTTAATCGATTAAAATTACACACATACAGACATATATATACATGTATATATAATCCCTTTAATAATTTTAATTTTCGTTAAATTAATTATATGCTGTACACTTCTACTTTAAACTTTATTACTACATCTCAACTTGTGTTTTAATATACATTTTAACGTTTGCCTATAAACATCACATATTTGTACAGTCGGTAACAAAAGTGTCCGAACACTAGCGAAAATTCCTATGTAAAAAAAGTACACTTCATACGGTTTTTTTAAATAAATCCTTATCGAATCATGTTCTTACACTGACTAAGAACAGGATTCGACAAGGATTTATTTAACAAAACCGTATGAAGTGTACTTTTTTTACATAGTTATTTTTGCTAGTGTTCGGACACTTTTGTTACCGACTCTACTTGATTTTGTTTTTTTATTTCGTCATTTCCAATTATGCAAATTTTTAATTTTAATATTCATTTTTATCGTCAGTTATATATTTTTACTTCCATTACCCGATTATCGTAGGTAATGAAAGTATTGTATTCGGTCCAAAAATTCGATATCGAGATTTCACCTGATTTACATATTTTAAGGTTTCCTGAGTCCAAAAAAGTGGTTTTTGGTAAATGTTCAGTGTGTGTATGTGCGTGGGGAATCTTCTGACTATCATATCTCCGAAACTAATAAAGATACAGCTACAAAACTTCAGAATTAAGACAGAACTGGTGTACAGATGAATTTTCCAAATTTTGGTGAAAATTGAAAAACCGGATGTGGGACATCCGAAACCGGAAGTGGAACCGTAAGTCTGTATCTCAAAAACGGCTCAAACGATTTTCTTCTAAGTTGCTATATAAACACTCTATTAGATGTCCTTTCGAAAGATATAGTTGGTTAATCCAGGAAAATTCATAGGCGTCCTGTATAAGTAGCTCAATTTCAGGTCTCTCAAGTGCGTTCCTTTAAAAACGGCTGCACGGATTTTTTTCAAACTTGCCATATTAACCCTCTTTTAAATATCATTTTATATGTAATTATTGTTTTTTGGTCAGTAAATGAGTATGCCAAGTTTTGGCGAAAGTCAGTATCTCAAAAACGGCTCTAATGATTTTCTTGAAAATTGTTACATAAATCCATTTTAGATATCCTTTCTTATGTATTACTTGGTTATTAAAGGAAAATTAACAGTCATCCTGATTAGGTAGATCAGTTTGAGATGTCGGAAATTAATGTTTCGAAAAATGGCTAAACCGATTTTTTTCTTCTTGCTATTTTTAAATTCTCTATGTAAATATATGTTATATATCTTTACATGCGTATAAGCTTTCTCTTACCGGAAAATTTTTAGGTGTCTAATTTGTTAGGTCGATTTTATGTCTTCTGATCATATTATCTCCAAAACATGCATATAATACATGTAATAGTAAGTAATGGAAGTCGTGTGGCTGTTTCACAACACATTATTTGTTTATTTGATAAGTAATGCTGAATGTTTGCAAAACGTCTTCACCGTTAATGAAAAAATGTTTTTTTTTTTTTTTTTTTTTTTTGAAACCTTAATAGTTACAATACCCCTGATAACTTTATAACTTTTTTTTACAGGGGGGGGGGGAGGAGTATGTTGATGGATTTTCCTTATTTTACCATCTTTTAGTTAAAGATCTGGTTCCTTCGCATTATAATGATGAAATGATTTATATATTTTACTAGCAGACCCGGCCACGCGTTGCTGTGACTAAGTTATACGTTGAATTATACGGCTGTAAACTATTTAGTACAGTCAAATTATTATTTACGAACAAAGACGAAAACGTTGTAGCCGATGTAAAAACCCACAGGGTTGAGATTTGAAACTTAGGTCAAAATTTGGAAGCGATTGATAAAAATTTTCGTAGTGTTGATATTAAGCACAAATTAATTTTATTGTAGGGTCCTATAAATTTTAATGGAGAAGTGATAAATATTATTTCTAATGCTACTTTGGATAAAATTGCTAAAATGACTAATATATAAATTAAATTCTATTAAAATTCTATTAAAATAAAAGTATAAAAGAAACAGACGATTTTAAAATCAATTTTTATGGAGGAGTGAAATATAATATATGCTATAATGGATAATTTTACTAAAAAATGACCTCATCATTTTAAATATTTTAAAGAGGGCAACAGCTGTAGTTATAAAAAGGAAAACAATAAGGCTAAACCAGAAAAATAAGTAAATTTGATAAATATTTTAAAACTTTAAAATTGCAAATCTTATGAAATATTGGACATTTAAAGTAAATACATGTATCATTTTAAATAGAAAAAGATTTTGGAAAAGTTTAGTGTATTTTAACGAAGTGATGAGAAGTTTTTGAGTATGTTAAAATTTTAATAGTAAATTCAAGTTAATAAAGATGGGAAACATTGAGGATTAAGATAAGAATAATTATAAGATTAAAAAAAAAAAAAAAAAAAACTTTTTATATACCATGCTTTTAAATTTTAATATACTAATAATATACTAATTAAAAGGAAAATGATAAATATTCTATCATAGTTTGAAGTCAAATTTGTTTTCAAATGTCTAAATAAAATATCTGATGTAAGATACTAATATTTTGCAGCGGAATAGATTTCATTTCTGTCATCCTTGGCGAAAAAAAAAGAATATCGCCAAATTATCTGGCGAAAATATTTAATTCCTTTCAAAAATCATGGTTATTTTAACAACTTATATTAAAAGAGTAATGAATAATATGAAACAATATTTCGTAGAATACATATTACGTGTCATACATACGTACAATGAATAATACATATTACATTTCGTACAATGTATACATCTGGCATGTATATTTTCGTGTTATGCTTTTGATCGCCAAATAATAATAATAATAATAAAAGAAGCCAAGGGCGACAGAGTTTTGAAATTTAAAATTAAAATGTTGTCAATTTGACAGCAAAATAATTCAATCTAACACCCGCGATAACTAATACATATCTATACCCAAATATAAGGATTAAAATCGGGAAATAAATTTCCTCGATTTTTAATAATTTCTTACAAAAAATCCAGTGGGCAATTAACATAGGAAATCTTTTTCTTGGCTGCACAGACGGTCAGTGAGTCACACTTCGCTTGCGTATAGAACTCATAGATATAGTATAGCATATATAGAATAGAGTGATCATTGGGGAGAAAAAAGTTATTCCTTTTCATTTGGAAAAAGACGACGTTTTTACCAAAATATGGCCGTCTTTCCCCGAGTGAATACACCTCGGAGGAAGGATAAGAATGGAGACGGCGAGAGCCGGTTTTCAATGGAGAAAGAGTGAAGTAACTGTATCAGGTCCCTTTAACTCGCGTCCCTTTAACTGTGCACCCAAAACACTCGCTTAAATTCTATTGCCGTTAGTGTTAAACGTACGAAAAAACGGTATAAATCACGGTTTATCCTTCAAAAATACTGAGGCATATTTTTGTTTAGTGTATCAATCTTTGTTTTTTACTTTCTCTTACCCATAAGCATTGTTTTGGGTCAAAATTTCGAACGCGAGTTTTTGTTATATTTACATGCTCTGAGGTCCCCTGAATACGAAAATCATGTTTTTAGCAAATGGTCTGTGTGTATGTCTGTGTGTGTGTCTGTCTGTTATCAGCATATCTCAAAAACAAATTATGGCAGAAAGTTCAAACTTGGTATTCTAAATTTGTATCATATAAAGATGCTACACTAAACTTTTCGCTAAGATCAAGCAAATGGTTCGTGTACAGGGACACTCAAAAGTATTCAAATGCATTATGGCTATGGGGGAAATTGCAGGTAAGAAGAGTTTAACATCTATAGACTGCACTAAACCAAATGAAACGAATATATATTTTTTGTAATAGAGATAGTCAACAGGGGAAAAAAATATTGTGTATGCAGGAGCCTCGCCCCCCCCCTCCTGGGGGGAAGTCCCCCCTCGAGGGGAGTAAATTTTCATGAGGGGTATCTTTCAAAAGAGCTCGCCAGTACCTTTAAAACGAATGGTTGAACCATTGATCTGCGATAATTTAAAACAAAGTTATCGATTTTTTTTTCTTTTAACAAAAATAAAACTTTTTTTTTTTTTTTTTTTTTTTTTTTTAAATATTGAGAATAAAATGGACTTTTTTTTTTTGGATATTTGGTGTTATACTACTTCTCTAATAAGGAAATCGTCTGCATTATCATAAAAGATAATTTTTTAAAATAATAATTTTAATAAATTATTTTTTAAAAGCAGAATTATTTTTTAATAACCAAATTAAATTCTATATAAATGTAGGTGCATTAATGAAACAGCGGGTTGAGGGGGGGCGGTAGCCCCCCTCACACTGAACTAATTATCATATAAATCTCTCCCGAAGCCTAATTTGAATTGTTTAACATAGGTTTACATAACATCGTTATCTTACCTCTTAATCTCCAACCTGTATTTATAGTACTAAATTTCAGGATAAGAGAAAGTCGTGTGAGTGACACACCAGATTATTGTAAATTTTTTTTATAATGAAATAAAAGCAGAAGCATTTCATCGTTAAATATGCTTTTCCTTTTTCATGCCGTAAAATTACACAACACAGCGGCCTGGAAAAACTTTCTTATTTAAAGTTAAATATCACATTGAAAAAGCTAAAAACTTATAAGAAATATAGTTTTTTAGATTATGTTAAATTGGCGAGAACGTAGGTTACTTTCTATTTGAAACTGTGATAATGATAAAAATAATGATTTTTATTATTTTCTTCTATTCAGAAAAAGAAAGTATTGAATTCGTGAAAGTTTTTGATGCATTTACACGTTTTGTAAAGCCTTGAGAATGATTTGACGATTTTTAAAAATGCAAGTCTGACAGTGTATCGTGTATGTGTTATTAAAATTTGTGGGTACTGTATCTCATTAAGTAATGGGCAAAATTCCACAAAACTTTATATTTAGTTAAATCTTCATATGAATTGGTACTGATTATATTTCGGAGTAAATCGACCATCGGGTGGCGCTACTATGCATATATGTATGTGTTATCAAAATTTGTGATTGCTGTATCTGATTAAGTAATGGGCGGAATTCCACAAAACTTTATATTTAGTTAAATCTTTATATGAATTGGTACTGATTATATTTCGGAGTAAATCGCCCATCAGGTGGCGCTACTATGCATATTACTCCCATTTAAGATAAAGCTATATTTCATCTTCTGTTGTGTATACTTTCGTAAAATTTTATATTTAATTGGATCTTAATGGGATTTTATCCTGATAACACTTTGTAGTAAATTTCCCAGCAGGTGGCGCTGCTATGCTGTGAGGCTTATTAAATTTAAGTGTAAAATTTACAATATTGATTTTAATTATCTCAAAATAATCTTAAATGTTTGGGTTTATTAAATAATGCTTTTGTAATTAAATATATTTACATAGTCATTATGAGTGTATTTTCAGCAAGATAACAAAATTAAAAACTAAATTCTGATCCTCATTATCTGAAATTTAATGAAAATTTAATTTAAAATTGTTATGAACAATTTAATTGTTCTTTCCTTAATAAAGCAAAATTTGCTACAAATGTAAGGCGATATTTTCTTTGTCCTATTTTTGGGATTTGAAATTAATTCTTTAATATACATAATCTCAATATTTTATTTGAAAGATGGGCTATTTATTTAAAGAATATTACTATTTTTAGAAAATCTTATGTAAATGTCAATAAAATGTTCAATCAATAAATGTTTAAAATGTCAATTTTTAAAATATACTTTTTTTTTATTATTATTAAAAGGTTGGCAAGTATGTAGAAATTGATAAAACCCTTCTAAAATAGTTTTCTTGATCCCTGTTAGTTATAATGATATGAAAAATTTGTTTTATTTCATATCAATTGTTTTAAACCCTTGCACTTGAATGAGTTACTTGTGGCAATTTGTTTTCTTATGCAATAAAAACAAACAATTTTGTTTGAATAATAATAATAATAATAATAATAAAAAGAATTTACATTGCAAATTTTTGTAAAAAATTAGAAATGAAACTAGGCGCTTTCAATGCAAAAAATAACAACCCTCCCTCCACCTGAGTGCACCAATATGGCTGAACCGGTTACAGTTGGAGCTTCACTTAAACGAGCTCTCGCCCTCTCCATATCTATCCTTCCTCCGAGGAATACACTCGGGAATACATACTAATATTTTAGCAAATAAAATTTATGAATAATTTATTTGCTAAAGGGGAATGGAAGACTCCAGATACAGTTTCAAATTCATATTTCTTTCTTTCTTTTCTTTTCTTTTTTTTTTTTTTTCAATACCACTTAATGGCTGTTTCCATAGCTTTTATTTTTTTTTTTTTTTTTCGGCATCAAAAATATTTGTACGATAACATGGGGATGAGAGATCTATATATATTACTATATCTATGATAGAACTACATTAGCACTTTATCAATGTGTATAAAATCTTTAAATTGATTATGACGTCAATTTTCGTGAGATGCATAATTTAACTTTTTATAATTTTTTAACGTTCACGTTTGATTAAACGTATTTATTTTTATGTCGAAAGAAAATGAACTCGTATTTTTTTTTTTTTTTTTTGGCAACAATTAAATTAATGGAACTCACAGATATTTTGGAGCAACTTTAATAAAGGTCTATAATTAACAAATAATTGCAATAAAACAATATTGTGACAATAAATTGAGATAAAAACTATCCTATCTCTCAAGTTGGACCAAACTGCACACAGTGTGCAAAATTTCAATAAAATCGGTTCCTTAGTTTAGGAGTTTACCCCGGACAAACATCGTGACACGTAATTTATATATATAGACTAGCAGACCCGGCCACGCGTTGCTGTGACTAAGTTATACGTTGAATTATACGGCTGTAAAATATTTAGTACAGTCAAATTATTATTTACGAACAAAGACGAAAACGTTGTAGCCGATGTAAAAACCCACAGGGTTGAGATTTGAAACTTAGGTCAAAATTTGGAAGCGATTGATAAAAGTTTTCGTAGTGTTGATATTAAGTACAAATTAATTTTATTGTAGGGTCCTATAAATTTTAATGGAGAAGTGATATATATTATTTCTAATGCTACTTTGGATAAAATTGCTAAAATGACTAATATATAAATTAAATTCTATTAAAATTCTATTAAAAGTATAAAAGAAACAGACGATTTTAAAATCAATTTTTATGGAGGAGTGAAATATAATGTATGCTATAATGGATAATTTTACTATAAAATGACCTCATCATTTTAAATATTTTAAAGAGGGCAACAGCTGTAGTTATAGAAAGGAAAACAATAAGGCTAAACCAGAAAAATAAGTAAATTTGATAAATATTTTAAAACTTTAAAATTGGAAATCTTATGAAATATTGGACATTTAAAGTAAATACATGTAACATTTTAAATAGAAAAAGATTTTGGAAAAGTTTCGTGTATTTTAACGAAGTGATGAGAAGTTTTTGAGTATGTTAAAATTTTAATAGTAAATTCAAGTTAATAAAGATGGGAAACATTGAGGATTAAGATAAGAATAATTATAAGATTAAAAAAAAAAAAACTTTTTATATACCATGCTTTTAAATTTTAATATACTAATAATATACTAATTAAAAGGAAAATGATAAATATTCTATCATAGTTTGAAGTCAAATTTGTTTTCAAATGTCTAAATAAAATATCTGATGTAAGATACTAATATTTTGCAGCGGAATAGATTTCATTTCTGTCATCCTTGGCGAAAAAAAAAGAATATCGCCAAATTATCTGGCGAAAATATTTAATTCCTTTCAAAAATCATGGTTATTTTAACAACTTATATTAAAAGAGTAATGAATAATATGAAACAATATTTCGTAGAATACATATTACGTGTCATACATACGTACAATGAATAATACATATTACATTTCGTACAATGTATACATCTGGCATGTATATTTTCGTGTTATGCTTTTGATCGCCAAATAATAATAATAATAATAAAAGAAGCCAAGGGCGACAGAGTTTTGAAATTTAAAATTAAAATGTTGTCAATTTGACAGCAAAATAATTCAATCTAACACCCGCGATAACTAATACATATCTATACCCAAATATAAGGATTAAAATCGGGAAATAAATTTCCTCGATTTTTAATAATTTCTTACAAAAAATCCAGTGGGCAATTAACATAGGAAATCTTTTTCTTGGCTGCACAGACGGTCAGTGAGTCACACTTCGCTTGCGTATAGAACTCATAGATATAGTATAGCATATATAGAATAGAGTGATCATTGGGGAGAAAAAAGTTATTCCTTTTCATTTGGAAAAAGACGACGTTTTTACCAAAATATGGCCGTCTTTCCCCGAGTGAATACACCTCGGAGGAAGGATAAGAATGGAGACGGCGAGAGCCGGTTTTCAATGGAGAAAGAGTGAAGTAACTGTATCAGGTCCCTTTAACTCGCGTCCCTTTAACTGTGCACCCAAAACACTCGCTTAAATTCTATTGCCGTTAGTGTTAAACGTACGAAAAAACGGTATAAATCACGGTTTATCCTTCAAAAATACTGAGGCATATTTTTTGTTTAGTGTATCAATCTTTGTTTTTTACTTTCTCTTACCCATAAGCATTGTTTTGGGTCAAAATTTCGAACGCGAGTTTTTGTTATATTTACATGCTCTGAGGTCCCCTGAATACGAAAATCATGTTTTTAGCAAATGGTCTGTGTGTATGTCTGTGTGTGTGTCTGTCTGTTATCAGCATATCTCAAAAACAAATTATGGCAGAAAGTTCAAACTTGGTATTCTAAATTTGTATCATATAAAGATGCTACACTAAACTTTTCGCTAAGATCAAGCAAATGGTTCGTGTACAGGGACACTCAAAAGTATTCAAATGCATTATGGCTATGGGGGAAATTGCAGGTAAGAAGAGTTTAACATCTATAGACTGCACTAAACCAAATGAAACGAATATATATTTTTTGTAATAGAGATAGTCAACAGGGGAAAAAAATATTGTGTATGCAGGAGCCTCGCCCCCCCCTCCTGGGGGGAAGTCCCCCCTCGAGGGGAGTAAATTTTCATGAGGGGTATCTTTCAAAAGAGCTCGCCAGTACCTTTAAAACGAATGGTTGAACCATTGATCTGCGATAATTTAAAACAAAGTTATCGATTTTTTTTTCTTTTAACAAAAATAAAACTTTTTTTTTTTTTTTTTTTTTTTTTTTTTAAATATTGAGAATAAAATGGACTTTTTTTTTTTTGGATATTTGGTGTTATACTACTTCTCTAATAAGGAAATCGTCTGCATTATCATAAAAGATAATTTTTTAAAATAATAATTTTAATAAATTATTTTTTAAAAGCAGAATTATTTTTTAATAACCAAATTAAATTCTATATAAATGTAGGTGCATTAATGAAACAGCGGGTTGAGGGGGGGCGGTAGCCCCCCTCACACTGAACTAATTATCATATAAATCTCTCCCGAAGCCTAATTTGAATTGTTTAACATAGGTTTACATAACATCGTTATCTTACCTCTTAATCTCCAACCTGTATTTATAGTACTAAATTTCAGGATAAGAGAAAGTCGTGTGAGTGACACACCAGATTATTGTAAATTTTTTTTATAATGAAATAAAAGCAGAAGCATTTCATCGTTAAATATGCTTTTCCTTTTTCATGCCGTAAAATTACACAACACAGCGGCCTGGAAAAACTTTCTTATTTAAAGTTAAATATCACATTGAAAAAGCTAAAAACTTATAAGAAATATAGTTTTTTAGATTATGTTAAATTGGCGAGAACGTAGGTTACTTTCTATTTGAAACTGTGATAATGATAAAAATAATGATTTTTATTATTTTCTTCTATTCAGAAAAAGAAAGTATTGAATTCGTGAAAGTTTTTGATGCATTTACACGTTTTGTAAAGCCTTGAAAATGATTTGACGATTTTTAAAAATGCAAGTCTGACAGTGTATCGTGTATGTGTTATTAAAATTTGTGGGTACTGTATCTCATTAAGTAATGGGCAAAATTCCACAAAACTTTATATTTAGTTAAATCTTCATATGAATTGGTACTGATTATATTTCGGAGTAAATCGACCATCGGGTGGCGCTACTATGCATATATGTATGTGTTATCAAAATTTGTGATTGCTGTATCTGATTAAGTAATGGGCGGAATTCCACAAAACTTTATATTTAGTTAAATCTTTATATGAATTGGTACTGATTATATTTCGGAGTAAATCGCCCATCAGGTGGCGCTACTATGCATATTACTCCCATTTAAGATAAAGCTATATTTCATCTTCTGTTGTGTATACTTTCGTAAAATTTTATATTTAATTGGATCTTAATGGGATTTTATCCTGATAACACTTTGTAGTAAATTTCCCAGCAGGTGGCGCTGCTATGCTGTGAGGCTTATTAAATTTAAGTGTAAAATTTACAATATTGATTTTAATTATCTCAAAATAATCTTAAATGTTTGGGTTTATTAAATAATGCTTTTGTAATTAAATATATTTACATAGTCATTATGAGTGTATTTTCAGCAAGATAACAAAATTAAAAACTAAATTCTGATCCTCATTATCTGAAATTTAATGAAAATTTAATTTAAAATTGTTATGAACAATTTAATTGTTCTTTCCTTAATAAAGCAAAATTTGCTACAAATGTAAGGCGATATTTTCTTTGTCCTATTTTTGGGATTTGAAATTAATTCTTTAATATACATAATCTCAATATTTTATTTGAAAGATGGGCTATTTATTTAAAGAATATTACTATTTTTAGAAAATCTTATGTAAATGTCAATAAAATGTTCAATCAATAAATGTTTAAAATGTCAATTTTTAAAATATACTTTTTTTTTATTATTATTAAAAGGTTGGCAAGTATGTAGAAATTGATAAAACCCTTCTAAAATAGTTTTCTTGATCCCTGTTAGTTATAATGATATGAAAAATTTGTTTTATTTCATATCAATTGTTTTAAACCCTTGCACTTGAATGAGTTACTTGTGGCAATTTGTTTTCTTATGCAATAAAAACAAACAATTTTGTTTGAATAATAATAATAATAATAATAATAAAAAGAATTTACATTGCAAATTTTTGTAAAAAATTAGAAATGAAACTAGGCGCTTTCAATGCAAAAAATAACAACCCTCCCTCCACCTGAGTGCACCAATATGGCTGAACCGGTTACAGTTGGAGCTTCACTTAAACGAGCTCTCGCCCTCTCCATATCTATCCTTCCTCCGAGGAATACACTCGGGAATACATACTAATATTTTAGCAAATAAAATTTATGAATAATTTATTTGCTAAAGGGGAATGGAAGACTCCAGATACAGTTTCAAATTCATATTTCTTTCTTTCTTTTCTTTTCTTTTTTTTTTTTTTTCAATACCACTTAATGGCTGTTTCCATAGCTTTTATTTTTTTTTTTTTTTTTTCGGCATCAAAAATATTTGTACGATAACATGGGGATGAGAGATCTATATATATTACTATATCTATGATAGAACTACATTAGCACTTTATCAATGTGTATAAAATCTTTAAATTGATTATGACGTCAATTTTCGTGAGATGCATAATTTAACTTTTTATAATTTTTTAACGTTCACGTTTGATTAAACGTATTTATTTTTATGTCGAAAGAAAATGAACTCGTATTTTTTTTTTTTTTTTTTTTTTGGCAACAATTAAATTAATGGAACTCACAGATATTTTGGAGCAACTTTAATAAAGGTCTATAATTAACAAATAATTGCAATAAAACAATATTGTGACAATAAATTGAGATAAAAACTATCCTATCTCTCAAGTTGGACCAAACTGCACACAGTGTGCAAAATTTCAATAAAATCGGTTCCTTAGTTTAGGAGTTTACCCCGGACAAACATCGTGACACGTAATTTATATATATAGACTAGCAGACCCGGCCACGCGTTGCTGTGACTAAGTTATACGTTGAATTATACGGCTGTAAAATATTTAGTACAGTCAAATTATTATTTACGAACAAAGACGAAAACGTTGTAGCCGATGTAAAAACCCACAGGGTTGAGATTTGAAACTTAGGTCAAAATTTGGAAGCGATTGATAAAAGTTTTCGTAGTGTTGATATTAAGTACAAATTAATTTTATTGTAGGGTCCTATAAATTTTAATGGAGAAGTGATATATATTATTTCTAATGCTACTTTGGATAAAATTGCTAAAATGACTAATACATAAATTAAATTCTATTAAAATTCTATTAAAAGTATAAAAGAAACAGACGATTTTAAAATCAATTTTTATGGAGGAGTGAAATATAATGTATGCTATAATGGATAATTTTACTATAAAATGACCTCATCATTTTAAATATTTTAAAGAGGGCAACAGCTGTAGTTATAGAAAGGAAAACAATAAGGCTAAACCAGAAAAATAAGTAAATTTGATAAATATTTTAAAACTTTAAAATTGGAAATCTTATGAAATATTGGACATTTAAAGTAAATACATGTAACATTTTAAATAGAAAAAGATTTTGGAAAAGTTTCGTGTATTTTAACGAAGTGATGAGAAGTTTTTGAGTATGTTAAAATTTTAATAGTAAATTCAAGTTAATAAAGATGGGAAACATTGAGGATTAAGATAAGAATAATTATAAGATTAAAAAAAAAAAAACTTTTTATATACCATGCTTTTAAATTTTAATATACTAATAATATACTAATTAAAAGGAAAATGATAAATATTCTATCATAGTTTGAAGTCAAATTTGTTTTCAAATGTCTAAATAAAATATCTGATGTAAGATACTAATATTTTGCAGCGGAATAGATTTCATTTCTGTCATCCTTGGCGAAAAAAAAAGAATATCGCCAAATTATCTGGCGAAAATATTTAATTCCTTTCAAAAATCATGGTTATTTTAACAACTTATATTAAAAGAGTAATGAATAATATGAAACAATATTTCGTAGAATACATATTACGTGTCATACATACGTACAATGAATAATACATATTACATTTCGTACAATGTATACATCTGGCATGTATATTTTCGTGTTATGCTTTTGATCGCCAAATAATAATAATAATAATAAAAGAAGCCAAGGGCGACAGAGTTTTGAAATTTAAAATTAAAATGTTGTCAATTTGACAGCAAAATAATTCAATCTAACACCCGCGATAACTAATACATATCTATACCCAAATATAAGGATTAAAATCGGGAAATAAATTTCCTCGATTTTTAATAATTTCTTACAAAAAATCCAGTGGGCAATTAACATAGGAAATCTTTTTCTTGGCTGCACAGACGGTCAGTGAGTCACACTTCGCTTGCGTATAGAACTCATAGATATAGTATAGCATATATAGAATAGAGTGATCATTGGGGAGAAAAAAGTTATTCCTTTTCATTTGGAAAAAGACGACGTTTTTACCAAAATATGGCCGTCTTTCCCCGAGTGAATACACCTCGGAGGAAGGATAAGAATGGAGACGGCGAGAGCCGGTTTTCAATGGAGAAAGAGTGAAGTAACTGTATCAGGTCCCTTTAACTCGCGTCCCTTTAACTGTGCACCCAAAACACTCGCTTAAATTCTATTGCCGTTAGTGTTAAACGTACGAAAAAACGGTATAAATCACGGTTTATCCTTCAAAAATACTGAGGCATATTTTTTGTTTAGTGTATCAATCTTTGTTTTTTACTTTCTCTTACCCATAAGCATTGTTTTGGGTCAAAATTTCGAACGCGAGTTTTTGTTATATTTACATGCTCTGAGGTCCCCTGAATACGAAAATCATGTTTTTAGCAAATGGTCTGTGTGTATGTCTGTGTGTGTGTCTGTCTGTTATCAGCATATCTCAAAAACAAATTATGGCAGAAAGTTCAAACTTGGTATTCTAAATTTGTATCATATAAAGATGCTACACTAAACTTTTCGCTAAGATCAAGCAAATGGTTCGTGTACAGGGACACTCAAAAGTATTCAAATGCATTATGGCTATGGGGGAAATTGCAGGTAAGAAGAGTTTAACATCTATAGACTGCACTAAACCAAATGAAACGAATATATATTTTTTGTAATAGAGATAGTCAACAGGGGAAAAAAATATTGTGTATGCAGGAGCCTCGCCCCCCCCCTCCTGGGGGGAAGTCCCCCCTCGAGGGGAGTAAATTTTCATGAGGGGTATCTTTCAAAAGAGCTCGCCAGTACCTTTAAAACGAATGGTTGAACCATTGATCTGCGATAATTTAAAACAAAGTTATCGATTTTTTTTTCTTTTAACAAAAATAAAACTTTTTTTTTTTTTTTTTTTTTTTTTTTTTAAATATTGAGAATAAAATGGACTTTTTTTTTTTTTGGATATTTGGTGTTATACTACTTCTCTAATAAGGAAATCGTCTGCATTATCATAAAAGATAATTTTTTAAAATAATAATTTTAATAAATTATTTTTTAAAAGCAGAATTATTTTTTAATAACCAAATTAAATTCTATATAAATGTAGGTGCATTAATGAAACAGCGGGTTGAGGGGGGGCGGTAGCCCCCCTCACACTGAACTAATTATCATATAAATCTCTCCCGAAGCCTAATTTGAATTGTTTAACATAGGTTTACATAACATCGTTATCTTACCTCTTAATCTCCAACCTGTATTTATAGTACTAAATTTCAGGATAAGAGAAAGTCGTGTGAGTGACACACCAGATTATTGTAAATTTTTTTTATAATGAAATAAAAGCAGAAGCATTTCATCGTTAAATATGCTTTTCCTTTTTCATGCCGTAAAATTACACAACACAGCGGCCTGGAAAAACTTTCTTATTTAAAGTTAAATATCACATTGAAAAAGCTAAAAACTTATAAGAAATATAGTTTTTTAGATTATGTTAAATTGGCGAGAACGTAGGTTACTTTCTATTTGAAACTGTGATAATGATAAAAATAATGATTTTTATTATTTTCTTCTATTCAGAAAAAGAAAGTATTGAATTCGTGAAAGTTTTTGATGCATTTACACGTTTTGTAAAGCCTTGAAAATGATTTGACGATTTTTAAAAATGCAAGTCTGACAGTGTATCGTGTATGTGTTATTAAAATTTGTGGGTACTGTATCTCATTAAGTAATGGGCAAAATTCCACAAAACTTTATATTTAGTTAAATCTTCATATGAATTGGTACTGATTATATTTCGGAGTAAATCGACCATCGGGTGGCGCTACTATGCATATATGTATGTGTTATCAAAATTTGTGATTGCTGTATCTGATTAAGTAATGGGCGGAATTCCACAAAACTTTATATTTAGTTAAATCTTTATATGAATTGGTACTGATTATATTTCGGAGTAAATCGCCCATCAGGTGGCGCTACTATGCATATTACTCCCATTTAAGATAAAGCTATATTTCATCTTCTGTTGTGTATACTTTCGTAAAATTTTATATTTAATTGGATCTTAATGGGATTTTATCCTGATAACACTTTGTAGTAAATTTCCCAGCAGGTGGCGCTGCTATGCTGTGAGGCTTATTAAATTTAAGTGTAAAATTTACAATATTGATTTTAATTATCTCAAAATAATCTTAAATGTTTGGGTTTATTAAATAATGCTTTTGTAATTAAATATATTTACATAGTCATTATGAGTGTATTTTCAGCAAGATAACAAAATTAAAAACTAAATTCTGATCCTCATTATCTGAAATTTAATGAAAATTTAATTTAAAATTGTTATGAACAATTTAATTGTTCTTTCCTTAATAAAGCAAAATTTGCTACAAATGTAAGGCGATATTTTCTTTGTCCTATTTTTGGGATTTGAAATTAATTCTTTAATATACATAATCTCAATATTTTATTTGAAAGATGGGCTATTTATTTAAAGAATATTACTATTTTTAGAAAATCTTATGTAAATGTCAATAAAATGTTCAATCAATAAATGTTTAAAATGTCAATTTTTAAAATATACTTTTTTTTTATTATTATTAAAAGGTTGGCAAGTATGTAGAAATTGATAAAACCCTTCTAAAATAGTTTTCTTGATCCCTGTTAGTTATAATGATATGAAAAATTTGTTTTATTTCATATCAATTGTTTTAAACCCTTGCACTTGAATGAGTTACTTGTGGCAATTTGTTTTCTTATGCAATAAAAACAAACAATTTTGTTTGAATAATAATAATAATAATAATAATAAAAAGAATTTACATTGCAAATTTTTGTAAAAAATTAGAAATGAAACTAGGCGCTTTCAATGCAAAAAATAACAACCCTCCCTCCACCTGAGTGCACCAATATGGCTGAACCGGTTACAGTTGGAGCTTCACTTAAACGAGCTCTCGCCCTCTCCATATCTATCCTTCCTCCGAGGAATACACTCGGGAATACATACTAATATTTTAGCAAATAAAATTTATGAATAATTTATTTGCTAAAGGGGAATGGAAGACTCCAGATACAGTTTCAAATTCATATTTCTTTCTTTCTTTTCTTTTCTTTTTTTTTTTTTTTCAATACCACTTAATGGCTGTTTCCATAGCTTTTATTTTTTTTTTTTTTTTCGGCATCAAAAATATTTGTACGATAACATGGGGATGAGAGATCTATATATATTACTATATCTATGATAGAACTACATTAGCACTTTATCAATGTGTATAAAATCTTTAAATTGATTATGACGTCAATTTTCGTGAGATGCATAATTTAACTTTTTATAATTTTTTAACGTTCACGTTTGATTAAACGTATTTATTTTTATGTCGAAAGAAAATGAAATCGTATTTTTTTTTTTTTTTTTTTTTTTTTTTTTTGGCAACAATTAAATTAATGGAACTCACAGATATTTTGGAGCAACTTTAATAAAGGTCTATAATTAACAAATAATTGCAATAAAACAATATTGTGACAATAAATTGAGATAAAAACTATCCTATCTCTCAAGTTGGACCAAACTGCACACAGTGTGCAAAATTTCAATAAAATCGGTTCCTTAGTTTAGGAGTTTACCCCGGACAAACATCGTGACACGTAATTTATATATATAGACTAGCAGACCCGGCCACGCGTTGCTGTGACTAAGTTATACGTTGAATTATACGGCTGTAAAATATTTAGTACAGTCAAATTATTATTTACGAACAAAGACGAAAACGTTGTAGCCGATGTAAAAACCCACAGGGTTGAGATTTGAAACTTAGGTCAAAATTTGGAAGCGATTGATAAAAGTTTTCGTAGTGTTGATATTAAGTACAAATTAATTTTATTGTAGGGTCCTATAAATTTTAATGGAGAAGTGATATATATTATTTCTAATGCTACTTTAGATAAAATTGCTAAAATGACTAATATATAAATTAAATTCTATTAAAATTCTATTAAAAGTATAAAAGAAACAGACGATTTTAAAATCAATTTTTATGGAGGAGTGAAATATAATGTATGCTATAATGGATAATTTTACTATAAAATGACCTCATCATTTTAAATATTTTAAAGAGGGCAACAGCTGTAGTTATAGAAAGGAAAACAATAAGGCTAAACCAGAAAAATAAGTAAATTTGATAAATATTTTAAAACTTTAAAATTGGAAATCTTATGAAATATTGGACATTTAAAGTAAATACATGTAACATTTTAAATAGAAAAAGATTTTGGAAAAGTTTCGTGTATTTTAACGAAGTGATGAGAAGTTTTTGAGTATGTTAAAATTTTAATAGTAAATTCAAGTTAATAAAGATGGGAAACATTGAGGATTAAGATAAGAATAATTATAAGATTAAAAAAAAAAAAAACTTTTTATATACCATGCTTTTAAATTTTAATATACTAATAATATACTAATTAAAAGGAAAATGATAAATATTCTATCATAGTTTGAAGTCAAATTTGTTTTCAAATGTCTAAATAAAATATCTGATGTAAGATACTAATATTTTGCAGCGGAATAGATTTCATTTCTGTCATCCTTGGCGAAAAAAAAAGAATATCGCCAAATTATCTGGCGAAAATATTTAATTCCTTTCAAAAATCATGGTTATTTTAACAACTTATATTAAAAGAGTAATGAATAATATGAAACAATATTTCGTAGAATACATATTACGTGTCATACATACGTACAATGAATAATACATATTACATTTCGTACAATGTATACATCTGGCATGTATATTTTCGTGTTATGCTTTTGATCGCCAAATAATAATAATAATAATAAAAGAAGCCAAGGGCGACAGAGTTTTGAAATTTAAAATTAAAATGTTGTCAATTTGACAGCAAAATAATTCAATCTAACACCCGCGATAACTAATACATATCTATACCCAAATATAAGGATTAAAATCGGGAAATAAATTTCCTCGATTTTTAATAATTTCTTACAAAAAATCCAGTGGGCAATTAACATAGGAAATCTTTTTCTTGGCTGCACAGACGGTCAGTGAGTCACACTTCGCTTGCGTATAGAACTTATAGATATAGTATAGCATATATAGAATAGAGTGATCATTGGGGAGAAAAAAGTTATTCCTTTTCATTTGGAAAAAGACGACGTTTTTACCAAAATATGGCCGTCTTTCCCCGAGTGAATACACCTCGGAGGAAGGATAAGAATGGAGACGGCGAGAGCCGGTTTTCAATGGAGAAAGAGTGAAGTAACTGTATCAGGTCCCTTTAACTCGCGTCCCTTTAACTGTGCACCCAAAACACTCGCTTAAATTCTATTGCCGTTAGTGTTAAACGTACGAAAAAACGGTATAAATCACGGTTTATCCTTCAAAAATACTGAGGCATATTTTTTGTTTAGTGTATCAATCTTTGTTTTTTACTTTCTCTTACCCATAAGCATTGTTTTGGGTCAAAATTTCGAACGCGAGTTTTTGTTATATTTACATGCTCTGAGGTCCCCTGAATACGAAAATCATGTTTTTAGCAAATGGTCTGTGTGTATGTCTGTGTGTGTGTCTGTCTGTTATCAGCATATCTCAAAAACAAATTATGGCAGAAAGTTCAAACTTGGTATTCTAAATTTGTATCATATAAAGATGCTACACTAAACTTTTCGCTAAGATCAAGCAAATGGTTCGTGTACAGGGACACTCAAAAGTATTCAAATGCATTATGGCTATGGGGGAAATTGCAGGTAAGAAGAGTTTAACATCTATAGACTGCACTAAACCAAATGAAACGAATATATATTTTTTGTAATAGAGATAGTCAACAGGGGAAAAAAATATTGTGTATGCAGGAGCCTCGCCCCCCCCTCCTGGGGGGAAGTCCCCCCTCGAGGGGAGTAAATTTTCATGAGGGGTATCTTTCAAAAGAGCTCGCCAGTACCTTTAAAACGAATGGTTGAACCATTGATCTGCGATAATTTAAAACAAAGTTATCGATTTTTTTTTCTTTTAACAAAAATAAAACTTTTTTTTTTTTTTTTTTTTTTTTTTTTTTTAAATATTGAGAATAAAATGGACTTTTTTTTTTTTGGATATTTGGTGTTATACTACTTCTCTAATAAGGAAATCGTCTGCATTATCATAAAAGATAATTTTTTAAAATAATAATTTTAATAAATTATTTTTTAAAAGCAGAATTATTTTTTAATAACCAAATTAAATTCTATATAAATGTAGGTGCATTAATGAAACAGCGGGTTGAGGGGGGGCGGTAGCCCCCCTCACACTGAACTAATTATCATATAAATCTCTCCCGAAGCCTAATTTGAATTGTTTAACATAGGTTTACATAACATCGTTATCTTACCTCTTAATCTCCAACCTGTATTTATAGTACTAAATTTCAGGATAAGAGAAAGTCGTGTGAGTGACACACCAGATTATTGTAAATTTTTTTTATAATGAAATAAAAGCAGAAGCATTTCATCGTTAAATATGCTTTTCCTTTTTCATGCCGTAAAATTACACAACACAGCGGCCTGGAAAAACTTTCTTATTTAAAGTTAAATATCACATTGAAAAAGCTAAAAACTTATAAGAAATATAGTTTTTTAGATTATGTTAAATTGGCGAGAACGTAGGTTACTTTCTATTTGAAACTGTGATAATGATAAAAATAATGATTTTTATTATTTTCTTCTATTCAGAAAAAGAAAGTATTGAATTCGTGAAAGTTTTTGATGCATTTACACGTTTTGTAAAGCCTTGAAAATGATTTGACGATTTTTAAAAATGCAAGTCTGACAGTGTATCGTGTATGTGTTATTAAAATTTGTGGGTACTGTATCTCATTAAGTAATGGGCAAAATTCCACAAAACTTTATATTTAGTTAAATCTTCATATGAATTGGTACTGATTATATTTCGGAGTAAATCGACCATCGGGTGGCGCTACTATGCATATATGTATGTGTTATCAAAATTTGTGATTGCTGTATCTGATTAAGTAATGGGCGGAATTCCACAAAACTTTATATTTAGTTAAATCTTTATATGAATTGGTACTGATTATATTTCGGAGTAAATCGCCCATCAGGTGGCGCTACTATGCATATTACTCCCATTTAAGATAAAGCTATATTTCATCTTCTGTTGTGTATACTTTCGTAAAATTTTATATTTAATTGGATCTTAATGGGATTTTATCCTGATAACACTTTGTAGTAAATTTCCCAGCAGGTGGCGCTGCTATGCTGTGAGGCTTATTAAATTTAAGTGTAAAATTTACAATATTGATTTTAATTATCTCAAAATAATCTTAAATGTTTGGGTTTATTAAATAATGCTTTTGTAATTAAATATATTTACATAGTCATTATGAGTGTATTTTCAGCAAGATAACAAAATTAAAAACTAAATTCTGATCCTCATTATCTGAAATTTAATGAAAATTTAATTTAAAATTGTTATGAACAATTTAATTGTTCTTTCCTTAATAAAGCAAAATTTGCTACAAATGTAAGGCGATATTTTCTTTGTCCTATTTTTGGGATTTGAAATTAATTCTTTAATATACATAATCTCAATATTTTATTTGAAAGATGGGCTATTTATTTAAAGAATATTACTATTTTTAGAAAATCTTATGTAAATGTCAATAAAATGTTCAATCAATAAATGTTTAAAATGTCAATTTTTAAAATATACTTTTTTTTTATTATTATTAAAAGGTTGGCAAGTATGTAGAAATTGATAAAACCCTTCTAAAATAGTTTTCTTGATCCCTGTTAGTTATAATGATATGAAAAATTTGTTTTATTTCATATCAATTGTTTTAAACCCTTGCACTTGAATGAGTTACTTGTGGCAATTTGTTTTCTTATGCAATAAAAACAAACAATTTTGTTTGAATAATAATAATAATAATAATAAAAAGAATTTACATTGCAAATTTTTGTAAAAAATTAGAAATGAAACTAGGCGCTTTCAATGCAAAAAATAACAACCCTCCCTCCACCTGAGTGCACCAATATGGCTGAACCGGTTACAGTTGGAGCTTCACTTAAACGAGCTCTCGCCCTCTCCATATCTATCCTTCCTCCGAGGAATACACTCGGGAATACATACTAATATTTTAGCAAATAAAATTTATGAATAATTTATTTGCTAAAGGGGAATGGAAGACTCCAGATACAGTTTCAAATTCATATTTCTTTCTTTCTTTTCTTTTCTTTTTTTTTTTTTTTTCAATACCACTTAATGGCTGTTTCCATAGCTTTTTTTTTTTTTTTTTTTTTTTCGGCATCAAAAATATTTGTACGATAACATGGGGATGAGAGATCTATATATATTACTATATCTATGATAGAACTACATTAGCACTTTATCAATGTGTATAAAATCTTTAAATTGATTATGACGTCAATTTTCGTGAGATGCATAATTTAACTTTTTATAATTTTTTAACGTTCACGTTTGATTAAACGTATTTATTTTTATGTCGAAAGAAAATGAACTCGTATTTTTTTTTTTTTTTTTTTTGGCAACAATTAAATTAATGGAACTCACAGATATTTTGGAGCAACTTTAATAAAGGTCTATAATTAACAAATAATTGCAATAAAACAATATTGTGACAATAAATTGAGATAAAAACTATCCTATCTCTCAAGTTGGACCAAACTGCACACAGTGTGCAAAATTTCAATAAAATCGGTTCCTTAGTTTAGGAGTTTACCCCGGACAAACATCGTGACACGTAATTTATATATATAGACTAGCAGACCCGGCCACGCGTTGCTGTGACTAAGTTATACGTTGAATTATACGGCTGTAAAATATTTAGTACAGTCAAATTATTATTTACGAACAAAGACGAAAACGTTGTAGCCGATGTAAAAACCCACAGGGTTGAGATTTGAAACTTAGGTCAAAATTTGGAAGCGATTGATAAAAGTTTTCGTAGTGTTGATATTAAGTACAAATTAATTTTATTGTAGGGTCCTATAAATTTTAATGGAGAAGTGATATATATTATTTCTAATGCTACTTTGGATAAAATTGCTAAAATGACTAATATATAAATTAAATTCTATTAAAATTCTATTAAAAGTATAAAAGAAACAGACGATTTTAAAATCAATTTTTATGGAGGAGTGAAATATAATGTATGCTATAATGGATAATTTTACTATAAAATGACCTCATCATTTTAAATATTTTAAAGAGGGCAACAGCTGTAGTTATAGAAAGGAAAACAATAAGGCTAAACCAGAAAAATAAGTAAATTTGATAAATATTTTAAAACTTTAAAATTGGAAATCTTATGAAATATTGGACATTTAAAGTAAATACATGTAACATTTTAAATAGAAAAAGATTTTGGAAAAGTTTCGTGTATTTTAACGAAGTGATGAGAAGTTTTTGAGTATGTTAAAATTTTAATAGTAAATTCAAGTTAATAAAGATGGGAAACATTGAGGATTAAGATAAGAATAATTATAAGATTAAAAAAAAAAAAAACTTTTTATATACCATGCTTTTAAATTTTAATATACTAATAATATACTAATTAAAAGGAAAATGATAAATATTCTATCATAGTTTGAAGTCAAATTTGTTTTCAAATGTCTAAATAAAATATCTGATGTAAGATACTAATATTTTGCAGCGGAATAGATTTCATTTCTGTCATCCTTGGCGAAAAAAAAAGAATATCGCCAAATTATCTGGAGAAAATATTTAATTCCTTTCAAAACTCATGGTTATTTGAACAACTTATATTAAAAGAGTAATGAATAATATGAAACAATATTTCGTACAATACATATTACATGTCATACATACGTACAATGAATAATACATATTACATTTCGTACAATGCATACATCTGGCATGTATATTTTCGTGTTACGCTTTTGATCGCCAAATAATAATAATAATAATAATAAAAGCCAAGGGCGACAGAGTTTTGAAATTTAAAATTAAAATTTTGTCAATTTGACAGCAAAATAATTCAATCTAACACCCGCGATAACTAATACATATCTATACCCAAATATAAGGATTAAAATCGTGAAATAAATTTCCTCGATTTTTAATAATTTCTTACAAAAAATCCAGTGGGCAATTAACATAGGAAATCTTTTTCTTGGCTGCACAGACGGTCAGTGAGTCACACTTCGCCTGCGTATAGAACTCATAGATATAGTATAGCATATACCCAGACAACGCAATTAAGTATATATTACATCTATATGACGTAAATTACATCCATAAACTATATCTAGAATTCATCCAGTATAGTAACTATTACATAGAATCAACGTAGATATAACCATCAGATGTCTCTCCAAGTACATCAGATATACATCTATATTACATCTAGAATGACCAAAAATTGACTTTACTAGACATGTATGTTCATCTATATCATGTAGTGTACATAACATCTATATATTATTAACGTAGATGTATGTAATATAGATGTAGATGTACATCACATCAATGTATTGTATATGTAAATAAACATCAAATCTATGTATTGTATATGTAAATAAACATCAAATCTATGTATTGTATATGTAGATAAACATCAAATCTATGTACATATTATGTATGTATATATGTATCATACCTACGTAATATATACAGAGCTGCCACAGAGGACTTTTTTTTATTATTTTCATACCCCTATTTCCAAAACATAAAATGTATAATAAATTTATGCAGGCAAAGTGCAAATTCACCTGCATAAATATATCATGCATTTTATTTTTTGGAAACAGAGGTACGAAAAGAATATTAAAAAAAAAAAGTCACCTTTGACAGCATCTGTATGTATGTCTATTATACACACATTCATGGCCTTAGCCCTTTTTGGCTACCAGAAAATTCTAATAAAAATTTTCTATAAATTTCTACAACAAAAATTAAATTAAAACAAAATTTCTATTAAAATTTTACAATAGGCAAAAAGTGTTAAGTTGGCAACTATGCATGCAGCAGTCACAGCGTTCCTGTATTTTTATGTGCGTTTTGTTATTTTGTCATCGCCAATATTAAAAAGAAATATTTCTTGGAGGATTTAATGCTATAGTATAAAAATTACTCTTCTGAAATAGTGGTGATAAAATGTACGAAAAAATATTATCCCTGCACATGCCAATGAATACAATGTAAAAATTATTCATAATCTAATACAGTAGAACCGCAATCCATCTTTTTTCATGGGGTGCGTGAAGAAAAACGATAAAAGTGGGAAAACGATGAATGCGAGTTAAAGCCAAAACACAAATAAAACAATGTTTATTACATAATACACGCAATATATATAGTATACTACTTTTTAAAACTAATTTGTTACTCTCCAAACTGTCAGAAAAAATGAATCAAAGTTGTAGAACATTAAGTGATGTTAATTTTTAAAAATCAGTAATTTTATGTTGGATTTTTTGTTCATTTTATAAATTAAAGAGGATTTTCCAGATTTGCAACATTTTCTTGTCCTTTTCTGCAATTTCATGTGCATATAAAAAAAAGTTTGTGCATTTTAAATACTGTAATTACGGCAGACACACTTAGCACTGGCGTAGGCTCAGCCTCAGGAATGTGAAAAAATGTAGTAGCTGGCCATACTGGATGCATCTATTCTCCTCTTTTTTTATACAAAGTAGAATAACTTATTCTCCGAGTAACAACACACGATCTGTATTCATAATTAATTGATAACACATATACATAAGATTTATATGCTTGACTTGTAGTCCGCTTGTAAATTTTCGTCAGATAAAGACAGATAGCATATGACAGAATTACAATATGAAGAAATGGAAAGACACCTAGGGCCAGCGCGGGAATAGAACCCGCTCTTCTACGCTCGAAGGCGATTAACAGTGTTGTGACATAACCACTCGGCCACGGAGGGCCCTTTGCATTCTGTAATCCATAGACGCATGTTACAATATCTGCACAATCCCTGTTCTTCACCTAAAGCAGCATAAGTTTAAGTAGTTGAGGTTGGTTGGGTTTTGCATCGCACTAGTGCTACAATATGGGCAAATGGCGACGGTCTGGAACTTACCTTTGAGGATGGTCTGGAGATATGCTATCAGAATTTTGATATTCCGTGTAGGAGGAAAAGAGTTGTTTTAAAATGAAAGTAATTCCAGTTTAATTGCCATATGGATTCGATTTTCAATTTCATTTTGGTCAGAAGAAAAATTTTACAACGATGAATGCGGGAAAACGACTTTTTGAAGAACGATATATGCGAGTTCCGTTAACATTATTTAAATACAGTTTGTGCAGGGATCATAGAAATAAAACGATCAATGTGGGAAAACGATGGATACAGGAACGATAGATTGGGGTTTCACTGTATATATATTTTTGATTATATTTCCTTATTCAGAAAATTAATCTTTAAAGGATGAGGATCAATAGGGGATTTTTCGTTCCTGAAATTAAGAAAAATACCAGATTGATCACAAGTGTGAAATTTTTGCATTTAATTATAAATAAATAAATACACTCTACCAATTTTATTTTAATTTCTTTTCCTTAAAAAAAAAAAAAAAAAAAAAACTATGTAAACTCTGTTTTATGTTTTTACAAGTATATTAACTTTCTCTTGCCGGAAAGTTTTTAGGTTTCTATTTCATTAGGTCAATTCTATGTCTTCTGATAACATTATCTCCAAAAAGTGCATATAATACATGAAATAGTGGGTAATGGAAGTCGTGTAGTTGTTTCACACCAGATTTTTAGATTTAAACTCTTTTTTTTACATGAGCACCAAAAAACAACACTTATTGAAATAGATTATGAAGTACACTATGACGTAAATTATACATAAAAGTGTTGTGTCATTGTGTTCATATAAAAAAAAAATTAAACTGAAAGAAAAATATAACATTGATTACAGAGAAAACATTGTATATACCACTACTTCTCACTGGTTTGAAAGAGATGTTACTGATGAAATGGAATCTATCTAATCAAATTTGACTTTTGTTACACATTAATATTCTTTAAAAGTAAGTGAGGTTTAAAAAAAAAAGAAAGAAACTTAAGTACTTATAAGAAAGTGTTAATATAGTTTAAGATATAAACTGGCTTAGCCAGTTTATATCTTATATTAACACTTTCAATGTTGGAAAATCGAATCTGTGTTGGTTGGTTGTTGGATTAAGGACTACTGACTACACTAGGGTCCTAGTTTTAAAGAAAAACATGGAAAACTCCAAATTGCTAGGTCGATGACTGCGACCAGGGTCCAAGAATAAAACCCGACACTTCCTGCCGAATCTGCAACATTTGGAACCCCGTCATTTCTTTTGCAATCTGTATGCTAAAATATTTCTTAAAAATATACCAATATTCATCTTTGTGCATTTTTTATTTATGGTGGTCTAACCATTCATGTAATAAAAAGGAGGGTTCCCTACCCATAAAATATTATATATATATATATATATATATATATATATATATATATATATATATATATATATATATTGGGGGGGGGGGGGAGAATAAAAATATGAAAAGAATTTTAAATGATCCTAGATTCATACTCAATTTCCTTCAAATTCTTCCCAAGTAATTTATCCCGTAACAATTAAATAATAATTTAAAAAAAAAATCTTTTATTGGAATTTTTATGTTTTTAGCATATTTTTTATTGAAATTAATAAAACCACATACAGGAAGATTGTTTATAATTAATTTCTTTTTTATACAAAAGAACCACTGATCAGAATAACCACGGCCCACTGACACCGGCTGAGGATAGAGCCCCTAAATAAAATAATAGGCCGGTGCATCACCGCCATTTTTTTGCCTCCGAAGAGGACAGCATTCCCGCTTGGCGTCCTTATCGCTTCTCCAATGATTTTAAGAAATCTTGATCTGAAGCTAATCCGGTCAAAATAAGAGCAATAAGCAACAATAATATTCCTAAAAACACATTTTTTGCACAGTACATTCTCAGGATGTCATTTTATTTTCATTTTTATGAAAATAAATTACCAGGATTTAAAATGTAATCAGGACAAATAATTCTGATTTATTAACTTTCTTACTTTAAATTATATACAGTACATTAAAAAATAAATAAAAAAAGATTTGAAATACATATGTATATTTATATCTTATATAGAACCATATTTTATGATAGTAATTAAAAAAGTAAATAAAAAAATAAATATTTGATTTAAATTGGTTTAAAATAAATATTTTTCAAAGAGACTTCACAATTGTTCATAATAATAACATATATTATAGTAATGTAATAACTGATATATATCTAAATATTTAGTTTCCTTTATACAAGAATTTTTTTTTCTTAAATAAGCTTAAATTTTAACACAAATGCATTATAAATTCAATTCAACATGGTAGAACAGAAATAATATTTCTGTAATACAGATAACATAATCAAATTTAACTTAAAATTGTGAAATCTGCTAATTTTAAATTCTGAAAATAAAGAAACAAGATCATGTGATCAAATGTGTGTATTAAATTAAGTAGATAATAATTTAATTATTTTAATAATTTTTCATTTTTATATGAAGTGTACAAACTTTTCAACTAACTATTTAGGAAAACCAAACGTTCAATTCATTACTAAAAGATAAAATTTTTCACTTCAACCAAATCTCTTTATTGAAAATTTCCAAATATGAAAGTGTAAACATTGTACATATTTCAAAATAAACATTCATAAGATATCACAGAAGAAGCATTTTGCCAGTGAAATTCATGACAAATATTAACATTATTCAAAAAGCAACATAAAATTGTCAAAGATTAACTATAATACCACTGCATAATACTACATACAATTTTTTTTTTTTTTTTGGTTTATAGTTTAAAATTATTCGAAAACATTTAAAATTTACATACAATTCTACAAATTTTTAAAAGAATGAATGTAGTTAGTACATGCAAACATTCAAAACTGAAGATTTCAAAAGATAAATAAAAACCTTTCACACTATAATTTAATTAATAATATTACAAATAAACAATATTCTTCTAAGATTTGTCTAAAACTTTTTATTAAAGCTAATAGTAAAACTAACTTTGTTTACATATATACACATTAGTTTAGAAATAATTTTTTAAGAAATAGTAGATTAAATAACTAAACTTACATTATTAGGAAAAATATTATCTTGTGGTTTTAAATCCTCACTTTTTAAATTTCTTTATTTTTCTCTCTTCATTCTTTTCATGCATTTTCGATGATATATTTTTTACATTTAATTATTCAAACAAATATTAATGAAACATTTCACTGCTTTCATAATTATAATTTCAAGTGGGCAATCACACTGGGAACACATATCGCAAAAATAATCAATATTGTTTGTTCTAAAATAACTCTCAGTTAATTTTGTGAGTACTTTGTGTTGCTTTTCACTTGAATGAAAGAATTGCTTTTCATATTTGTCTGTAATTATGTTTTCAAAAATTAAATAAGTTAATGTTACGTACAATACCAGGTTTTCTGTTGGATATTTCAATCCACCACGGTCGATTATCTCTATGTAGGCATACATAGTATCTGACAAATCTCCATCAAAGTTTTGAACAAGAAAATCTCTATCTGTAAGACAAAAATCCAAACATCCTCTACAAGAGATTTTTAAACTACTCGCACAATATCCAGCAATATATGTTAATATGTCTGTATCAGTTTCGCATACATCTGTTAAGTTCAGTTCTGTTGAAATTATCTCTGAAAAAGGCGACAAGTCAACTTCATTATGCATCAGTTTTTCAGTGTCAGAAAACTCTGTTATAAAATTTTTCAAGGCAATTGTGCCATATTCATTAGAATGAAGCTGTAGAATAGATTTTAATTTAATTTTTCTCTCAATTTCAAGTATTTGTTGAACAAGAAACTTGATAGTTGCTTCCAGACATCTGTCAATATTGAGAAAATCTTCGCTCAAGTGTATCAGTTTGAAATTTTGTTGTCGAAATAGGTTTAGAGCCATTTTCCAGGAGGTTTCAAATGACATCAATGATAGCAGAAGTTGTCTGGGATAGTGCAAAAAATGCATCTTCACTAAGGCATCCACACCGAGACTTCTGATTCATATTTTTCCACCGCTGAAACCAAACACTGGAATTTTGCAAAAATGAGAACCTATTCATCTGTTTTATCACAATTAGACTTGCATCCAATTACGCAACATTGATCTGGCATATTTAAATGTGTAATTAACGAAAGAAATAGAATTAAAACATAGCGAAGCACAGAAATTAATAACTAAGTTCAGATGAGCAGCACGTGTAGTTTAAAGTTAAAGTTTAAAAAAAATTATGGCACTCTTAGTTTAAAAAGCCTATCCACCAAGACAAGGTGGTGCCATATTGGATAGGAAAAGCCCGTTTTTAATTGTCCTTTGGTCAAATACCATAGAGAAAGCAACAAGATTCGTGTTTTTTAGCTGTCCTTTTGTCAAAAACCACATAAAAAAAGCAATTACTAAATTGTTGCGCTAAAAACCAGATAAAAAGTAACTACAAGTAAAACTGAAAATTTAAATTTTGATCAATACTATTTAATACAGTAGCAGATATTTAGTAGATATAAAAATTTCTTTTATTGCTGGTTGTCTTTGGTATGGCGAAGAGGAAATATATTATATACAATACATCCTCTTTAAAGAAATTATGCATTTATTCTTCACACATTTCAATGGCCAAGTCAAAAGAGGGCTTATAAAGAAGCTTTGTATATGCCTAATAATGATGATTTGCAAGGTGTAACATATAAAGTAGAAACATTTTCCCAATAAGAATTTCTCCACTTTCATTTTCTTGCATTAATTTAATAAAATTTGAAACATCACAATACTTCCATCTGATAAGCAGCATACCTTATTAGGAGGCTTCAATGTGAGCATAAATTTGGGAAAATTTGCAACCTGAAATTGAATTTCATGAGGGAAAAGATTGGGGCCATTATAATGCTGTTTTGAAAGAATAGTTTGAACAGTACTACTTAAAGTACTTGTTGAAGATTCAACACAATCAGAAATTAACATATCATGAGTATCTTCAACAGGCATTGTAGGAAATCTGGAATTTGAAGGTCCGGTATCGGTGGAATTAACAATTGATCCGAAACCACTAGCATAAAAAATGGCATCCATTCTGTTTTGAATCGTTTTATTTAAATTTCGCGATTGCTGGCGTTTAGAAATAATTTGATTAGTTTTACGAAACATAATTAAATCCTTACTTTGATAAACATAAAAAACAATCCAGTATTAATATCTTATTCGTAATAAAAGCAGAAGTTTATTTACGTTGCATGTGTAAACAATTCTGGTAAATCTCGATCGAGATCGATGTTGCCAAAAAGAAGTAAACATGAACAACATTTGAAAATAAAATTCCAACTTACCTCCATGTTATGTTAGTTAATAAACTGTTAGTATATAAACGTCATCCAGAGGTAGTTTATTTGACAATTCATTTTATGTTTCAGAATAAATATTATTTATACGTCCATACTATGTTTATCCATATTATGTTCGTATATAAACGTCTGATAGATGTCATATTTTGGATCATCTAGTTAATGTTTTTAAATGAGCATTGATTTAATGTACATGAATGTATTCTAGATGTAAATCGGATTTAATGGATCAAATATCTACGTATGTGCTGTGTGGGTATAGAATAGAGTGATCATTGGGGAGAAAAAAGTTATTCCTTTTCATTTGGGAAAAGACGACGTTTTTACCAAAATATGGCCGTCTTTCCCCGAGTGAATACATACGGGAATACATATTAATATTTTAGCAAATAAAATTTATGAATAATTTATTTGCTAAAGGGGAATGGAAGACTCCAGATACAGTTTCAAATTCATATTTCTTTCTTTCTTTTCTTTTCTTTTTTTTTTTTTTTTCAATACCACTTAATGGCTGTTTCCAAAGCTTTTATTTATTTATTTATTTTTTTTTTTTTTCGGTATCAAAAATCTTTGTACGATAACATGGGGATGAGAGATCTATATATATTACTATATCTATGATAGAACTACATTAGCACTTTATCAATGTGTATAAAATCTTTAAATTGATTATGACGTCAATTTTCGTGAGATGCATAATTTAACTTTTTATAATTTTTTAACGTTCACGTTTGATTAAATGTATTTATTTTTATGTCGAAAAAAAATGAACTCGTATTTTTTTTTTTTTTTTTTTTTTGGCAACAATTAAATTAATGGAACTCACAGATATTTTGGAGCAACTTTAATAAAGGTCTATAATTAACAAATAATTGCAATAAAACAATATTGTGACAATAAATTGAGATAAAAACTATCCTATCTCTCAAGTTGGACCAAACTGCACACAGTGTGCAAAATTTCATTAAAATCGGTTCCTTAGTTTAGGAGTTTACCCCGGACAAACATCGTGACACGTAATTTATATATATATATATATATATATATATATAGATATCTATGATAGAACTACATTAGCACTTTATCAATGTGTATAAAATCTTTAAATTGATTATGACGTCAATTTTCGTGAGATGCATAATTTAACTTTTTATAATTTTTTAACGTTCATGTTTGATTAAATGTATTTATTTTTATGTAAAAAAAAATGCACTCTTTTTTTTTTTTTTTTTTGGCAACAATTAAACTTATGGAACTCACAGATATTTTGGAGCAACTTTAATAAAGGTCTATAATTAACAAATAATTGCAATAAAACAATATTGTGACAATAAATTGAGATAAAAACTATCCTATCTCTCAAGTTGGACCAAACTGCACACAGTGTGCAAAATTTCATTAAAATCGGTTCCTTAGTTTAGGAGTTTACCCCGGACAAACATCGTGACACGTAATTTATATATATATACAGATATATTATTGTAAATTGGCAAAATTTACCGCTTTCAACATGCAATAAAAGCGCCGTTCACTTTTAAATGGGACACTTGGAATAAGGTAGGATAAAAACATTTCCTACATTACGGAATATAGTTATACTTGCAATTCGTGAAAAGTGAAAAAGAAAAATTTTATTTTATTGCGTATATTTAAACGTGTATAAGATAAATTCACATTATAATGATAAAATCAAGAAAATAAAATTATCCATTACTCATAAATTATGAAACATTTTCCTATTTTCCGTATATTGACAGGCCCTGATTACCCTATAGGCACGAGAAGCATGTGCTTCCCCTGGAAATTTTTGAAAAAGCCCAAATTAAGCAAAAAAATGGGCCCCGAATTGTAAGCTTGTGGTCTAAAAGCATTGTCTGATTATAAAATGTCACAGTCCTACCTGACTGCACAACTATCATTTCTAGATTATATAGGATATATGCTAATAAAGCTTTTGCACACTCATTTATAATGGAATAATTTCATATGTTGTGGTTAATATAGGCTTTCACCCAGTTTATATCTTGGTAAAAAAATCAAGTGAATTTGCTTGTCTATGTTTTAAGCGAATTTACTTGTCCTCAATTCCAGGTAACTACGAAATTTAATGAAAAATTTATAAATTTTTCAAATGTTTGCGTCTTTAGACCAAGAAGTCAGTGGGGGCCCCCAAATGGATTTGTGCTTCCCCTCATTTGTAAGGTTAATCTGGCCCTGGATATTAATGTTGTAAAAGTGAGAGCGAGTTAAAGAATAATTGAGTAAATTTTACTTAAATAAAAAATTAGATTTAAAAAAAATTAGTAATGTAACTAGAAAGTAAAGTCATGCATCATGAATGAATAATGAGACATTTTTCAACATTGTGGAATATAATTTTAATGAAAAAGAGAATAGATTGAAAAAATAACCTCAGTTCATACATATTTAGAGTATCGAATTTAGACTTCCTGCTTATATGTGCTAGAGAGTTGTACTGATAATAGACACATTAGCAGACAAATGTGTAGTTCGACGGCTAAAAATTTACTTTTCCAATTCAGGGGACTTCAAAACGTATAACTGAATAAAAACTCTGTTCTTAAAATTTGATCCTAAGCCAATACTTTTCCTGCCATATACAGGTAAGAGAAAGTAATTACATTATAACAATTATGCAATAATGACTGTGTTACGAAACAGAACTTTCTCAACTCAAAACTTTATGAACTGACAATTTTTTTCGAACTCTGTGATTTTTATCACTGTTTATGTATCTGTTTTTTTATTGGCAACAGCCACTTTTTTTTACTTTCTTCTATATGTAATACAGAGAAAGTGTTGGATTCGCGAAAATTTTCGACCTCCGTTTCTTCACGGATCTACGCGTTTTGGGAGGTCCTGAACACGAATTGATAGTTTTAGAAAATGTCTGTCTGTCTGTGTGACTGTGTCTCTGTCTGTGTGTATCACGATTTTTGTGGACACTGTAGCTCACGAACCAATGAATGAAACTTAACCAAACTTGGCATTTAGTTGCACCATGACATAAACTGGTGCTGATTAGATTTTGGGACCAATCGCTCAACAGGTGGCGCTGTGATCGCATTTTTTGTAAACTTTTAACATGGCAGTATTGGACAAAATTTCGTGTAAATGTGCATAATGAGAGTTATTTTGAACTCGTGATTGTAAAATTAATATGAATTATTGATAATAGTAGTAGTTAACTAGGAAAAAAAATTTGTGCATGTAGGGGGAATCGGTTCCCCCCTGGGGGGAAGTACCCCCCAGAGGGGTAAAGTTTCAAGATGGGTATCTTTCGAAAGATCTCTTTTTTTTTTTGTGTGTGTGTGTGTGTTGATTTAGTGTTGATTTTTTTTAGACTATAGAACGCTGAAATGGCATACGATTTGAATGTAAAATATTTTATTAGTCTAAACTTAATGAATTATTTACATAATTATACATTTAAATTATCGTGTTTTTTAATCTCTGAGAGTCATGAAGTGATATTTAGAGTCTTTATGATTCGACAAGTAATCCAATAAGAAAAGCAAATCAGCTGCAAAGACAGAAGCTGACAGAAGTATCATAACTATTCTTTCTGTGATGCTACAGATATGTAGTTCTGATGATAGTTCTGATAATAGAGAGTTGCACTGATATATGATAATAGGCACATAGGCAGACAGATGTGTATTTCGATGGCTAAACACTTACTTTTCGAATTCAGGGAGCCTCAAAACGTGTAACTGAATAAAATCTCTGTTCTTAAAATTGATCCTAAATCAATACTTTTCCTGCCATATACAGGTAAGAGGAAGTAATTACTGTATAACAAATAAGCAATAATGACTGCCTTCTGTTTTGAAATTCATCTTTCTTTGGTGGATTATTAATATTATTTTTTTTTTCAAACGCATCGACGTGTATAAATAGTTTTATAATTAGTTTAATAACAGTCTTATTAAAAATAAAATAAATAAACATTCAACCAAAATTAACTTTTCTAAATAATAGCGATAATTAAAACAATATTTTCTGTCTGTTCTAAAAGCTTAGAAAAATGAAAATGTTAAACATAATATAAGAATAAGTATATTCTAAAGATAATACAGCAAAGTGTGTCTGGAATAATATTATTGATTCGAAATACTTTCACGTAAGTGTTTGGGAATCAGTGAAAAAAAATATATATAAAACACGTATTAAGTCGACTAATAAAGAAATAATTCAAACCTTTCAAATATTTTTAACTATTTAACCAACATTTCTTGCTGTAGAATGAACCGAAAGACTAGTGATGATAAATATAAACTTTGATGATAATGAATGATGATAAATATAAACTTTGTAAGCATTTATTTAAAAAAAAAAAAATCAACATGTTTTTTATTTATAATACACAGAGTTTTTAATGAAAATTTTCTGATAAGTTGGAAAAACACTTTTAAAACAATATACTGCAATCGGAATACAAATATCTTAAATAACTCATGAAATATGAGCATAATTTTTTTCACTGAGCATGTGCAAACGATAAAAAAAAATTCCATAGGTTGAAAGCAAGATATATTGCGCAACTTTTGTCAAAAGTGCATTTCAATAGAGTAAGAATTAAGCAAATTATATGAAAAAGAACAAGCTAGATTTTAGATATTTTCTAAAAGTTGAAATTTCTCATGGGGTTTTGCACATGCCGTGTAATTAATTTAAATATGCAATTATTTTAACCACTTAGCAAAAATTCTTTTTGGTGAAAATCCTGTTATAAGCTTGTAACTCTAACATATTTTTGTTTATTTACTAAGATTTATGAGATCATAAGGGGTTTGTCACAAAAAAGAACTTCTGCTAAATAATTAAAATAATTAAATCTTTAAATTAATTACACAGCATGTGAAAAACCCCTTAAGAAATTTCAACGCTTGGAAAATATTTAAATTCTGGCTCGTTCTTTTTCGTATAATTTGCTTAATTTTTACTCTATTCAAATGCACTGTTAATAAAAGTTGCCCAATATATCTAACTTTCAACCTATGTTATATATATATTATCTTTCGCACATGCGCAGAGAACATTTTTCATAAAAATGTTTACATTTCATGTGATATTTGTATTCCGATTGCAGTATATTGTTTTAAAAGTGTTTTTTCAACTTATCTGAAAATTTTCGTTAAAAGCTCTGTGTATTATAAATAAAAAACATGTTGACTTTTTTTTTTAGTTTTGAAATAAATGCTTATATCTCCGTTATTTAACATAGTATCGTCACACGAATTCATCCACAAATTGAACGGGGTCTATATTAACATATCTTAAAGTTACAAATCATTTCGTTCACTTAACGATACAGAGTGATGACAAACATTACTGATTTTGCTCAATTTGTTACCGGCCCCCAGGGCCCGATTAAGCTTTGAAGCTAGGGGAAGCTCAATATCCTTTCAGGGCCCTCTTTCATTTCAGAAAATCTTGTTTTCCTGTTACATATTGCAATATAAAAATGCTATAGACGAAAAATTAGTGTGTGTTTATAGTTTTTTTTTTTTCATTCATATATCTGGGTGGTTTCTACACACATTAAAATCGTATAACTTATTAATTAAGAACATTCAGATTTTTTAGGTTAAATAATAGATTTTTCCCGAAATAGTGAGTATTTTATCTTGCTTTAGGTGAATTTTCTCAGAAAAATTCAATCTCAGTATGAAAATATAAAACAGAAAATTCAAGACCCTGTTTTTAGTCATTTTGGGGCCCCCTCTTAAATTTTAGAGGGGAAGCTTGTGCTTCCCGAGCCTTTTGGGTAATCAGGGCCTGCCGGCCCCCTAAATGTTGTCTTAAACCAATCTTCACTGAAAAACATGAGGAAGACCCAGTTCTTTAAATACCCAGTGTTTGAAAACATTCAACGAGAAATAAGTTTTTAAATTGAAAAAACTGATCGTTTGCAAATCTTGCTAAATTTTGAGCAGAAGTGTAGATATAGATAAAGGTATATAGAAATATGTATATAATTTTACTATAAAAAGTGAAAAGTAATTCTAACTACGTACATTTATACGAAATTTTGCGCTATACTGCCATACAGGGTTTAAACTGCCATTAGTTTTTTTAGCATTTTGCTAAAAGGTATCATATTTTGCTAAAACATGTTGGTCAGAATTTCGCTAAAAAGCTAAAACTGGATAACTGTATAAAATATCTCTATATAATAATTTTTATTTTTATTTTTATTTTTTAGTAATATTTGCAGGCAAAAACTACGAAAGGGCTGAAATTTTTGGGAATGATTATTTATATAGTAATTTGGATTTATTTTTAATTTTTAATGATTGAATTTAAATGCAAAAATATTTAAAAGTATGTCAGAATTCAGAATTTGATTCATAGAAGCATTCTTAGCACTAGTATTTCGCGATTATCTACCACTACACTTTAGTTAATTTTTCAATTCATTTTTCATTTTACACATATGATATGAGTACCTCTTTTTCTATTGTTAAAATCAAAACATAGTTTCCCTGATTCATATTGTTAAAGTCACAAATATGGATGCTTGGTTAAAATCATCAATGAACAAAAGAATAGGAAATAAAACTGAGGATAACAAAGATAAGTAAAAGAAATCAATGGTATCCAAAGAATTAACTTTCAAAAAAGCTAAAATAGTGCTTGCCTATTTTCGCTAAAATGCTAAAGTAATTTTTTTGCCAGGTTAAACCCTGCTGCCATATTAAAAATTATGAAAAGGAGGATGAGAGCGCCACCTGTTAAGCGATTGATCCCCAAATGTAATCAGCACCAGTTTTGGTCAAAGTGCAACTAGTGCAACTAAAGTTCCAAGTTTGGTTAAATTTCGTTTGTTGGTTTGTGAAATATGATGCCTACAAAATCTTTTACACACACGTACAGGCAAACATTTTCTAAAATAGTCAAATCTCGTCAGAAAATCTCAAAACCTGTAAATCCAATGAAACCCGGAGTTTGAAAATTTTCACGAATCCAATACTTCTTTCTTATACAGAGGTCGATCCAGATTTTTAATTTTGGGTCCCCTTTTTGTGAAAAACAAAATATTTTTGTGAAACTTTTATTTATTTTTGTGAAAAAGAAAAACAATATCGTGTAAAACCTTCCATTTTAACAGTCATTCTAAGTAGTTTTTAAATATCGAATTAACATTGTTTAACTGAACCAATTAATTAAAAATACTGAAAATATAGAAAAAGGAGCACTTTTATAAAATAAAAAGGCTCATTTCATAAACTTGAATTTTGTGAAGGGTCTCTTTTTATGGATTTGAATTTTGTGAAGGGTCCCCTTTTATGATGTGGAATTTTGTGAAGAGGCAGCAAAGGGGACCCGATTTTTGCCTCGATCGACCCCTGTTATAATATATATATGAAAGTAAAAATATACATTCTTGAAATTTCGTGAGCAGGTATTAGAAAGACATTATGACATTTATTATTATTATTATTATTAGTTGAAATCGCTTATTTGGAGATCAATAAAATCTGAGGGAGTATTAACTTCCGTATTCTATTTTTAGATCAGATTCTTTTTTACCCAATACCAACACAAGCTGGATACCTCCAGATGTTGCAACACAAAATATCGCGGTATTCATGAGTTCTGAAATATCCAGTACCTTTAAAAGAAAGTACAAACATTCAAATTCGAGCAGTAGGAAATTTTACGTGTCGAGCATCGATTGGGATTTTCTTTTCCGTTTTATGGAAGTAAACTGCATTTTCGCGTAAATATTTTATCTTAACATGCAAAGTTACACTACCCAACAAAAAGTATTTGGACACTTTCGAATTTAGACGTTTTGTCAAATATCTAGAAATAATCTTTAAGAATCATCATGAAACTTTGGAAGTATGAAGAACATGTTACACCTTATTCTTTGCAGCAAAAGATTTTACTGAAGAGGAAAAGGGGACTGGTAAAAAATTAAAGGAAAATCAAAATGTTTTACATCACCTTACAAAAAGTAATGCTTGAAAGTCATTTTAGTTGTAGCACGTGATTATGAAAATTCTTTTAATTATCTGTATAATTTTTTATGAGTCTACCTCATATAGTCGTGGATATATAACGGTTTCTTTAAAAAAGTGTCACTTTTTATTTTCTCTTACCCATAAGGTAGAGAAAGTATTGTGTTAGGGTCAATTTTTTTACTTTCTCTTACTCGTAAGGTAGAGAAAGTATTGTTTTAGGGTCAAATTTTCGAACGTGAGATTTTGTTATATTTACAGGTTTTGAGGTCCCTGAATACGAAAATCGTGTTTTTAGCGGTTGGTATCTGTGTGTGTGTGTGTCTGTCTGTGTGTATGTGTGTTTTATCACCATATCTCAAGAACAAATAGCAGCAGAGATTCCACTTTGTATTTTAAATGTGTATCATATAGGGATGCTAAACTAACATTAAGCTTTTCGTTGAGATCAAGCAAATGGTTCATGTGCAGGGACACCCAAGAGATTTCAAATACATTACGTCTATGGGGGAAATTGCAGGTAAGTAGAGTTTAACGTCTATAGACTGCACTCAACCAAATGAAATGAATATATATTTTTTATATGCATAAAAACATGTCTCATGTAGAATATGGCAGGGAAATCATTCACTGTTCATTTACAGGGCTACACAAAATAACTAGATTATAATGCGACAATAGCTGAAAATTGATGGAAGTGCATTTTAGGTTGTGCCGTATATTATTACTATAGGTTTATATTTAGGTGCACTTTGTGGTTTGTACATATTATTCAAAAGATATACAGGGTTGCAAATATTTAAGCGATAATATTCTTTTTTATTGTTAGTGGAAGTGCTTTACTATAATATTTTACCATGTCCAGGAAAGCTGCTTAGGAATGGAATTGAATTCCTCATAGACATATGATAAATAATGTACGTTTTTAAGATAAATATTCATCGCTTGTTTTTGTGTATTTACACGTTTTGAGGCTTCCTGATTACCAAAGTGAAGTTTTTTAAAGTTTGATCTTTGTCTGTGTCTCTTAGAGTAACCTAAAAACGAATAATTTCAGGTGATCCAAAAGTTATATTTTCAAATTAATATAAATTTGTTGCTGGAAAAGTTTGATCAAGACTGAGAAGTTTCAAGGAATGTTGCGTGCGAAAGTTGTCTGAATAATTTTAAGTAAACTTTTAATTTTAATAACAGACTTAAATTCTATATCAATATAGGTGCAGTAATGAAACGGGGGGTTCAACCCCCGTACACAGAACCAATTATCATACAACACAGAATTAATTATCATCACATGGAACTAATTATCATACAAAACTCTTCCGAAGCTTAATTTGAACTGGTTTAACATATGTTTACATAACAGTAGTCGTTATGTTACCTCTTAATCTCCAACCTGTATTTATAGTATTAAATTTCAGGGTAAGAGAAAGTCGTGTGAGTGACACACCAGATTATTTAATTATAATACGTAGGGTATTAGACCCAGTGCTAAGCCATTTTTAAGAATCTCGGCATAATACATTAGACACAGCATACTGCAATCAGAGTTCAAAAATGTTAATTATCTTACGAAATATGAGCACTTTTACTAAATAATTTTTAACTACGCATGCGCAAGCTTTATAAAAATTTCATTTGCATAATTTAATAGCCAAAAGTATTGATCTATTTATATGAAAACCCCAAAGAAATATCGTGCAAATTCAAACAGTTATGAGTTATAGAATGAACAGAACTTCAGTTCCGCTCAAAATAAAAAGAAGATGATAGGGGGCTTTATCAATATTTATTTACAACCATGCGAATACTGTTTTATCATTGGGTGTTGATTGAATCAAAATAAAAATGTGAGTAAAACCCCTTACAGTTTAGCTCTTATTTTGAGAGGAAGTGAAATCTTATTCATTCTATAACTCATAACTGTTTGAATTTACACGATATTTGTTTGGGGTTTTCATATAAGTAGCTGAATACTTTTGGCTATTAAATTATGCAAGTGAAATTTTTATAAAGTTTGCGTATGTGTAGTTAAAAATTATTTAATAAAAGTGCTCATGTTTCGTAAGATATTTAACATTTTTTGCAGTCTGATTACAGTATGCTGTGTCTAATGTAATATGCCAAGTTTCCTAAAAATGGCTTTGCACTGGTTAGAAGAAAAGACGAAGATATTCTAGATGTGAAGAAGGAAAATATGTTTTAGTATCGAGGAACTGATAATGGGAGATGTAGTGGAATAGGATTTTTGGTTAACAAAAACCTGAAAAACAAAGCAATAAAAGCCACAAGCTTTTCTGATAGAGTTACAACCCTCACCATCAACCTCTCTAAGCTTTATAATTCTGAGATAATTCAAGTTTAAGCTCCAACCAGCACATGTGAAGACCAAGTTATTGAGAAACTCTATGAGGATGTTATGAAGACCAGAAGACCCTCTGTAAAACCAGTAGTCACAATCTTAGAATCATTATGAAAGATTCCAATGCACGGATTGGTCCCAAGCATTCAAATGAACACGTAGTTGATGAATTCAGAAAGGGAACTAGAGGTGAAAGAGGACACAGATTGATTGAATTTGCAGAATGTGAAAAAAATTATGTCATGAATTCACTTTTTTAAAGAGAACCCAGAGAAGAAATGATTTGCTATATTTACACGTTTTGAGGTGCCCTGAATCCAAAAATCATGTTTTTAGCGGTTAGTCTCTGTGTGTGTGTGTCTGTCTGTCTGTTATCAGCATATCTCAAAAAGAAATTATAGCAGAAAGCCCAAACTTGGTATTTCTAAATGTGTATGATATAGGGACGTTTCACTAAACATTTCGTTGAGATCAAGCAAATGGTTCGTGTACAGGGACACCCAAGAGAATTCAAATACATTACGTCTATGGGAAAAATTGCAGGTAAGTATAGTTTAACATCCACAGACTGCACTAAATCAAATGAAACGAATATATATTTTTTATATACGTAAAAACATGTTTCAAGTAGAATATGGTATAGCAATCATTCACTGTTCGTTTACAGGGCTACACAAAAGAACTAGATTATAGATACAATACTTGAAAATTGATGGAAGTGTACTTCAGGTTGTCCCGTGTGTTATTAATATAGGATTATATTTATGTTTTCCACGTGATGTGTAGATAACTATTAGAAGATATGCAGGGCTGCCAATATTTAAGCCATAACATTCTTTTTTTATTGTTAGTAGATGTGCTTTTCTGCAACATTTTACTATGTTCAGGAAAGCTGCTAAGGAATTGAAATTAATTCCTCATAGCCATAATAATGTACATTTTTAAACTAAATATTCATCGCTAGTTTTTTTTTTTTTTTTTTTTTTTGTATATTTAGACGTTTTGAGGCATTCTGAATACCGAAGTCAAGTTTTTAACTTTTGACCTTTGTCTGTATCTGTTAGAATAAATTAAAACAAATAATTTCAGTGTGTTTGTTATTAGAAAAGTTTGATCAAGATTGATATGGTTCAAAGAATGTTAGTGTGAAAGTTGTCTCAATAATTTTAAGTGAACTTTTGAATTTAATAACAGATTCGAATTCTATATAAATGTAGGTACAGTAATGAAACGGAGGAGTCCCTCCTGACACAGAATTACTTGTCAAATAAAGCTGTTCCGAAGCTTAATTTGAATTGTTTTAACATAGGTTTGGATAACAGTACTCGTTATCTTACCCCTTAATCTCCAATCTGTATTCATAGTATTAAATTTCAGGGTAAGAGAAAGTCGTGTGAGTGACACACCAGATTATTATTAAATATATATATACATATATAAGTATATTAAACAATATTTAGCTGTTGTTATTAGAACTACAAAAGAAAATTCTTATTCTAGCATCATTTCTCATAGCGAAAAGAATTAACAACTACAGCATACACATTCATAGAAACTCACCTGCATTAAGCGACAAAAAAAAAAAAAAAAAAAAGCCGCACTTGGATATTTTCCTTTTCCCTTTTTGCAACCGCCAATTTTATCATTTAAAAAATAGATATAGTTTAAAAAAACTAAAAAACACGCTTTTAAAGCACATCAAACTAAAAAGTGAAAAATAATTCTTAATATAAGCTGAAAACAATAATGAACGAAAAATACTAGTATAATTGTGAAAAAAGCGTGGGGTGCTTTCTGCCATATTTTGCGTATATCGAGCAACCCACGCTTTTTTCACAATTATACTAGTATTTTTCGTTCATTATTGTTTTCAGCTTATATTAAGAATTATTTTTCACTTTTTAGTTTGATGTGCTTTAAAAGCGTGTTTTTTAGTTTTTTTAAACTATATTTATTTTTCACTTTTTAGTTCGATGTACTATGAAAGCATGCTTTTAAAACCATATTTTAAACTATATTTATTATTTTATTATTTATCATATAAATAGCTGCAGTATGTAAGTTTTTGGTTAAAATATTTACACACAATCGAAAATATTCCCATTCGACTTGCAGGCCTCTTAAATCTATCTGTACCAATTTTGAACGGCCTAACTGTATTTCTTTTTGTTTTTGTCCCATAGCCACCCCCTTACCCCCTCACCGCCCTACCCGCCCCTCCTAATAATTTTACAAATTCAAAAATATCCGCAATCGATTTGTAAGTATCGAAAACCTCTATGTACCAATTTTGAACGATCTGACACTATTTTTATTTTTTTGCGCTCCCTCTCCCCCCCCTTCTTGCCCCTCCTAATAACTTTACACAATCGAAAATATCCCCATTCGACTTGCAGACCTTTAAAACCTATCTGTATCAATTTTCAACGGCCTAACTGTATTTCTATTTGTTTTTGCTCCATACCCCCCCCTACCCGCCCCTCCTAATAATTTTACAAATTCAAAAATATCCGCAATCGATTTGTAAGTATCGAAAACCTCTATGTACCAATTTTGAACGATCTGACACTATTTTTATTTTTTTGCCCCCCTCTCCCCCCCTTCTTGCCCCTCTTAATAACTTTACACAATCGAAAATATCCCCATTCGACTTGCAGACCTTTAAAACCTACCTGTACCAATTTTCAACGGCCTAACTGTATTTCTATTTGTTTTTTCTCCATAGCCCCCCCCTTACCGCCGCACCCCCTACCCGCTCCTCCTAATAATTTTACAAATTCAAAAATATCCGCAATCGATTTGTAAGTATCGAAAACCTCTATGTACCAATTTTGAACAATCTGACACTATTTTAATTTTTTGCCCCCCTCTCCCCCCCTTCTTGCCCCTCTTAATAACTTTACACAATCGAAAATATCCCCATTCGACTTGCAGACCTTTAAAACCTACCTGTACCAATTTTCAACGGCCTAACTGTATTTCTATTTGTTTTTTCTCCATAGCCCCCCCTTACCGCCTCACCCCCTACCCGCCCCTCCTAATAATTTTACAAATTCAAAAATATCCGCAATCGATTTGTAAGTATCGAAAACCTCTATGTACCAATTTTGAACGATCTGACACTATTTTTATTTTTTTGCCCCTTCTCCCTTCCCCCCCCTCTTGCCCCTCCTAATAACTTTACACAATCAAAAATATCCCCATTTGACTTGCAGACCTTTAAAACCCATCTGTACCAATTTTCAACGGCCTAACTGTATTTCTATTTGTTTTTGCTCCATAGCCCCCCCCCCTTGTTGCCCCACCTGGGGGCTGAATTTCTAAAATTCCAGAAATTGGTTTTTAGATAGTTGCCTTAGCTATATTTTAGAGTAAAAATTTCACGTATATCTATTTTTTTTTTTTTTTTTTTTGGGATATATAGGATTATGCGAAATCATGTTTTACGCATGTGAAATCACGTTTTGCCCCCCTCCCACCGCCCCCCTTGGAGACCGAATTTCAAAAATTCCAGAAACCGATTTTTAGACATTTGTATTAGCTATATTTTAAAGCAAAAATTTTACGGATATCTGTTTTTTTGTTTGAGATATGAAGGATTTTGTGCAATCACGTTTTGCTCCCAGAGAAGTTACAAACAAACATACATACATACATACAGGTGAAGCTAATATAAGCGTGTTAAAAAGCAATTTTTCGAACAGATTTTATTACGTCGCCCTCCACGTACACTTTAAGAATGATCCCAGTGTTAAAAATAAAATATAACTGTCAGGAAAATTATAATTTTAGAAAGTATTTCAAAAATGGCAACTATATAAGGCATTTAACGATGCCACAAAAAGTATTAATTTCAGAATGAAAGTCAAAAAATATTTTAATACGTGAAATGGCAAATTAATTAAATGTTAACGAAATATTCCTGAGATGATTTTTAGGAATAAAATTTTTTGGCTGTTTAAACGGAAAATGTGTCTTTACGCGGCCATGTTGCCCATCCAAGCAAGATGGTGGCAAGTTAAGAAAAAAAAAAAAAAAAAAAAAAAAAAGCCATTACTAAGGAAAAGAATTAAAAAACAAGACTTCAGTTGACCAAAAATTAAAAAAAATTATCAGTTAATTATTAGGCCGAACTGGTTTCCTCTGATGAGTCAAGTTTATTTTATTTCGGGCTCATAAAAAAAAAAAAAAAAAAAAACTAGTAAGATGATAAAAATTTGACCGAATTATTGAAAATTGCATTCATAAAACAGTGACACATTCTCCGTACTTTATGGTACGGAGAGGCATAAATTTTCAATGAGTCGGGCAAATTTTATGCTCAAGGGATCAATTAACTCGAAATAAAGCACGGCCATTATAAAAACGGCGTCTGACCGACTATTTTGACGGTATCTCAGACTTTCCTGCAAACAGAATTTCAAGATGATATTGCACCATACTAAAGGGCGCCTGTGGTGCGTTTATTCGATTCAAATTGTCAAAACTACCTATCCTATTCCATGAGCACCTATAATTCTGTAAACAACCATATCTTTTTTAACTTTAAGTTAAATCCCACAAAAAATATCGTAGAATTTCTTTTTCATCAAACTTGGAAATAGCCCTAATCTCAATCCGCTCGAAAATGTTTAGTCTATATAAAAGCGCGGGAAAGGGGGCGGTGATTAAAAAATTGCAGCCTACAATTCTGCAAGGACTAGAAAAAATTATTTGTGATATTTGGCACAAAGAAATTTCCGATATTTATATTAAAACACTGCATAATACTATGCCATTGCGCATTAGAGCAGTTATTCCATATAAAGGTGGAATAACACAATGCAGAATACATATTTTTATTAAAAAATTGCTTAGATCTAACAAATAAATAGTTTTATTTCATGTATTAAAATATAACTTGTTTATAGCATATAATAAATCATTATACAGTAAAAAGTATATAAGAATGCTTCATGTAGATTTTTAATAATTACTTCGCAGAGTGTAATAAAATCATTAAATCAAAAATGTACATAGGTATCATTTCATCTCTTTGATATTATGCAAACATGACAGTTTTATTTGTTTCAACCATTAGTTTTGAAGTTATTACAAATAAAAAAGGTATAAAGCAATTTTTTTGCAGTGTGGCTTTTTTTTTTTTTTTTTTTTTTTTTTTTTTTTTTTTGCCGCTTAGTGTATAATAAATATATTATTTTGGAAATTTCGCAAGTTTTAAAACACCTCAAGAGATGGCAGCAGCAAAATTATTAAGACATTCCTCTTGTAGCCTAAAAGTCATTGACCTTTGAATCAAACGATTATCTCACGTACGAAATAAGAACAATTCTCCGTTGAGGGCGATAACTTTTCTCTTGGATTAATATAAACGACCATAAATATTCGAATTGGTCTTCTTTGTGAGTCTCAGAGTCAAAAATACTTACAAGTTTGAGATCAATGGCCGAAGTCTGTATCACATTTTTTTTATGATTCAGTTAAGGATGACATTCGAATAAATTTTGAATTTATTTTTATATATTTATATCTCATTATAGCTATACAGCAGTTCTATTTCTAAACAAGGGAAAGGAGTTATACAATAAGTATAAAATTATCACACACTTTTCAGTGTTACGCATATATTAAATAAACCCGCTTTTTAAAATTTTCATACAAAGTAATAATTTTTTTACACACCTTAACAACCATCATTAATTATTTAAAATAACGTAAGTGAAGGATAAATGAACAGCTATTTTTTTTTTTTTTTTTTTTTTTTTTTAGTGCAAGATCCGAAAAGGAAAACCTCACAGGACAACCAAAGTTTGTCCTTCAAAATATTTCAAAATTTTCATTCATAATTTGGAAGATTTGGTTTGGTTTGTGGATTCAGGCCAATTATCTTCAATAGGGACTTAGTCCTGGCCGGATGCTCTCGAGTGGGGATCTTTCTAAAAACACAGCTGATAAAGGATGAAGTTTTGAAGAAAATCTGGAAAAACTCTGCTCAGCTAGGCCAACAAGCAAGATTTGAACTCGGCACCTCCAGTCTACTAGCTTCGAGATCATGTTTGCCAAATTCTGGGTGTTGTATGGATTAAAATCGACAGCCTATGCTACAGGGGGTCTAAAAAACTGAGAGGAATGATTTCCGTATGGTGTGCAATTCAAAACATTTGTTTCTAAAGATATCCTAACCTATATTCACGGGAGTTTCGGATAAAACAACTTACCTACTTTAGAGCAAAATTTCTGATGAGGCAGCAATTAAATATATAATATACAAGGTGTGTCTATTAAATTCCAGGACTGCTCTAATAACACCAGAACAGATGATGTAAAAAACGTACCCTTTTAATATGTTTCGAAGTAACTGCCACCTGCCATAGTACACTTCTGTGCTCGGCTATATAAGTTGCGGAAACAAGTCTTAAAGTCCTCTTTCGGTCAATGTTGACGTCACATGTTTCTTGATGTCTTCGAAATTCACAAACCGTGTTCCTTTCATCACAGTTTTGAGTTTCGGAAACAAAAAAACGTCTGCGGGGGCTAAATCCGGAGAGTATGGTGGATGATTCAACTCCACGACCTCATGGTTGGACAAAAACCTGGAACACACCTTGCGTTTCCCTAGGTCTTGCGTCAGAATTTGGCGAACCACCTCTTTGTCGATGTTCAGTTCACTGGCCAGTATTCGAATAGTCAGTCGCTGATCCGATGTTACAAGCTCGCGAACTTTCTGAATTGTTTCTGGCGTACGCACGGCCTTCCGGTGTGGGCATCATCTTCAACTCTTTCGCGCCCGTCCCGAAAACGTTCAATTCATTCAAATGTGCGGGATAATGCTTTCTCACCATACACTTTCTTCAACATTTTATGTGTTTCTGTCGCGCTTTTGCCCAGTTTAAAGTAGAATTTGATGTTCATCCTTTGCTCCATATCTGCACTTCGACAACAACACTTTACCAGATGCGTTTCCATTCCACCCGTTTTTCAAGGCCAAGCTCTTGCTTCCCAATGGCGCGCGCGCTTCGGAGAGCATGCGCAGATGCACTACCTTCCGGATACCAGCTGCGGCTCTCTCTGGCGAGTTATCGGTTTCATGTTGTTACGTCAGTCCTGGAATTTAATAGACACGTATATATATATCTATGAAGTTCAGGGGTGTGATTCCCCAATATAATGGAAATCCCCCTTTTGAGATGGTCAAGACATATGGAAAAAGGATGCAAAAGAGAAATGCTTTCCTGTTAAAGATTTATAAGATACCCCCTTTTTCCTTTCCAGACATTGAAAAGAGAGATAAAGATATGGAGTCTTCTTTTTTTTCTTAATCTTGGCCATTGCATACATTTGACACAAACTTTGTTCAAAATCTATGAAATTTGGAGGCATAATTCCAAACATGTTCCACTAAATAATCAAATATTAGCAATATATTAGAGGGATGGGAAAGTAATGTCGTTTCTACGTATGTCGATGTTCGATTGTCAAACTTGTGCCAGAGACATTTCAAGGTTAAAGTGGTCTGTTTGCTCGTAAATATTTAAATCTTAACTTTTTTTTTTTTTTTTTTTTCAATTTATAGTGAAATGGTCGCAGTTCCCTCTGTCTCGGACACTTGTTGCCCGAGACACTGAAGCGCTCAACATCGCTCCAAGAGTGATGAGCGGGGACTGTCCCCTGTTCAGCCAAGTATCAGAAAGTACACTTCCAGCATTGTAGGCTTTTTGAGTTTTGAAAGTTGGTAGCGCAGTAATTGCTACTAAAAGCATCTGCGATGTTTATCCAAGTGCATTAAACATTCGTAAATGCCAATGGTGTTTTTTTTTATATTCAAATCCACTAGTTTTGATCTTCCCAACTCGTATTGATCACGAACACAAACAGCTTTAGACAATGATATGTTAAAGACGGAAGTGGAAGCAAATCCGTGTCAGATAATCCAGGAATTGTCAAACACTCTTAACGTCTTAACCAACCTTGGTCAACCACCCAAGAACATATGCAGCAGATTGGTATAGTAAGCAAAGCAGTTATTTAGATCTCGCATAATCTGTCTGAAGGAAACAAAGCTAATCGATCGCCGATCGACCACACGCAATTTATTGCTTCAAAGGCCAAATACAGAAGAGTTTTCTGATCGCTTGATCACTGGAGATGAAAAATGGGTCTATTATGATAAACCAAAAAGCAAAAGGCAGTATCTCTCTCCAAATGAATTGTCACAAAGTACAGCGAAGTCAGGTTTACATCCCAGAAAGACGATTTTGTGTATTTGGTAGAGTATTCGAATTCGATGGGTTGTTCATTTTGAAGTTCCGAAACCTAAACAAACTGTGAATGTAGACCTTTAATATGAACAATTGGGTCAAATAAATAAATTTTTAATTGAAAAGTGCCCAGCGATTTTCAACAGAAAAAACTTTATTTTGCAGCATAAAAATGTAAGAAGAACCGTGGGAAAAAAGTAAATAAATAATAATAATAATGAATTGAGGTGGGAGGCCCTCACCCACCATACTTGCTTGATAGAGCATCATCTATTTACCATTTATTCCATAGCTACAACAATTTCTAAATGTCGAAAATTTGGATGATGTCCAAAATTCGACTTCCAGATATTTTGCTCAAAAACTAAATAATTTTTATCGATCAGGCATTGAAAACTTGCAAGCTAAATGGCAAAAGGATGTTGATAACAATGATTACATCATTGATTAAAAATTCATGTGTTTGAATTTATTGTAAAAAAACGTTATTACTTTCCGGTCCCCCTAACACATTAGAAAAAAGAAAGAACAAAAAGAAAGTAAGAGGTGAGTGTAGACTGTTTTTCAGTAAATTTTATTCTACGATGTTTTATTATTTTTATTATTATAAACGAGCTCCCTATTTCTGGTTTAAATACTTCAAGCTCATATTAGAGTCCTGCTTCAGGTTGTGTAACCCGATTTTACCTGAACCCGTCCCGACTTGTGTGTTGGGTTCAGGTCTCATTGGCTAATTTTTTTTTTTTTTTTTTTTCTGCAAGTCGGGTTCAGTTTTTAATGAATTGGGTTGATTTTCGAAAGATACCCATCTTCAAAATTTATGCCCCCCCCCGGGGGGGGGGGTGCTTCCCCCCATGCACAAATTTTTTTCCTAGTTAACTACTTTTATTATCAATAATTTATATTGATAGTCAATAAGGAGAACAGTGTTGCCAGATTGGGGACTTTGCTGTTCAGGGATTTAATTTGTTAGTCGTCAAGGTCAACGCTCTCCTCGTTCCTCTTTCTTCACCCTTCCTACCCACCAGGAACCGCACTTGTTTGACTCCTTTGTCAGTAGCTGTGATTTTTGTTGATGTATCGTATCTTTGTGTCTTCTGTGAGCTATTATTATTTCACGTCAATATGGATGCTTGGTTTCAGACTGGATCTTGCCGTAAGATGAAGCTATCAAGTGATGAAGGGACTTCCGCATCTGATTTTACCAGTAATGAGTTTGTTAGTTAGTCAATGTCCAATCCAAGTTGTACAAAAATAACAAGGAAAACTAAAACATATTTTCGGAAATATAACCCTGATTTTTTAAAGTGTGGGTTTGTGTTTTCTGGTTCTGAGGAAGAGTGTGCGATACGTTTCGAAACGCTATCCAACGAATGCATGAAACTCTCAAAACTTCAAAGACATGTATCAACTAAACGTCCTGAATGTGTAGGAAAGTCTTTGGATTTCTTTCAAACAAAGAAAATAAATTTTTTATGACTAAATCCACCATGGAAAAATCTTCAAAACAGAACAAACTAAGCACCAGAGTTTCTTATAAGCTATCTTTGTTAATTGCAAAGAAGGGTTCAGCTCACACCGTGGAAGAAGAACTTATTCTACTTGCTGAAAAAATAATAAGTAATGCTTTTTTTTTATGAAAAATGTACAAAAAAAAAAAAAAAAAAAAAAATGGAATTCCATTATCAAATACAACCATGAAAAGAATTGATGAAATGTCGGAAAATGTAAAAGAAGCTGTCATTACTTTTTTGAAACAAAGTGAATATTTTTTGCTGCAACTTAATGACAGTACAGACGTTGCTGGCCAGGCTAATTTATTAGCTTTTGGTCGTTTTGAGTTGAATGGCAATGTTGAAGAAGAAATGTTGTTTTATCAGTCTTTGTCGACAAAATCAACTGAAAAAAAGCTTTTCAAATATGTTGACAGTTTTATAAAAGAAAATGAAGTAGACTGGCCAAAGTGTGTAGGTTTGACAACTGATGGGGCACGTGCTATGTCTGGAATTCATACTGGTTTAGTCGCCAGAGTTAGATCAGTTGCTCCCTTGGTTCAATGGACACATTGTAGCATACATAGAGAGGTTCTTGCAGTTAAAGGTATGGACGAGTGTTTAAAATAAACTCTTGGCGATGCAGAAAAAATTGTGAACTTAAAGCAAGGTCTAAAGGCTCCAGATTGTTTGGTGTTTTGTGTGATGAAATGGGCAGTGAACATAAACAGCTTCTATTTCACTGTGAAGTTCGGTGGCTATCAAGAGGTAAAGTGTTGACAATATTGTTCGAACTCCACGACGAACTTAAGGTTTTCCTTAAGGAAGGAGAAAGGAGATTGTGATGGAAAACTTGCAAGCTCCTACTTAGACTGTTTGGCCGATGAAAACTGGTTGAAAAGGTTGGCATATCTGGTGGATATTTTCGGTTCCCTTAACATTCTTAACTCTGCACGGCAAGAACGGTCATAAGTTTTTTTGCAAGATATATAAAAATTTAAGAATTCAGTAGCGTTATAAAATTTAGCGTTTAATAGATGATACATGATAATATCAACACCACAAAAATAAAACTGATTGTAACACAATTCGAAAGCTAGCACAGAAATTTTACGATTATATATTCGTCATACATATATAGGTGTCTATTTGCCATTATATCTCTTACTTATATACTAAGTAGTTAGTGGGCCTCAAAATCTTTTTTACAAAATTTGTGGTCCGCACAACTAAAAAGGTTGGGAACCGCTGGTCTAGATTTTACTGAAGAATATGATTTTCTGTAATTAACATTTTTGTTTCAACTTTAAGATTATTTTAATTTTAGCATTTTCAGCAAATTTAACAGCTAAGTTTTTTTTTTTTTGTAGTTCTTCAACTTTGAACGTAAAACAATATTTTCCACTAAGTAACTCAATAGGTATTTTTTAAGATCGTTAACACGGGTTTGATTCAAAATCAAAGAAATTATATCTGTATCAACTTGATTTGTAATAGAAATTGGAATCTTTTTATCAGACTCAAGAATAGATATATCAGAAGAACACATAGAAAAGTTAGCAATTGGATTTTTTCTTCTGTATGCAATCAGATGATTTGTGCCCGAAAGATGTACAAAGTCTGCATTTAGGCTAAAAGTGTAAATTTCAGCAAAAACAGGAAATGTGATTTTTCTCAGAACAACTAAAATAGAAAAGTTTCTTAGAATCATTGTGTTTAAATTTATTTTCATTCCTAAATTGAGTTTGATGCAGCATCAATTGACTATTTTGAAGTTTAACCTCATTTACAAGAGAAAAAGTAGGAGAAATTCACTTATTTGTGTTAATAAATTTTTTTTCATAAATTTTCAATTTTTCTTTGAAATCGGCAATCGATTTACATGTATATAAAATGATTATATTATTTGCAGAATCGAGAATTCGGTTTATGCAATACTCAATTATAATGAGAAATCCTCAATTTTGCACTCCAATCTGCTAGTGATTCAAATATAGCTAAAAAATATTCAAACAGTATTTCCGAAGATCACAATTTACATTTTTGTAGTTTCATTCTTTATATGTATCTAATGATGTTAATGTTTCAGAAAATTCATCAAATAATACTCTTTTAAAAGCATTAAAACAAGGTATGTTGTGACTGTAAACAAATTTTAGTAGGGCCGTGAATTCACTTTTTTATACCTCTTACTTTCTGAGCTTCAGTTAAATGAAGCAAAAAATGTAAAATTGTCTTCTACATCTTGAAAGAAAGAGTTTACTGAGTAATAGTCACTTCCGGTAAAATGCCTCATGGAATTCAACACATCATTTTATAAAGTATCATTATTAGAAAGAGAGCATGCAAATGGTAAAGTCTGTTCTGTTCAGTGATGCCAGATTGGGGATTTTGTCCCCATTTTGGGAATTTTTGAGGCTTCTGGGGACAATTTTGGGGACCAAATGTTTGTGGGGACTTTTTTGGGGAATTCTAAAATTTTTGGGGACAAATCTGGGGAGTTCTGCAACTTTCTGTCAATGTTGGCAACGTAATGATTTATCCCTACGACCAGGGATTTTCAATAGCTTTATTGTTATTCGGGGATTTTTTTCAAAAATTGCCTTCATTTGGGGAAAAATCTGAGCTTAAATCCACTTAAATCTGCTTGATATTTTTTTTTGAAAAAAATTCTATTTTCCCTTTTTAGTAGAAATCAAGTTGGGGATTTTTTCGAAAAAAAAAACCCTGATTTGGGGAAATTTGTAGACCTGTTTGGGGAAATAATTTTCGACCATCTGGCATCACTGGTTCTGTTTGAGAATCAGCAGCTAGATGTTCTAGCAACACCAAAAATATTTCAACATTAGCTAAAATAAAAACTTTATGGTTTTCATTGAGTGTGTTCAAATTAGAAAGTGAATGAAATATTCAATTGCATAAGTCATTTTCAGATCCAATACAATCTAAATTTAAATTATTACATACAATTTTTAGTTGGTGTAACTTAAATTCCTTTAAAATTTGTTTTTTCTATCTTGAAGATTAATGTCAGTAGAAAATCCAGTAAACTGGCATAATTTATTATGAGCATTTCTATCAGAAAGACCATCAAAATTTATTTTATATAAAAGTTTGACATGTTGGGAAGACCCTATTTTCAGAAAATTTGAAATATTTTTAATGTTGCTAAGTATCATGATATGCAATTAGAAAATCAGTCATAAAATTAAGATGAAAAATCTTACCTGAAAATCAGGTTATCCAAAGAGGACTTTGCATGTTTTCTGATTTTATTCTTATATAATAGAAAATGAAAAGGTAAGAAAATAAATACATACATTTTCTTTATTTGAAATCTAATGACTGATTTATAACAATATTAACATTGCACTATTTACTCTATCGAGAAAACGCAGTATAATATATCGTGACGTCACTCTTTATGACAACAAACGGGAGTAATCAGTGTTTACATTGGATTTCGTGCTTTGCTTTGCTTCTTGAATCAGTAAAATAGGTTTTGTATTTTATAATAATGACGGATGTTAAAAAGTGTTAGTTTACAAATATTGTATTGTACCACTCTGCACTAATACCACGGCTAATGCTTTTCAAAAGCTATTCTTTAGCGTTCCACAGAGTCCTATTAAACGAAAACATTGGACAACCACCATGAAAAGAAAACAATTGAAAATAATGATAATGGAAAATGGTAATAATGATATTAAATGATTATAAGATGAAAAAGAAATGCTCAGAAATCACATAAATGATTTATAATTACGAAAGTTAAAACGAAATGCTGCTTGCTAGCTAGGCTAACAAAATGTAAACATTGAAGCATCATAAAGTGTGACGTCAGGCAGCGTTTTGAAGTCACGTGATTTTTGGTTAATTTTAAAGTTTTTTTTTTTTATTATTATTATTAATGAGAACTTTTTTTGCAGTTTTAATAAACTTTTTGAAATTTATGGGCCTAAAACTATCAGAAAAATAGGTTTTTGTTCAAATCCCCCATGCGTGCAAATTCGTCATTCTTGATAATTTAGGTTATGCAACACAGTCTTAAATTATAAAGTCAATTATACAGTCTGCTAATGCATATGAAATGCACAGTTGTTAAAATAGTTTTTCTACTAATGCACATAGCGTCATGGTACAGAAACTCTTTTACTAAGTCAAAAGTTCATAAAAAGTTTGAAAACAAAAGTGCAATTTAAATACACTATTATATTTTTCTTTAAATAGCACTCTAAAGTATAATGCTTTGTCTTGATATAAATAATTAGAACAGTGTTATGAATAATAACAATCTATAGAAGACATCCAGTTTACGTCCATTATTTATATCTAAAAGTAATTGAGTTCTGACAGTTTGGGAAAATGCTTGATTTACTCGCCACTGGTGAGTAATTTTTTGGACACGGTGAATGGATCAGTCAGTTTCATTGCAGAAATTCAACGTAGTAAAACAGATTTAAAAAAAAAAAAAAAATGCAAAATAGCAAAAATTTTCATATTAAGTGTATGAGCAGTATTTCAATAGGCAACTATTTTAGATTTTATTGCTTTTAAGCTGTTATTCGATACTGAACAATATATTTTAAGATACGATGTTTTGGAAACTTGAAAGAATTATTCTGAATGGTTAACACACTTTACAATTGTGTAAATCTTGTTATAAATTACTGATGTGCTGGCTGGTAAAAAAAATCCTTGGCTAGTATGAATTTCTAAAAATTCACCACTCATGGTTCGGAGGGAGAGCATTGACTCCTATAGTTGGTAATCAATGACAGGGTCATATTGACCCGAACATTATGTGCACATAGAGAATGTAAACAAAACAGTATGGTTCTTCTGATTGCCTTTGAAAATTGCAAAATTGTAATGTTTTCACTGAACAGTTTTTTGCAATGTATTAAAATAATGCTTATTTTAACTTGAGATTAAAAAAAATGCGATTATCCGTATAAATATAATCAGTATGTCTATTATATACGAAATCCGAACTTAAAACATAAGCTAAAAAATTATAATTATATAATTTTGAATTATAAGTGTGTGGAAAAAAGAACAGCTGAGTAATTGGATATATTTGTGAGTGGAGGTAAGATTTTTAACAAAAAAGAAACAAATTGCCCAATGATATTTTCCCCTAAAAATTTTTTAAACTGAAAGTACAAGAAATGTAGTGGAAAAATAGTGGAAACTCGAAACAAAACAGAAAAAGTACATTTTTTTAAATGTTGATATTTAGGTTCCAAAATAAAAAGAAGAAAATTTTGCTATATTACGTTATATTCCAAATATTTAAGTTTTGATAGAAGAAATGTACAAGCATTTAGAAATAAAAATAATCTGGTATGCCACTCACACTACTTTTTCTTACCTTACATGTTTAAAAATTTTAATTGATATATATTTCAGCATGAGGTCGAATATTGTGCCTATATTCATAAAACATTTCAAGCCGTTATTTGAAATAAAATTTTACATTTAAAAATTTATTTCAAATTATTCAGAGAACTCATACTACACTTATCAATTTTAAATCAAATTTTCAAATACATTCTTCATATGATCAACAAAATATAAAATTTGAACTACCTCCAATTATTTGTTTTTAAATTATGCTGTTAACAGACAGACATACAGATCAATTACTAAAAACTTTAATTTCCTTTTCAGGGAACCTCAAAATGCACAATTGTACTGAAAATTTAATTTCAAAAATTGGACTTTAAACTAGAACTTTGCCTACCACTTGGATAAAGGAGAGCAATTATCATCCTCTCCATTCATTTTCCTGGACACAGTATAATTTAATAAAGCACTTGCAACAATTGCATTGATTCAGTAGAAAATAAAATATATTTGCTTAATTTTAAGTGTCCTAGAGTAGACGTACGATATTTAAATTGTACCAATGAAAAATTCTATCCATAAACAGTATATATTTTCTCCATGTTGTGTCTGTACATAAATATGTGCTATGTATGTGAATCATTTGTCAATTTGAATAAAAAGATTCAAAAAATATCTCCATTTGATACACATTCTGAATACTAAATTCAGTATGCTTGTCAATGACTTTCTTTTTTTTTCCAAATTTTACGTAATATTTGCAATTTTTCCCTGACTGTTTTTCCCCAATTTCAAATTCTCCGACTTTTCCAGGTTCTCCCCTAACTCATAAAAACCCTGTAAAACAATACTTTCTCAATCATATTTGGGTAAGAGACAGGTGGCGGATCATAGGGAAGGGGGGGGGGAACTAGGGGGCTGAAGCCCCCCCCCCCCCCCAAAAAAAAAGCACTGACTTTCACAATTGGATATTATGATTGTAAATTTTTCGTTGATTTGGAATAACATTTTAAAAAAATCTTAGCCCCCCCCCTCCTCCCCCCAAAAGTTAAGTTCTGGATCCGCCACTGGTAAGAGAAAGTAAAAATGAAAAAATAAATTCTCATTTCTGCCTGAATGTATTTTTTTTTTTTTTTTTTTTTTACAGAACTGGAGATAAATTTGGAAAAAAGGGCAAAAAAAAAAAAAAAAAAAAGCTTAAAGAAATATCACAATTTTGATGACAAAACTATAATATATATTTTAATACAGTACAGGATTCGTTATCCGGAATCCTGTTATCCAGAATGTTGAATGTTCCGAAAACCAGAATGCAAAATGCAAACTATTTTAAAATTTTTAATTAATCGTGAAAAATAAGATTGAAAGTCAATCAGAATTATATTTTTATAACCTACTTTTGTTAATGCTACGGTGGAAATATGGTGAGAGCAAAATTGTTCAAATAATTATTTGATAAATAACACATACCCCTTAGAGGATCAAATAGTAGACGAATTTTATCCTTGATCTCAGGTCTTATGCATGAAATCTCAACTGTTATAAAAATTTTAAATAGTTTTTATTAATTTCCATTATTTATTTGAAACATTTATGAACAATTAGTGCAAGAGACACACTATATGCAAAAAACTATCATAGAAATGTTTGCAATATCCAAATTAAAGAATTTTACTCAAAAGTCCCAAAATTAAATTTTACGTATATTTATTTATTTATTACTATTATTTATAATTTAAAATTATAATTAAAAAAGTTTTTTATTTTGTGATGACTTATTAAATGAAGAAATCTATAAGTAATGTGATTATATATATTATTCATGTATATCACTGTTATTTATTGAATTATTTCATACCACTTTTATACATATAGTAAAGTGTTCTGAATTACGGAAAAACCTCTTATCCAGAATACCCCAGGTCCCAAGCTTTCTGGATAACAGATCCTATACTGTAGTAACTATTTTTTAAACTTAAATCTATGAAAAAAGAGTAACTGATTATACTTTAATAATCAATTGTTGACATGCATACGTAAAAGTTTTATTTTATTAGCGGATGTAACAAACACACAGAAGAAAGACCAAGCTAAATAGTTATATCTACAAAAAAGCTGAATTCAGCTAAAAAAAAAAAAATCTCATCCCTGCAGAATATAAAATGAAAATCAAAGATCATAATTTCAATGAATCTGATATTTGATATTTTTAAATGTAGAAATTCAACTGACATTATGAGGTTACTACTTTTAACCTTCCATCGGGCGCGCGTATATGAGAGATACACTAGCGGTGAATCTCGTTGTATATCTTAAAGTCAGAGAGTAATTGGAACACTTATCTTTGGCTATTCACTCAGTATGTATTGATCTATTTTAAGTTATCTTTTGAACCTCGAGACAATGATATGAAGCTGTATATTTGATATTTGTATTTGAAAAATACGCGCAACCGTTCATGTAATATTTTGTTATATTTGACTGTTTTTTTCATTGTTTAAAATGACTCTTTGTTGTTTTTATTTTAAACATTATTATTTTAAATATTTTTAAAATTAATTAACTTTTAACTTTACACTTTTTATTAAAAATGACAAAACAAATCAACTACATTCTTTATTTTATTTTCAAATAATTCCGATGTTTCTTTGATTACTTTATACTGATTTTGTGCTTTCAGTTTCATTCTTTCAGTTTTTTTTAAATGAATAAAAGTTCCATTGAATGTTCTTATTAATCTTCAAATGGTTATATTACAATTAAAATATTCAGATACTTTAAAATACATATTTCACAGTAGTGTATGTGAAAAATACATGCAACCTTTCCTATTCGTATAAGCAGCTGGAAGGTCAAATGTTCTGGTTAGTACTGAATTGATATCTTTTTAAAGGTTTAATTGAAATACAATATCATACATGTCCACATATTGAGTAACAGGCTATCAAGGATTGGATACAGAACTTCAAGTAATGAAAATTTCTAGAATTTGGGGATTTAAAAGGACTAATTATCATTGATAAAATTTAGTAAACTGTTCACAAATCATATATCTCTTATGAATATTAAACATATGTTGTTCTAGTACTGGCAATTTCATAAATTTGTATCATTTACTAAAATGTATTTAATGATGTGTTCTGTCAAGTTTTTGGCAGTGAATATCGTAAGACCAGACACACTTGATAAAAAACCATCACAGAGCTGGTATCCAAAATAAATAAGTACAAAACTTTGAATAAACACCATAAATAACAACTCACAACAATTGTTTTGAGCTGTTTTTCTCCCTACTTTGTTCACCTGAGGAAGTGTTGTGTTTTCTTTTGACTCGAAACAATTGTTGTGAGTTGTTACAATTTATGGTGTTTATTCAAAGTTTTGTACTTATTACAGACACACACTTATGTTAATAAGTTATATTTCTGCTCATTATCCACAGAAACATATTTATGAACATCTCTGTGTGAAAGTAAAAATATATGGATAGTTTGATTTGTAATATAAAGTCCACTTATCAAGTATTCTACGTCTAGTAATGTAAATACAGTGGGTAATCATAGACTTAGTCATAAGTACACACCAATAAGAAATTTACAAAAAAAAAAAAAAAAACTTTGGATTACCCTGTATTATAAAAAACTATGAATGACTTGTAACTATTTACACTATATATATATATATATATTTTTTTTTAAGGTATAGCATGAATATTTTCACAAATATAAAAGCTTTTATTTAAACTATTATTATTTATTTATTTATTTTTGCTTGTAACAAGAAAAGGTTTTGACAGATCTTGAAGAAAAGTTAACAAATATTAGTGAAACATTATACTGAAACATAAAATGCATAAATTTAATTTTTGCTAAGATATGAATATTTGTCGTAAATTTTTTAGAGTACATATGAAAGAATTTTATTTATTATGTTTGTTGAAAGCTAGAAATATAGAGCAACCCATGTCAAAAGTTAATTTCAACTGATAATGATTCTCTAATGATTTGTTAATTTTTTGGCAAGATATGCAAAATTTTGTTAAAACCCTTCCTTGTTACAAGCAAGAAACTTAATAAAAAATTAATAATTTTAGAAAAGAATTTTATATACAGTAACCGCCGCTTAATAGATTCACTGGTTAATAAAATCAGCCACTTAATCTGAACAAATCACCAGGGCTGGAATCAAATCAATACAAACCACTTTTAAAGCCGCCGCTTAATAAAATCAGCATTGTTGGTTAATAAACTCAAAAATATCTCCTCAGCGGCCAAAAATATCCTTTATGCACACTAAAAAATATTTTGATTTACACTGCGAATTTTTATATGTATATTTTTTTATTATTTATTTATTTTAATAGGAAAAGAAATTAAAGCACAACAAGCCCTCTGTTATCACTCATTGTCGCAGAATTTACACATGCAGTACAGTTACAAATTAAACACGCCGCATAACTTATCTCCGTAACAATTTCAAGGAACGTATTCTTCAAAGCGCAATAATAAGTTACAAATTTGATTTGAAATGATATGTATATATATTTTAATTTCTAATTATTAAAAGGCAATTTCTAGTTCTTATTTTGAAATTACTATAATTCATGAGATTTAAACGGAAAGATTTTAAATTTATAAGAACAGCATGAACTTTTGGTAAAGTAATGATGATTTTCCTCAAACAAAAGTGCATGGGAACTTGGAATGCGTTTAATTTACTTTTATCGAAGGAACGATTAATTAATTATCTATCAAAAATTAATTAATATTGTTTACTAATTCCATTATTTGTTACATTTTAAAGTTTCTTTCCAAATTCAGGTAAGTAATACATTTTCCATAAGTGCAGGAAAATTCGCCGGATATAAAAATCAGCCGCTTAATAAAATCACTTTGACTCAGAACAAATGTGATTTTAGTAAGCAGCGGGAACTGTATATCTAAATATTTATACTAATGCTTATGCTACATTAAAAAAAAAACATACAAATATTGTAAAATAGTAAATAAAATTGTGTGTTAAAGTTACAAGGCATTTGTATCTTTTTATGATGCAAGGTAATTTAAAAAAAATATATTTTTTATTTATAGCTCTTAATTTAATTGCATTCAGGATTGAATTGTTACTAGAAAGTATGAGTTTAAGAATATGTTCTCTTCACATGTCTGAAGTTAAAGATCATTTTATATATTTCCAGAGATGCCAACTTCTAATGACAAAAAAGCAGGAGATTTTTTAACAGAAATCAGGAGACTTTTTCTAACAAGAAAGTTTATAAGAAAAATGAGTAAAATAAAGCAAATTTAATTTTAAGTAAAGCTTTATAAGCTTAGGAGGCATTTACAAAGCATCAGTATTAAAATTAAATGAATAATATGTTCAAAACAAACTATCAAAAAAGAAAGAAAAAAAAAAAAAAAAAAAAAAAACCTCCGATATACAGTTGTTTAAAATTTAAGTCAAAATAGACAGATTTGATCATTCTGCTCCTAATATAAAACAATAAGATTCTTAATTATCTTTGTAAAAGAAAAGGTAATAAAGAAATGAAAATATCAGCTATATTCTAATTAAATCTGAAATCTTTAAGTTTTCAATAGTTATGGTATTTAAAAAATCTTTTGATAATAAGACATTTTTTATTATGCAAAAATGAAAGTTAAAAATTTATTCTTAGCAAAAATTAGTTTCAAAGCATTGTATAGTAATTCACATTCAAACTGAACTTGATAAATTGCAGGGCAAGATAAACTTCAATTTTCTTTCAAATTTTTGTACCCAATCCCACAAATTTTAAGCATAAATTATGCTAAGAGGGATAGATAAAAATTATATCAGAAAAGCAGGAGAAATGAGTGGAAAATCAGGAGCATAGAAAAACAAGCAAAAAGCAGGAGACTTGGCATGTCTGTATTTCCTTAAAAAATAAAAATGTCAAAATATTTTTTTTTTTTTTTTTGAGAAATACAAAATCAAATTAATTTGGTAACCGTTCATGAATAAAAATGACAAAAGAAATAAAGCAACTGGCTTGTTATTGAATAACAAATTTAATGGAGTAGTTTACAAAAAATGAAATATAAGAAAAAACAAAGAAATCAGAACACAATAGCATAACTTAAAACAAAAAACTAAACTTATTAAATGATATAGCAGTTACAGATATTAAAATGCAAATTTAAAATCTCCTTGCCTATAATTATAAAGAAGCATTGTTTATCATTAAAATGTTAACATTAGAGTCAGCGGCGTCGCCAGGAAAATTTTCAGTGGGGGGGGGGGGAAGTGCCCCCCCCCCTTGCCCCATTCGGCCAACGCCCATGATTAGAGTTTAATTATTTTACACAAAGTAACAAGTTAATAATGAATTTTCAAACTATAAAAATCTTATAAAAATTAAATTTTTATCCTACAAGCAAATTTGGTATATGATTTAGATCATTATCAAAAAGAGCAGTTGTAAAAGACTGCATCAGTTACAAATTCTTTAATAACAAATACAACAAATTGAATTTTTGTGCGATTTCATCCCATATATATATATTAATAAATTAAATTAAAAAGAAAATTAATGACATTTTACAGTTATTTTTATGAGAGGAAAGTTTATACCATACAATTTTTATATAACTGAATCCTTAGAGATATTATCAGCTGGCTAGCTCAGTGACTGGATATACCCATCAGTAGCGGTCAGATGGTTAAGTAACATAGTTATATTATAGGTACAGTAATAAGACATAGATCGATCATCGAGGGGGAAAAACTGATTCCTTTTTACTTGGGGAAACTCTCTAATGGCTGTCTTTCCCTGAGTAAATATACACAAGAATACACACTGATAATTTAACAAATAAAATTTATGAATTTATGTACTAAAGGTATGAAAAACTCCGGATACAGTTTCAAATTCTTTTTTTTTTTCTTACTATATTTATTAATTTAGTTAATATTTAAAGTTAAACTCTTTTTATATGCTAAAACTAATGTTCTTTACCTGCACTGCTGCTAAAGAACTTAATATTTAAAAAAAAAATTGAAAATTCTATATTACTTACTAATATAAAATCTTAAAAAATATCAAACTTTAAGAAAGTATTCTATTAAAAATCAAAACAGTATTTAAACTATAATAATAACATAGCAACTGCTTATTTAAACTATATTTTTAATAATTTATTCAAATATAAGTTACATGATAACTTATCCCATTTCTTTTGAAATATTTATTAGAGTAATTAAAAGACATGCAATTTTCGACATTTTGAAAATTCATCAACATTCTATTCTATTACTATTTCCAAGTTTCATACTCTCCACACACTTTAATGGTTAATACCAAAAAAAATTTTCGGCATCAAAAATATTTACTCTTTAACATGGGGATGATAGATCTACAAGAATTACTATATCTATGAGTTATATATAAGTAATTTGACATTGTTATTGTGAAATTACATAATATGGCTCATTCGAGACAGAAGTCATTGTAACAATAAGTATCAAAGCTGTCAAATAATAATTAAAAAAAAAAAAAAAAAAAAAAAAAAACATTGTTTTGGTAGACTCAATATGGCTCCTGTGGCAGCGATCTTAAGTAGACAAAGCTGACTTCATTTGCCGATACGTCTATTGAGTACTGATATGAAGCAGAGCACAGATTACCTATACCGTCTGTGGACAAAAATTCTGCAAACATAACTACGGTTTTTGGGTGAATGGGCACCTTCTTTTGGTGATATTCGTTTTAATGGCAGCTGGTTCTTGAGATTTTGCATGTTTTAAATGATTAATCCTAGGTATGTTTTAAAAGTTATTACCATTTTTCCAGAAAAAAATCATGAAGTTGCAATAACAGGCATGAGAGTGCAGAAAATTAAAAAAAGAGGAAACACGTGTGTTCATAAAATTAATTTCAAATGAAAAATAACGTGCACGGGGGAAAACTAATACAAATATGTTCATAAAATTTATTTCAAATGAAAAATAATGCGCACAGGAAAAAACTATACAAAATATTTTAAAAGTGACAAATTAAACTAAAAGAATAATGCACATGAACACAATAAAACATGCATGTAAAAAAAAAAAACACACAAATTAGCTAGCAATCAACATTAATTCATTGATTAGTAATGGAAAATGGGAACGGGAAAAGGGGGAGGGGGGTGTTAAAAAGTAGTTCATGAGTGAGAAATATATTAAACACAATTCTACTTCTTTATGGGTTCTAGAATATCATAAAGTAAGTTTAAAATTAATATTGATATTTTTATTGTGGATGGATAAATATTCTAAAATGAAAGGTTTCCCACAGAATGTTTGATCGGCGATGGTTAGAGATGGGAAAAAAAAAAAAAGGGGGGGGGGGGGGGGGCAGGACAAAAAAAAAATTTCATAAGTGAGAAATATTGAATAATTCTGTTCTTTTATAAGTTACAGAATCTGATAAAGCACGTTTAAAATGAATACTGACTTTTATATTTTGGATGGAGAAAGATTGAGAATCTACAGTTTTTCGTGGAGCGTTTGAACACTGATCGTTATTGAAGTTTGATTTAAAAAAAAAACGCAGAATTAACGGAAATCACATAAAAGCGGAAAATCGTGAATCCGCGGAAAAATCTCATGCCTGCAATAAAAATATGATATAAAACACTGAAAAAAAAAAAAAAAAATCTCTTCAAACATGTAACTGTCAAATTGAAGAGTACACGGCACAGAAATTCTGTTACATGAGGAGGGGGAGGAAACCAGCTTTGGTAGAAGTGGAATATTGGTTTGGCGGTAGAAAAACCGATTTGCCTAATGAATTGGTGGGGATGTGATATTCAGGAACAAATAGGTTATTAGTCCGTGGTCTATTTTAATATACAGTCAATGGATATGTCATATGCCAACTCCTATTTATCATTCCTCCAAAACTGAAAAACAATAAACTTCAAAGAATGAATGATTTTTTTTTTTTTTTTTTTTTTTTTTTAATAAAATGGCTTTATAAAAACATGAGTTTTTAAAACTGCATATATTATAAAAATAGGAAAATATTATATTTATTTTACATAACAAATGGGACTTAAAATAAAGCATGCATATATATATATATTAAGATGCCTATCTGATATACAAATACACTCTTAATTCAATTACTGACCAACATAGATACTCTTAATAGTGAAGATGCAGTCTGAAATGCCAAAGTATAAGCATTCACTTTTGAACTCAATTCATCTAAAATAACAGATTTTTCAATTTTTTTATTGGGTTCCACAGGAGGGATGTCTGGCACATCTGATTTTTCAAGGCCACATTTTGTAAACATTTTCCAATGAGAAGAATCTATGTTATTAGCAGAAAATTGTCCACATAAGCATCTGTCAGTCTCTGTTGGAAAATTTCCATCATTAAGCTTCCATAAATGGCCAAACAAATCTTCTGTAACAACATTCAAACTAGAGCCTTGATGGAATGCAACAGCTAAATCCACAATGCTTTGCTGAAAAATGTGTAATGCTGCCATAATTTCAGAAACTTTACAACCAGTGTCATTCTGTATATCTTCTAGAGTCTGAAGAACCTGCAAAAAAGTGAGAGAAAACAAACAGTAAGAAACTAAATTATGTATAGTTCTCATCAGAGGTAAAAACTGGGTGATAATTTCTCACCCTTGTTCAGAAACAAAGTGAGATTTCTAAAATGACTGTGAGAACAAAAATCTACTTATTACAGTGAACTCTCGTTAAGACGGCCCCGTTTAAGATGGATTTCTCATTATTAGGTACAAAACCAGAATCCACGGCTGAGGCCTATAGGAATTGCATGTAACAAAAATCGCTTTATACGTACAATTCATTCATTAAGATGGACATTTTTTTCTCTTAAAGCTTACTTTCTTCGAAAAAGAATCAGTTCCCAAAATTTTTTCAAAGTTTTTTTTTTTTTTACATGAAAAGTTGACTAGGAAATCTCTCCACCAAATATACTAGATTTCCGTCATATGCTGGTGGAAATTAGACATTTTATCAATCAACCGAAAATGTTCCAAATAATATTTTTGAACAATTGGCTAAAACTGAAAATGACATAGAAAGAAAATCGTTTACCCTAAAAAAATAAACTAAGATAACTTCTTTTTTTAAGATACACTAACTAACCACTATGTACTATCAGTCTTTTCTCGTTATGTACTTCATCAAGTTGTACTATATGAAGAAAAGAAGTTTTGTAAGTAAGTATCGTGTTTCCTACACGTTTATATTTTTAGTGAATAAAAGGGTTTCAGGAAACAAATTTTTACTCGAATTATACTGTGTATGTGTACATAATAGTAATTTTAGAGGTCATATAGAACTTCAGTTAATGAACTCCTGTTATAATGGACTCTCGCTAATATGGACAAAAACTGCCGGCCCTTGATTGTCCGTTTTAACGAGAGTTCACTGTATTATCTTTTTTTCTATTGTAAATTGCTAATAACATCTAATTTTACAGCTCATCAGTAAAATTTGAGTGTAATTGCAATTTTTTAAATATCTGAATTTGTTTCACTGAAGATGACTGACTTCACTGCTAATTGATGACATTTTTTTTAATATAAAATTAAAAAAAAAAAAAAAAAAAAAAAAGAATTTCCATTAATTAGCTGCAAAATAATAGCGGAATTTAGGAATTAGTTGTGATTAAATGGGAATTTTGAATATAAAAATGGATAGTTAGTGGTGAAAGCAATCCTGTATTTTTCAAATCGGCTGTAAAATTGTGTATTTTGGTATTCAGCTTTGAGAAAAAAAAAAAAAGTGCAAATTTCATCTATTAGTGGCGAAATAATTGAGTATTTGGGAATTTAACTTCAAAAACAGAGGAAATTTCATTGATTAGCGATTAAAAAAAATATGTATTTTGACAATCATTCGTAAAAATATTGTGAATTTCGAGAAAATTCTGGAAGTAAAAATTCTCAAATTGTAAATTACAGATATTTTACCATAAATCGGCTCCTAATTATTTTCATTATCCTTTTATAATTTCAGCTCTTTTGGTAAAATAGTGTTTAAGTTACACCTAAAAATCTACTGCTACTAGGAGATCTAATTTAAGATCAGAAAAGGAATTTAACATTAAAAAACTTAAAAATCCCTATAAGTATAATTGTTAAGCCTATTGACTGAATGACTTCAAATTTAATATCCAATGTTAAAATTAAATTTCTCTAGAAACTACAACGTCAAAATTGTGTATTTGTTGGAAAATTTATCATTATTGCATATTTGCATGTGTAAATGGCCCCTAAGCTTACGTTTTTCATAAATAATTAAATTAAAATAGACACAAATCCAAGAAGGATGGTACCTGCTGTGTTTCTCCATTAATTAGGTGATGAAAATAGATGGCTATTTTTATTTATTTCTCTGTTTTGTCTCTTTTTATTTTTATTTATTCATTTCCATACCCGCGAACTTCTCACTGGAAGAATCAAGAAGATTGAGCTTAAAAAACAAAAAGATTTCGTTAAAATCAAGAAGATAAGAAGATCGTCTCTATATGACAAGTGTAGCAGATTTCTTTTTGCCCAAACCATAGTTATGATCAATAAAAAAATTAAAGAAAATATTAGGCATTGATACTAAGATAAGCAATTAAAAACTTAATTTTGAACATTTAAAACCTGAGTAACAAATAGTACACTATCATGATGTGAATTTATGTTTGACATGACTTCTTTAGAAAAGTAAATTTTATCATTATGCATTGTGAAATATCTACTTACATTGCTTCTGCTTAGTAGTGCCCATTTTTTAAATGAATATTCTAATTATTCTTAAAGTCCAATTAAGAATATAATTTTATACAGGATAGCAAGCATACAATTCACAATAAGTTTGTTCTCAAAAGTAAACAAACGATGTGTTGCATGTTGTGTAACATCATGATTTGCTTTGCAAAAACCATTGCAAGATATAGTTCATATTTTAGTAGAAATCTCATTATGTTCTTTTGACTAAAGACAGACATGGTACAAGCTTACAGGAAAAAAGGCTGAACATTTCATGCCCCCCCCCCCTCTCTCAAAAGTGGTATCAGGCAAGTGATACAATATAAATTTTTCACTAATAAAAATGTTAAATCTGATTGCATATATGTACACACAATAAATCTTACATTAAATATCATATTAATTAAAATAGTTGTAAGTGCTTAAAAAACAGACAAACTTATTACATATACTTGAAAATAAATTTATCCTATAGAAGCATTGTTTGCTGGGGCAATTGATTAGCAAAATAATGTAGTTCAAGTTCATTAGGAAAATGCAGTTGAAGTGCTATTTCTTTTTCATTTTCTCCAAGTTTGAATTTAACATTTCTTGAAAGCCAATCACATAGAAATTGCTAATAATATATTGCACAAATTCAGGCTGACCCCCCCCCCACACACACACACACACCTCCACACACACACACATGTCCAAAAAGTTTTAAAGCGGATTTGCATTGATCCCAAGAATAATAATTTTCAAGCTTAAAAAGGCTGAAAAGTAACATGTCTGTAAAGAAGAAAATTTCTACACTTCAAATAAGATTTTTGCATATAATTTATAAATATATTTAAAAGTTTTTTCTTTATTGAAAGCAAGAAAAATAAGATGCATGGAAAATCTGAAAATCAGGAAGATTCTACTTTCTGGCAGGAAACACGAAGAAAATACAAAAATCGGGAAGTCTTCTTGGAGATCAGGAAGACTTGGCAGCTATGCATTTTATTTTATTTATTTATTTTGTTGACTGTACATTTTAAAAACCATTTAGTGAGTAATGAAAAAAGTGCTCTTTCGTCTATCAATATGTGCCCTTTTCGATAAATCCACCCTGCCCTTTAAAAAAAAAAAAAATTGAACACACTACTTATATAGTTTTTATACAGGGACAAAATGACAAATTCTTTATCATTATGTCCTATGGGCTCCAATTTTTTTAAGTGTGATAGCATTTAAACTCCTTATCCGATGGAGCTGAAAATTTATATATATGCAATGGACTCTTCTCAATTTTGTCTGCTCAATCATGTAATAGAGGAAAACGAATAATCGAATTCAATTAAATATTGTTCTTAAGAACAAAAATGTTAATATTTAATATAAAATAAAATAAAAGTAATATTGTGCATTTGTAAACAATAGAATAGTTGTATTTGTAAATTTAATATTTTTTTAAAAACACTTTATGTGTTTATTTATTTTCAAATGTAAGAATCGATTTTTGTATGTTCAGTGTAACTGTTATATTAACTGATCTAGCAATAAATAATAGCTTGTTCTTGTGGAATGTTTATGGATTATAATTTGAATTTTAAAATGTTTTCATTTAACTTAATTGCATAAAAGTGTTACAACAAGTTAATTAACTTAGTTATTGGTATCTAAATGGATTTACGCACTACGATATTGCACTGTCACTGATTTAAGTACCAAAAACCAGAGTATTTAACATGTTCTTCATGAACATCAATAACAAATATAAACTAAATGATGATTGTAAATGTATACAGCAAAGAAAAGATGATGAATAATGGTATAAAATGGATTAAAAATGATGCTGTATAAAAAAAATAACACAGATTAAATACGATTGATCAAAAATAAGGATAGAAAATATGTTATTTCAGCAATCGCTAGAGATAAACGAGACTTTGTTTGCTATTTGTTTTTCCTCTATCATGTGACCTCTGACGTCAGGTGGGAAGAGCCCATAGATCACCGTCACATACACTGTATAAATTTTGGAGAATCTAGCACTTGCCCTTTTTTTTTTTTTTTTTTTTACAGAGACACAAAGAAAAACTACCATTGTGGCTTATGGGCTCAAATTATTTCATGCGTGATGCAGAGTTGCCAACCTCACGACTAAAAATTTAAGAGCAAGAGACTTAAAAAATGAGAGCAACTATTATGATATGAAAATTTTAAATAAGATTTCCATATATAATCTACATTTAGACAGTCTTGATATAGATTTCTTTAAATCAATGGGGAGGGGGGGGGGATAAAAAAATACATAACTGAGAAATAATTTTACTTCTTTATCGGTTTTTAAGTCTAATAAAGCAAGTTTAAAATGAATACTGACATTTATTTTGTGATGGGAGAAAGACTGGGTAACAAATGGTTTCTGCAAAGCATTTAATTGCTAATCACTAGTTGGAAATAATAATATGAGCGAGTAATATAGAATAATTATATTTCTTTATACATTCTAGAATCTCACAAAGTAAGCTTAAAATGAACATTAACATTTATGTTGTGGATGGAAAAAGATTGGGAATCAGAAGGCCTCCGTGAAACGATTGATTCCCAATAGTAAATGGTTTTTTTTTTTTTTTTTTTAAGTAATGAACAATATTTACGACATTGTAAAAAATGGAAGAAATCGATTTAACACAGGAAGCCAGAAGATTAACTTAAAAATTGGAAAACTTCCGCCAGAAACAAAAAAGTTGGCAGCTATGAATAAAAGTGAAATAACAAATAAAGAAGTGTGTAGTTAGAAAAATCAAAGTTTTCCGATAATTTTTGGATTAACGGAGCACGACGATAAAAATCGGAGTACTTGGCAGCATCTAAACACCTCATTCAACTGAACTGAAAATTTATATAAATGTTATAAGACACTGATGCACGAACTGTATAGATTTTGGTGAGTCTAGTCTAGCACTTATAGACTTTTACAAGGACACAATGAAAATTTCTTTATCATTATAATTTATGTGCTCAAATTATTTGAAGTGCAATAATGATAAATTAAACAACATATTATATAGAGAAATATACTCAAACACCCTATTATAATTTTTATTTAATGACTTCTCTTACTTTCAGGGGTTGATCCAGGTTTTTATTTTTGGGGCCTATTTTTGTGAAATTTTTATTTATTTTTGTAAAAATCTATTTTTTTTTTTTTTTTTTTTTTTATGATAAAAAGAATTATCACATCAAACCTTTCATTTTAGCAGTTATTCTATTGAATTTTTAATATCAAGTTAATAGCATTTTATTGAACCAAATACAGACACTTGTTAAAAATAATATTGTAAACATTTTACAAAATTACAAAAAATTTTTTACAAATATTTTTTACAAAATTATCATTTTTATAAAAAGAAATCTTGTGAAAGGGCTGTTTTTATAAATCTAAATTTTGTGATTTTATGGATTTGAATTTTGTGAAGAGGCCCATTTCAGAGATTTGAATTTTGTGAAGGGACAGCAAAAGGGTCCCAATTTTTGCTTGGATTGACCCCTGACTTTAATTTATATATACAACTGTTAATTACTTAATGTTCTGAAAATCAAGCGGAGTCACTCCAGGTTTTTTATTTTAATAGATGCACCATAATCAAATGGTAAAGAGTAGGTAAATTTTGAGGGGATTTTCTGTTGATTTGTGATATGGTGATTACTTTCTGATATAATTTATTAACAATGCTTTTAGGGTATCCTGCTTTGTTGGTTATTTCTTTGTCAGGGTTGGGTTTCTTCCGGAAGAAACTAGTTTCTTCCAGGACAGTGGAAGAAACTGGAAAAAACCGGAAGAAACTGGAAGAAATGGAAGAAACTGGAAGAAATGGAAGAAACTAACCAGAAGACAAAACAGATGTTCGAAATTAAAATTTATGAACTATATAAACTCAAAGCATAAATATAATGTCAAATCTAAACTATAATCCAATTAATATTAAAAATATTGTTAGAAAAATAAGTTATTTTATAAACAAACACTAAATATATATAGGTGATGGGTTTTTACTTTTCAATGCTGATATTTTTAGAACTTTTTGCATATATACTATCTCATATTCGTATACATTCAGACAGTACAAGTGATAATAATTACGGAATTAACCATAATATTTGCACTTCTTTTTTTTTAAAGGATACAATTTTTCGTTTAAACTCGAAGCTGGTAAACTGTATCAATAAGTAAATACCTACTTTTAAACTCTCCTGCAAGTTCTCTAGGATTAAAAAAAAAGCATAGTTTGTATTTATCTATTTTAAGTTGAAAAATAAAGTGCATTATTGAACTACTCTAAAAAAACATTTCATTTGTTTTACAGTTTTTAACTCCCTCTAACTCTCAAAAATTTTGTCTAGAGGTTGTGCGGATTATAGGAATTTGTAGATTAGAGATCATTGCCTTTGTTTACAGTTTTCTTTTGCAGATGCAAAGTCAGTTATTATTAATTCATGAGAATAGACATCAGAATGGAAAAACGATTTCTAATAAATTTTAGAATAAAGTATTTCTTCAATATTAATAAAACTAATCGATCACATTCATATATGATAAATAATTTAAGCATATTCAAATAATAGGTACATATAAAATGTAAACAAACATATTTAAAAAATATGAAACTAAATATTTTTGAAAGTTCGGAAATAATATTCATCACTGATTAATTTTGTTAAATATTGATGTAATAGTGATTTGTTTTAAGCATTAGTCTGTATGAATTGCAGGATAATAAATACAAGAATGTTACCCCCCCCCCCCTCTCCCAAGTTGAGTTTCAAAGCAAAGATTAAGCTAAGAATTTTATTAAAAAAAGGAAAAATGTGAGAAATGTGAATTTATTTGAAATATGAGATGTAAATTTCTTTTTCACTGTACTGTATTAGGAAAATGAAGGTTTTTGATGACATTTTGTAATACAGTAATTATTGAATACTGGCTCTTTTAATTAACTGAATGTTTGTTAAGAGCTGTTTTATCAGAAAGTATAAGCAAATGATACAAACTATTATTTATTACCAGTTAAAGAAATAAAATTGTCTAAATAATAAATTATAAAACTTTACGCTTTTTAAATTGAAATTGATTTTTTTACTGGATTTTGAGTATTTTGGAACGTGATTATCAGATACCGAAGATCACTTCGGTAAAAATCTTATAATTATTAATTAAATATGTAATTAAATTTTTATAGGTATAATTAAAGTTACTTAAAGTTATTTATAAGACAAATGCATCCATTGTATCTTACAAATCTGCAATTTATAGGATAAATTTTTAAGAAAAACAGTTTCTTCCATTTCTTCCACTTGGAAGAAACCTATTTCTTCCGGCCGGTTTTTTCCGTGGTTTTTTCCGCCTTGGAAGAAACTTGCCAACCCTGTTCTTTGTTGTGGTTGAATTCATTTCTAAGATTAATGGGTTCAGAACAAATAAAGATTGCATTATTTAGTGTTCATGTTATGCGTTTTTTAGAGGGCGCCGCACCCTGCCCTATTTTGTTTTAGTGCTGATGTGCCCTGCCCTTTTTTGAAGTGAAAAATGCACCATGCCCCCTTTTTTCAAGTGAAAATGCACCTTTTAATTTTTCTAAATGAAAATATGCCCTGTATTTTCCCATCTGCTATATCGTTATTTTTTAAAGATATTTCACCATTTTCGCTGAGAAACATACATTTATAATATATTTTTATCAGATGCGAAATCAGTTCTCCTTTTATTTGTATTTATTTTATTTTGTGGATTGTACATTTTATAAACCATTTAGTGAGTGGTAAAGAAAGTGCCCTTTCATCTATCAATATGTGCCCTTTTTGATAAATCCGCCCTGCCTTTTTTTTTGAAAAAATGTGAACACTAGCATTATTAATATAAACTTGTATAGCATTGATTTTGTATTTGTAGGGTTTTTGCCATCAAAAACCAGTTTTTAACATGACATGTGATTAAAAAGTGTTTTAACTGGAATAAACTGTCAAAAACACAAAATCTTAAACATAGAATACAATTATAAGTAATCAATTTAAATTGTATTCTATGTAATTAAACTGAACTGTATTCTATGCAATTAAAAGTGATCAGTATTAATTGATATTTTAAATATAAAATACAATTAATAGTACCAGGGGTCTGTCGAGACTTTTCAAAGAGGGTCCTGCTTTCGTGAAATTGTGAAAAATCTACATGTAATTTTGTGAATCTAAATTTAGTGTGAAAATCAAGTTCTTCCAGACTTTTCGGCTAGGGTCCTCTTTCTGTGAAATTGTGAAAAATGTAATTTTGCAAAATAAAATTACAATTAAGGTTTCATTCAGACTATGATGGTTCACTTTTAATAGAGCTAAAGCTCACACATATGCATAAATTATTTTTATAAATTAGAAATTGAATATCAGCTTTTCACGAGAAATACAGTAGAACACATCTGATTATTCAGGTGACCTGTTGTACCATGGAAGATTAGTTTTCAAAATGAAACAGATTTCTCAAAGGTCTGTTTTTAAGTGGAAACGTTTTGTGAAGAGTCCTTTAATAAGATAAAAAAATTTATAAAGGGTCCTTTAACAGACCCAGGTTTTACTCTGGATAGACCCCTGAGCACACCTAAGAATATAATTAAAAGTAATTAAAATTATTTAAATTTTGTAAACAAGACTTTCTACTTATAGATAACAAGAATTAAAGAATTGTATTTGAGTGTAATATACCATAATCAGGATGAAGAATTGACTGTTTAGTACTACATTAAATTTTCTGATTTGCCTTTGAAAACCAGATAAAATATTTATTTATTAAAAATAAATGATCATCTATCAACATAATGATAAACTGTTACAAAATGTAAGATTGTTTGGTAGTCAGGATCAAAACCACTCAAACAGAAGAATGAAATTCCTTGACTTTTCCAGGTGTGTTCTAAGAGAATTCCAATCAAACAGTATATTGAGCATTGGCTGCGTTGAGGGTAAAACAACTATGCAACTACTTGAAAACACAAAAGCTATATATGACAAAAGTTACATATATATATAGTGATAGCATCTGTTGCTTATAAGCAAGATAAATTTCTTTCACTAGCTAGTGGAAAGGAAGACTGGAACAAATGGTGGAAGCTAAGAAGAGAACAGAAAAATTACCCTACTTTGATGGAAAAATTGTTTTTTCTTTTTTTTCTTTTTTTTTTTTTTTTTTTTGGGGGGGGGGGGGGGACAATCTTCATATAAAATTCCCTGACTTTTCCAGAATGTGGCTAAAATTCTAATTCCTTGAATTTTATGGTCAATTTTCGAATTCCCTGACTATTCCAGGTTTCCATGTAAAGTGGCAATCCTGTTAAGATAAAAAAAAAATTTATATCTTTCTAATGGTAAAAATATTTCAAAGCAAGAAAAGTGCATTTCAAAAACTGAAGAGTAAGTCGGATTTTAAACAAATTTCATGGAGTAACCATATACAATTTGTAAAATTATCATAGGGTAAGTGCAGCAGTGACTGACACTTTTAGAGCAATCTCTGATGTTTTTAATGTTCTAGTCATCAGACAGAAAATATTTTTAGAAATCTTAAGTTAGTACATATGGCATGAAAGACATTCAGAACCACATATATGTTAAAATATATATATTTGATAGCAATTATTATTTTTTATGAATTTTACCCACTCAATGTTCCGGTAATTGACACTACCAGTTTTTCATTTTATCAGTAATTGGCCCCCCTAGGTTCCAGTGTTTGACACTGCCAGTTATTCATTTTACCAGTTATTAGCATCCTATGTTCCAGTGTTTGACATAAAATGTTAAAATTCTTATATGTAAAATATATGATTTTATTATTTTTCTTATTTATTAATTATTTCGGGATAGATGTCGCTTATTGGAGCATACCAATCACTGGAGCACCTACCCTATATCTAAAACATAAAATTGTTTTTTAAATCATCTTTCACTCCAAATTTAATAACTTATGTATAACTTTAAAAACAATTTCATAGAATTTAAAATTAATTATTATTATTTTAAAATGGCAGCACAATGAAGAAAATTATGAAAGAATAGATGATTCATTAAAAAAATTGAAAAAATACCTTCTTTACAACAAGTCTGCTTGTGTGCACTTCAGTACATCCAGCCCCAAAACATACAAAATGTTTCTTCAACAGTCGAAATAATGTATCAATAACTTGTTGACAAACAATCTACAATAATACAAAATATAACCAGTTAATAATACTAAGTAATTACATAATCTGGTAAAAAGAAAAATCATTTGAAAATGATTATTTTAATGATGCAATGTTATATTTAATACACAAAATAAGAGTAACAAAAGTAGTTAAAAGAAATTTATTTTAAATATTTTGTACTTAAATAAAATAATAATAATAATAAACAGAAAGAAAAATGTTAAATTTCTAAATAAAAATTCATTTAATTTACTTTTGTGAACAAGCTTATGGTTGATTATGAAAGTATTTATACAATTAAATTAGAGGTGCACAACCTGCGGCCCACTAGCCATCAGTTTGCGGCCCTCGGAAGGACAGGCATTTTAGCTTGCATTAATCCTCAGCATGAGAGAAAAAATGAAAAAGAAAGAAAGAAAAAATATTTTATTTATTGCATTTGCAAAACTGGCATTTACAAAAGCTTTTTGTTGTTGTTTGCTGGGAGGGGGGGGTGGGAGAATTGTTGGTTTATATACATATTTCTGTTTGACAGCTTTCCATTCTATTTCTCAATAATGTAACTCACAGTATATTCCTTCATTTTTTATTGGAAAAATCATGGAATAATCTACTGGTAAGTGATCTTTCTTTATCTACCTGAAAAGATTAAAAACTGAAAAATGTAACAATCAGTAAGTAAAAGCTCCTACCCCCCTTTTTTTTTAATCTTTCCCTTATGTGTGTTAAAATTAATGATGAAGAAGCATAAATTTATAATAGTAATTAATTTTCTATTAAAAAACTTCAAATGTGCAGTTAGTCAACTTTATTTCTGTCCGGTGACATAAAAAAGAAATACAAGTCCGGTGGGTTCTTATTATTTTGTAAAGCTCAAAAAAACACCGACCGCGATAATGATGGCTATCATTTATGAAGTTGCAAACAGAAATGGGGCAGCAGCTAAAAGAATGTGTAGATAAAACCAAGATTTTCAGTGGTCGTGCATGTATTGGGGTTACATTTGCAAAAATATAAGGTACATCACATATTTTCAGCAGTATTTTCAGTTGCTAATGGTAACTATTATGATAGTTTAGCTGATTGCTAACAGAGACGTAACTACAGATGTTATCAGCAGGAGCCACGTAGGAGGCTGAGGCTGATTTCCTAATTTGTTTAAAGGGTCAAAAATAAAAATTTATTTAATTCAGAAATAGCTAAGCTACAATCAGGGATGAGGTTAGCAAAAATACAAAAAAGCTGAAACTGTAGCAAAGACAAGACATTGAAATTAAATACTAGAATTTTGATGACAAAATCTATTATATTAGAGTAATACATATTTATTTTAACCTTCAATGTATAAAAAATGACCAAATACACATCAGAAACATAAAAAAAGCTGAAAAAAACTAAGAAAAACAGCTGAAAAGCTATTTTACAAATTTACAAAAAAGCTGAAATCAGCTGAAAAGCTGAAAAATCTCATCCCTGTACAATACAAGTGCCCCTTTCCTTGGTAATGCCCTTGGTTGCTATCATAATGTTTAGCAACCAAATCCTCATTAAATTAATTAAGACTTTTGCAGACCATTTTCTTTCTGTTACGGCATAACAGTAAGGTGATGTAATACATTGTTTGAAATTCATGTGGAAAATGACAATTAAAACCTTGAGAAGCTTTTTCACATATAGATCTCGCCAGTGCCATCTAATACCTCAAAGCCATATTTTCATACCCATTTACCTACTAAAACTGCTTCTTTTGATACCCTCTAAATGCCTTTACATTTGTGTTAGGTGTTTTTGAGAATCCCAGTACAACATTTTTTTATTTTTTATTTATTTTTTTTTTCTCCTCTCTCTGCAAAGCAACACATTTTATTTATCCTTTTTTGTATTTTATATGATACATATATTTAATTCTTTTTCTTACTATTGAATAACTTTATGATTATTACACTTTGAGATTTACTTGACTCGCTGATTAAAAAATTTTTATACATATTTTAAGAAACACACACACACGTATATATGTATATATTATACAGCAAATACATCTGCACAGTTTCATTCTTTTATATTACCATGTCTGTGGCCCTTCATGTCCCACTCAACAATGCGAGTGGCCCACCAGCCATAAAGGTTGTGCACCCCTAAATTAAATGGTATAGTTTTGGTATCATAGACAAAAACAAATCTATCCTGGTCACTTCTTAATGTAACTTTTTTTTTTTTTTTTTTTGAGTTAGTTCAATTTATTTTTATTCTTAGAATAGCACATACATTTCATGCATGCACAGGCACACACACACAAAAACAAATATATACATAATATAATGCTTAAGCATATTATTCAATTATTTACAACTTATTTTAAAAATTATTTTAAATTTATATGCGTGCATTCCAAATAGTCCATAAAGGTTGATAATTTTACTCCATCAAATTTCATCTTCTCCAAAATAAAACTTTACTCCATCACATGTCGTCTTCCCAAATATAAAATTTATGGAGCTTTGATTCAGGATTTAAAAAAATACATAAATAAAAAACTATATATAATAATAGGGGGCCTTGCCCCCTGCTTGCTCTGCTCATCAACCCCCAAGGAAGGCTTCGTCACCCTTCCAAATTCACTTCACTCATCAACCCTGCAGAGCTCTAATCGCCTATTCGCAGCTCAAAATAAAAAAATAAAATAAAACTGCGGTGGCAGTAACTTTTTAGGTTGATTTCTTTAGAAAATATTGTTGGTTGATTTCTTTAGATATATATATCTATATAGCATCTATATACATTTATCTATAATGAAAATTTTGTCATCACGATAACTCCCAAAATAATACTCCTAATCAAACCAAATTTGGACAGTGAACTGATCTTATAAATATCTTAGATGAGTTCAATAATCAAGTTGCTCTGACTTTTTGTTTTCAAAAGGCAGTCACTTGAATATTTCAAACCCACATTCGTAAAATGCGTGTTTAAAGCACGATTTGCTTGAAGTCTGATGTAAATATAGACCACATAAGAGTCTCAATGATGTTTATTAATGGAATTTATCCACTATTTTTAATAAAGTGGCGGATATCTTAAATTAAGTGGGGCCACTTGAAATCAGGTTACCACTTGAAAATTTAAAATCACAATAACTTCCGAAATAATACTCCAAATCGAACCAAATTTGGACAGTGTCTTAACTTATCTTATAAATATCTTAGGTGAGTTTGTTAACCGAGTTGCCTCGCCATTTTGTTTTCAAGGGGACACCACTTGAAAATTTCAAATTCAAATTGTAAAGAGCATATTTCGAATTTGTTTGAATTTTGATGTATACATATAGATTATATAAGTGTCTCATTGAAGTTTATTAATGAACTTGAAAATTTATAAACATAACTTTTTAAATTCTGATTCAATTCGAACCAAAGTTCAACAGTGATCTTATCGTACAATTATCTTGGATGAGTTCACTGGGCAACTTGTTCCAACTTCTTTTTTCCAAGCTGCGGCCACTTGAAAATTTGAGATAAATCAAGATCAAGAAGATAGATATCAAGATAACTTTTAAAATACTAAATTGATTCAAACAAAAGTTGGTTAGTGAATGTATGGTTCAAATATCTCAGATAAATTTTCTTGGTAACTTGATCCGCAATTTTATTTCCAAGTGGCAGCCACTTGAAAATTTGTCATTATGATAACTTTTGTAATACTAAATCAATTCGTATCAAATTTGGGTAGTTGCTTTACTATTCATATACAGGGTGGCTAGCATTTAAACCTTTCCCTGACTATTTTTCGAGATTTTCCTCCATTTTTCCCTGACTTTCACGTTTATTTTCGATGAAAATTTCACGACACTAGCAAAAAATTTAGTGATTTAAAATATCATTAATAATTTAATGATTATTATAGCTTATTTTTACAAAATTTGTTAAAATTCCCTGACTTTAAAGAAATTTCCCTGACTATTCCCTGACTTTTCCAGATTTTCTAAATTCCCTGACTTTTCCCTGATTCTTTGTTTTTCCCTGACTGCTAGCCACCCTGATATATCACAGGTAAGTTCGCTGGGCATCTCACTCCGCTTTTTTTTTCCAAGTGGTGGCCACTTGAAATCACGGTACCACTTGACATTTTCTTATCATGATAATTTTTGAAATACCTATTTAATTTGAAATAAAGTTGGACATTAACTTATCATACAAATATCTTGGATGATTTCACCGGACAAACTGCTTCGCCATTTAGTTTCCAAGTTGCAGTTGTTTAGACTGCCACTTGAAAATTTGTCATAACAATAACTTTTGAAATACTGCAATGATTCAAACCAAAGGTTGACATTGAACTTATGCTGTAAATGTCTTGGATGAGTTTGCCACGTAACTTGCTCTATTATATTGTTTGCAATTGGCGGTCACTTGAAAATTTGTTATCATGGTAACTTTTGAAATACTTAATCAATTCAAATAAAAGTTGAAAAATGGATTTATAATTTAAATATCACCAAATTTATAAATAATTTGTAGCTGCTATTTTGTTTCAAAATGGCAGCTACTTGATAAGAAGAAAGAAATCAACCTACCCTTCCGAATTAGCCGGAAGGACTTGTTTTAATATTTATAGAGTAAAAACAATTTATTTCAAAAATGTTTTAAATTATAAAATGTTTAGTGAAAAAGTCAGCATTTCGTAAATTAAAAAAATTGACTTGCTAATTCATATTTTGTTAAAGGTTTTATACGGTTGGAAAGATAATTAATCTGTCTTCTATATGATACCTACAGTTAAGAAATTGAACCATTGGTTTGTTGTACAGGTCGACTATGAACGAATGCAAACCAAATATATATATATATATAGATAAATTTTGCAGGGTTTTTTTATTTATTTTATGTTAAAAAATATTAAATATGTATATTTTTTTTTCAAAAAAATTACATCGTTGGAATTGCAAGAAAACATGTTTCAAATGGTGCATACGTATTTCCTGTATTTTTATTTCTTTACATATAATTGATATTTAAAAACAATGCTTTTAAAGAAAGAGCTCAAAATTTGAGTTTGGGAAAATCCGTAACTTGTGAAATTTTAGTAATCGTATTTCAATCTTTTTAAGGTTTGTTCCTCTCATTGTTCTACATTAAAAAATAAATAAAAATAAATTCATTTATCTTATAAACTTTTTGAGTTATGGAATGTGTTGTAAATTTACAAAAAATAGATTGCTAATCCATATTTTGTTAAAAGTTTTACATGGTTTGATTTGAAAGAGGATTAAATAGTCTTTCTAAAGGTACCTATTGTTAAGAAATTGAACATTTGATTTCATTTTTCATACAGGGCAATTCAAAAGAAGATGAATGAAAAAGATAATTTTTTTTTTTTTTTTTTTTTCTTTTCAATATGGATATTTTATATTTTTAAAGAATTTTTTTTTAATACAAAATATCCATATTAAAAAAAAAAATACACTGTTAAAATGGGTAATAAACAACCTTTCAAATGCCACAGACGTATTTTGCATATCTCAATTTGTTGAGGAGGGATCGCTTTTCAAAAGCGCATAAATTTTTTTACCTATCTTTCTTCCTTTCAAAAGAAGGCTTTCATATGAAGGAACAATGATTTTTTTGGGAGAAAATATTTGCAAGTTGGCAATTAGAATACCTTTATTGACATGTTTTTAATTAATAACTTTATTAATTAAGGTGATAGAAATTTCTAACCAAGATAAACACGTTTCTTGGAATATTCGGCAAACATTGGTACCTTTTGTAACACTGAGGACCCTCTCGTCCGTAAGGAGATGCAGTCGCAGACAAAAAGAAAATCGGATAGCAGTGGCAGTAACTTCTTTTTATATGTATAGATACATAAAATAATCATTAAAAATTACCTTAGTTTCATTGACAGCTTGTTCATTGGAATTACATATCAGCATAGTCCAAAAAGGCTTAGTTTCGTTTGAAAGCAATAAAAATGATTTTCTTCCAATTGTTATTTGATTTAGGCTTGTTAAATATCCAAATGATGGTTCTTCATATAATGAAGAATTTGATGCACCTTTAAAATTAACACAAAATTAGGTAAACATAAATTTATTTTATATTTCAACAAATATTCTATTTATAATAGGGTAGCCAGATCTATTTTTTTGAAAGAAAGAGAAGATTTTTGCTTTGTCAATTTGTTATGGCTTCATCTCATTACCAACATAAACTATACTCAGTGTGCCAGTAATGCTTTCTCTTTCTTCAAAAGAAATTTTTTTTAAAACACCTAAGATTTTAAAAACATTTAATGCGAGAGAAAATTACATAAAAAAATTCATTGAGTTTGGCTTAATTATTTTTTTTTTAAATTGTTGTTTTGAATGGAAACAATTTTTTCTTCTATATAATATGCCTGCTCATAATATTTATCTGACATAATGCACTTAATACAATTTTTTAAATCTTTATAAAACATTTACAAAATTTCTTAAATTTTGATGTGCAAACAAAAATGAAGAAATCGTTGTACAGGAAAATTTTAAACATATAGTGTAAAATAAGTCTGAAAAATAATCAATTTACAGGGAATATGTACAATCTGGTAACCTTAATTTACACACATATTTGATAACATCAAAATCTTAATTAAATACAATGCAATTTTAAATTTCTAAAAAAAGATAAACATTTAAAAAGAGAAATAAAAAATTATTGAAGTTTAATCTTAAAATCAATTATATTATATACAAAGCCATTTACTGTATATAAGAAGTATTCAAGATAATAAACACACACTATAACATAAGAACACAACTATGAGTTTATACATAAGTATTAGAAAGTTCGTTTTTATCAGTTGATTGTTATTTCAACTTTGATTTTTATTTTCTCCTATGAAAATATTTGAAATTTCCTTAGTCAGTCTATATTTCTTCCTAAACTCATTCGCATATTCGGACATATTCTGTATCCCTGTTTACACGTTAATAAGCAAAAAAACCTTGAATAAGCACCATAAAATGCAAAAAACTCACAATAATGGGCTCTTCCCACCTGACGTCAGAGGTCACATGATAGAGGAAAAACAAATAGCAGACGAAGTCTTGTTTATCTTGAGCGATTGCTGAAATAACACATTTTCTATTCTTGTTTTTGATCCATCGTATTTAATCTGTGTTATTTTTTATACATCATCATTTTTAATCCATTTTATATCATTATTCATCATCTTTTGTTTGCTGTATACATTTAAAATCATCATTTAGTTTATATTTGTTATTGATATTCATGAAGAACATGTTAAATCAAAGTTAAATACTCTGATTTTTGGTTAATCAGTAACAGTGCAATATCGTACTATGTAAATCCATTTAGACCAGTAACTCTTTATGCGATTAAATTAAATGAAAACACTTTAAAATTTCAAATTATAATCCATAAACATTCCACAAGAACAAGCTATTATTTATTGCTAGATCAGTTAATGTAACAGTTACACAAAAACATACAAAAATCGATTCTTACAAGTGAAAATAAATAAACACATGAAGTGTTTTGTAAAAATTATTAAATTTACAAATACAATTATTCTATTGTTTACAAATGCACAGTATTACTTTTATTTTATTTTATATGAAATATTAACACTATTGTCCTTAAGAACAATATTTAATTGAATTCAATTATTCGTTTTCCTCTATCACGTGATTGAGCAGATGACGGTGGGAAGAGCCCATTGTTTTGGGTTGAAATAAAACATGACCCTTCATCAAGCAAACAAAGCAGGCACAAGAACTGCAAACAAAGGGGTTTTGTGCCTACTTTGTTTGCTTGATGAAAAGTCATGCTTTATTTTGATCTGAAATACTTGTTGAAAGTTTTTTGCATTTTATGGTGTTTATTCAAAGACTATTTACTTATTACTTTTCAATACCAGTCCTCTGGTACATTTTTTGGAAATTAATTTTATTCAGAGGTACAGAATATGTCTAAAGGTGCAAATAAGTTATTTAATTTAATTTTTTAAAATCTTATTAGACTTGCCTCATGTTTGTCCATAACATTTTCTGCTGGGTGCCCAGCTCTCATCGGCAGCAACTTCTTCTGTTCCGGAGTCTTGTCTAGAAAAATGATGTTTATGGGTAGTTTTCACCATAAGGTGGTGCCACATTTTCTCCGGTGCTATTGCTTCGCTGTCGTTGCAAATTCCTGGATTGGTAACTAATTCAATCGATTCATGGTACATAGAGTTTGCAGCGACATAATGGCACTGGACAAAATGTGACGACACCTTATGGTGAAAGCTACCCAGAAACATCACTTTTCCAAACAAGACTCTAGAAAAGAAGTTGCCATCAATGAGAGCTGGGTGCCCAGCAGAAAATGTTACGGCCAAGCATGAGGCAAGTCTAATAAGGCTTTTTAAAATTAAATTGGCCACTGTCACTATTATTATTATCATTTAGTAAAATATTTCAGCAAAAAATTTTGCTAAAAAGCAAAAACTAAATAATTTTGTAAAAAAAATCTGTACAATAATCTCTAATTTTTATTCAAATATTTATAAGCAAAAATTGAAAATAGCAGGAATTGTTATTTATTAAGTATATCTGGATTTAATTTTGACTTTTATTTGGTGCATTCAAATGTGAAAATATATTTAAACATATATCAGAATTTGGAATCTGCTCATCTCCCTCAGTACTAGTATACTCCTTTTACATTTACACTTTTTTTTTTTTTTTCATTTTGTACACATGATACAGCTGCCTCTTTTTCTGAGAGAAATAGAAAAATTAATAGAAAATGAAACTGGGGATAGCTAAATTAAGAAAGAGAAATCAATAGAGTATTCAAAGAATCAAATTAACTTTTGCAAAAGCTAAAACACCGCATGAATAATTTAGCTGAAATGCTAAAGAAACTTTTTTGACAACTGGCCATTGGCTGAATGGATGGCTCAACCAATATTCAACTCTTTACATTGGCAATTACATTTTTATATTTATTATATATGCTATTTTTATACTTTCGCATAAAAAATTAACCTTCTCTATCATATTTTTCATGCATGCAATAAAATTATATATTCTCTTTGAAGTTATACTAAGGTTAAAAATGAGCCATTATAGATGAATATGTAAAACATCAATTACTTTGGATTTGTAACATTATTTTTTTATGATGGGACAACCTTAGTTACCACCCAACATATAAAAATGTGAAAGAGTACAAAAATTGTGCTGTTGGGCCAACCGACACTATTTCAACTAATCAAGTGCAAACTGCATGAACCAAATATCTATTGCTAGGCCAACAGCTCATGTTTGCAGGGTTTCCATAACATAGTAAAGATTCTTGTATTGAGGGAAATTTAGAATATATTTAAGAAAAATTTGAAAGGTCTGAGCATAAAATTTTCTACACCCCTGGTTTCGTTCATCTAAATATTTAGATTGTTCCAAATACTAAAACATTTACAAAATATAACAATCTTACAAGCAACCAAATTTACATATAAAACTTGAAAAAAAAAAAAAAAAAGGGCAAAACAAAAAGAATATACTTTTTAAACAGAGTTTACAAATATATACTTGGTGTCAAGTTCAATATATATATATACATATATATATATATATATATTTTTTTTTAACGCTACAAAATTTTGTCTTTGCATGTATATTATACCTTGAAAATGTACAGAGTTTAATGTGTATTCAAAACAATGAAATTCTTTACAGAATTTTATTATTGATAAATCATATGTATTATTTTTAACAGGTTTCATTATCAGGGTTCCCATTAGAGTGTGAAACTGCAAGAATTTTACATATCTTTTCATTCTCTCACATAAGAATTTTAATATTGTATGAAAATATTGCATTCTTAAGGGATATATTTAGCAAATTTTTTGGTACAAAAATGAAAAGAGATCTGCCATAAAAATTGATTATCTTAAAATAAACCTCTCACAAAAATCAATGATTTTAATAAACCAATATAATTTAAAAATAATATTGATTTTAATATATATATATATATATATATATATATATATATATATATACATTCGAATCTCATTAACGTGAATACTGTTAACGTGAATTACTTTTAACATGAGCTGTTTTCACAATCCCCGTCAAAATGAAGATTAGCTCAGTTATATGAAGATCAGTTACTGATAGCATGTACTACTGGCAGCATGAGCAAAATTTTTATCCCCTATGAGATTCATGTTAAAGAGGTTTGACTGTATAAAAATATAGTTTTTTTTCACTAAACACAACATGATCAATTTTTCCAAAGGACAACTTGATCACTTGAAAGGAAAAACTTGATCACCTGCTGACCTTGAATCTTCCCCATTTGCTGTTGATTTGTCTTTAGTAAAATGTTGTGCAAAAATCTCGTGTGATATAGCTGTTAGTGTTGACCTATTTCAGTAATTAGTGATGAAGAGAATTACCTATTTAAGCAATTAAATGCAAATTTTCTCAATAAGCAGTAAAAATTTATTTTACTAATTTATAATAATTCTGAAAATATTTTTATCGGATGGATGGTTGGGTTTTACGTCACACTAGTGCTTCACAGATGGGCAATTGGCGACGGTCTGGGACACATCCCTAGAGGTGGTTCCATATTTTTATCAGATATATCTGTGCTTTTACTCTAAATCTGAATAAGGTTGAGATATTTTCATCGAATTTTTTCCTCTCATGGGGAACCCAGATTATATTAAAATATATTTATGAAATAAAACAGATAAACATCAAAGTGCCAGCAAATTTTTACATAAAATATAATAATTCATCGAGAAATACTTTCAGTTTTGAAAATAAATCTTTGGTATATATTTATATGTGAATGAATTACCTGATATAAATTCTAAATTCTTAGTTGATTCATAACCTAGTCTATCCAGAACTAAAATTTTTGATCTTTCAAGCATTTTCCTAAGAGATGGGTGTACAACTTTCTGACAAGCAAGAATATGAATTCCGGCTTGTATGAGCTTTTCAAACGCTTTCTTCATAACATTTAAGACAGTCTCCCATACATCAATATCATCAGTGACTTCAATGTTATGAACAGGAAAGTCTGCATCCCCAGATAGAGATGAAGTATATAATACAATTTTAATGTTGGAATTACTGTACAGCTGTGAATTAATCTTCTGAGACATTTCAGGTAATCTCACTAAAAGACCTTCGTGCAAGTCTGATTGATCACAACTAACATTTTCTAATGTAACAAAATGAACATTTTTATAAAAAGTATGAGATGATGATGATGATGGGATACAGTTCATGAAAACTTTAATTAATAAAATACACAAATGTTCTTTGTCTTCTTCTCTAAGAATACAACCAGGCTTTGAAGATAAAATCGGCATTGCAATAGACCGAAAATGGGATAAATTTGACAAATCGAATGCTTGAATATGTGCATTTTTTTCTATAGATAAAAATTCAATAAAAAGATTACTAATGTAGACAATGAGTTTACCAATTACAGGCAAAGGATAGTCTACAGGTAAAGAATTCTTAATGAGTTTCAGGATTAAAAAAAAGCAGGAAAGGCCGTTATCACCAAAACTGCTCAAATGCAGTTTTGCGGATGACAAGATTAATTTTATAAATGTATTTTGTACAGAAATGATTTGGAAAAGTCGTCGTGAAGATGAAGTGATTGTAAGACAACCTCCAGAAATATTCCCAACACCTATTAATTTTCCATATGGTCCAAGAGAAACTCTGATAAGCTCTTCAAATTTTTTCAAAGCAGAAATATTAGATTCATCATTTAATGGATTTATGCACAATTTTGAAGTCATAGAGGAATAACTGGATTCGTCCATCTGAAAAAGAGAAAAAATTAATTAAATAACAGTTTTAAAATTCAAAACTATGTAATTTAACAAAAGTACATAAACATATTAAGAACAGAAAAAAAAAAAAAAAGCTTTTTTAAAAAAAGACCCCCCCCCCTTAAAAAAAAAAAAAAAAAAAAAAAAATATTAAATACTTTATCTTTAGAGATGGAGGGTTGTTAAACAAAATTCAATATGAGTTATTGGCCAAAAGAACTTGTCAGTATCTTTAAAATGAATGGTTCAATGATAGATGTGTGATAAACTGAAACAAAGCTATGGATTTTTTTTTTTTTTTTCCTATTTAAAAAAAAGTGAAAAATACATTTTCTAAGATATTGCCAACAGGACATACATATATGTAGACAGTGGCGGATCCAGAACTTGACTTTTTTTTTTTTTTTTTTTTTTTGGGGGGGGGGGGGGGGGGGGCTATGATTTTTCAAATTGTTTTTCTAGACCAATAAAAAATTTACAATTGCAATATTCAATTGTGAATGTCAGTGTTTTGGGGGAGGGGGCTTCAGCCCCCTAGCCCCCCCCCTTAAATCTGCCACTGTATGTAGATCAGTTTCTTTCACTATTTAATGTTATTTCCTTCTGGGCGCAGATGCTGTATAATCCACCAAGTCGCCAAGTTCGTTTTTCACCGCCAAGCGAAGCGATTTTTCGCCAAATGTGGCGCATTTTTAATTGTGGCAACCCCTGTGTTTCTCCCAATAGGGTTACTGTTCCATTAGCGTCGCGATTCATTTGCTGCAATGATTTTGTACGTGTAACACTGTTTTTTTGAGCTCTTTTGTTTTGGAGCACGTGGTTGTGGATAATTCTTTTTTATTTTATTGTGTATGTTTTCTTTTTGATGTTATTGTTTATTATTTTGGTTTGATTATTATTTATTATGGCTTTATCAAAATGGATTAAGAATTTTCAAGATAAGTTTATTTGTTTGCCGGGCTTTTGTTTTGGAGCACGTGGATGTCAGGTTGTATAATTTTTTTTTATTTTATTTTATTGTGTATGTTTTCTTTTTGATGTTATTGTTTATTATTTTGGTTTGATTATTATTTATTATGGCTTTATCCAAATGGATTAAGAATTTTGAAGATAACTTTATTTGTTTGCCTGGCTTCAAATTTACATCTCATAGGCCTACATATGGGAAAAAAGGGTTTGGAAATAGGTTTTTTTTTTTAAGCTAGTGGAAAACCATGATTTGTTTTTGGAATTTATGAAAGAGAGTAAGATATTATTATTATTTTGTTTTGTTTAAGTGAATGGGGGAGGAGGGGAGGTTGAGAGGGGAAAAACTAAAATTTTTTGTTTCTTTGCTAAATGTTGAATGTAATTTTTTTTTTTTTTTTTTTGTTAAATTTAAAATAAATTTTGATTGATACACGATATTTTTTTCATTATTATATAAATTATATTTCAATGTTATAGACAAGGGGGGGTTCAGGGGGGGGGGGGGGGTCTCCCCCCTGAAAAACTAAAATAATTTTCATAATTTTGTTAGGTTTTTGCTTGTAAATTTTTTATTTAATTCTTATTATATCTTTATTATATTGTGTACAGATTTTTTTTTTTATTATTATTAAAATTCCTCCTTTTTTTTTTTTTTTTTTTTAAATTAATATCGTTTTCCAAAATCGATGTATTTTTTATCATCCGTGATTTCCGGAGTTTTTTTTTTAACCACTTCATAAATTTAAAGAAAAAATAAGGGTTAAAAAATGCAACTGTAATATAAAATATGCGATTTTGCTCCTTGTTTTTTTTTAAGAATTTCATGATGTCTAATGGGGAAAAAAAAAAAAAAACCTCTAAGTTCGTGTATTTTGTATTAGGTACAATTGTATTTTTAAACCATTATTTTTGGTTGAAATTTATGTTGTGATTAAAAAAAACACTTAGGGAATCGCGGGTGATAAAATATGGCGTTGATTTTGGAAAACGGCTTTTTGGCGTGATTCGGAAAAATGGCGCCAAACGGTGGATTATACAGCATCTGTTCCTTTTTCTGAGCTTTAAGTAAACTGCATAAATGTTTTAAATTTGACCGGCCACATCTATACACACTTATATGTTCGGTTTTTGAATAGTAAAGTAAGGATATTTTTTCAGAAATAAGAATTATCTGAAAATCCTACTAAAATCAAAAAAGTAAATGTATATAAACTTTGCAGGTAATTAACGAATTTAGCAATTTACAAGAACAAGCTATCAAACATGGCTTATTTTAACAAAATTTGTTGAAATTTCCTGACTTTTTGAATTACACCCTGATTATAAAAATACCAATATTTTTTCTATCATTCAGTAGAACTTTAATAGTAAGCAGAGTAGTGGGACACGTGCCTTCTCCAAAATTTTTTTGTTTTACTCGCTGATCCAATAATAATTATAAGATAAAAAAATTTTTATAAACCATGTTTTTAAATTTTCTGTTGAATCATATAAACGCTACTGAAGGCAGCCGGAACCCCAGCAATTGGATAAAAGTATTAAAAAAATTCCTTGCTATCGTCTTTTGAGCTATTATAAAAGTTTCAAATGGCTATCTAGCCGTGAAGTTAGTTAAAAGTTGATTGCAAGCTTTGTACTGGAAACGTTGCCGAAGGCAGCAGGGTCTCGAAGCAATTGGATAAAAATATTTTTAAAAAGCATTTTTACCGTATTCTGGACTATTCCGAAAGTTTCAAATGTCTAGCTACTCGGGAAGTTAGTTAAATAAATTTTCTGTTGAATCATATGAACGCTGCCGAATACAGTAGGGACCTGAAACAGTTGACTAAAAGTATTAAAAAAAATGTATTGCCCCCGTGTTCTGAGCTATCCTGAAAGTTTCAAATATCTAGCTAGTCGGGAAGTTAGTGAAAAATCAATTGCAAACTTTGTACTGGTAACGCTGTCGAAGGCAGCAGGAACCCAAAACAGTTGGCTAAAAGTATTAAAAAAATGCATTTTCACCGCGTTCTGAACTATTGTGAAAGTTTCAAGTGCCTAGCTAATCAGGAAATTAGTTAAATAAAATTTCTGTTGAATCATATAAACGCTGCCGAAGGCAGTAGGGACCTGAAGCAGTTGACTAAAAGTTTTTTAAAAAGTATTGTCACCGTGTTATGAGCTAGCCTGAAAGTTTAAAATGTCTAGCTAGTCGGAAAGTTAGTGAAAAATCGATTGAAAGCTTTGTACTGATAACGCTGCCGAAGGCAGCAGGAACCCGAAAAAGTTGGCTAAAGGTATTAAAAAAATGTATTTTCACCACGTTCTGAACTATCCTGAAAGTTTCAAATGTCTAGCTAGTCGGGAAGTTAGTGAAAAATCAACTGCAAGCTTTGTACTGGTAACGCTGTCGAAGGCAGCAGGAACCTGAAGCAGTTGGTTAAAAATATTTAAAAATTGCATTTTCGCCGTGTTTTGAACTATTCTGAAAGTTTCAAATGTCTAGCTAGTCGGGAAGTTAGTTAAATAAATGTTCTGTCGAATCATATAAGCGCTGCCGAAGGCAGAGGGACTTGAAATAGTTGACCAAATTTATTAGAAAAATGTATTGTCACCGTGTTGTGAGCTGTCCTGAAAGTTTCAAATGTCTAGCTAGTCGGAAAGTTAGTGAAAAATCGATTACAAGCTTTGTACTGATAACGCTACCGAAGGTAGCAGGAACCCGAAACAGTTGGCTAAAGGTATTAAGAAAATGCATTTTCACCGTGTTCTGAACTATTCTGAAAGTTTCAAATGTCTAATAAATTTTCTGTCGAATCATATAAGCGCTGCCTAAGGCAGCGGGACTTGAAATAGTTGACTAAAATTATTAGAAAAATGTATTGTCACCGTGTTGTGAGCTGTCCTGAAAATTTCAAATATCTAGCTAGTCGGGAAGTTAGTTAAAAATCAATTGCAAGATTTGTCCCTGGTAAACACACAAACAAACAAGAATCGAAGTTAATAAAAACATGGTAAAAATCTGGTTCATTTGTTGCCCTTTCACAAAATTCAAATTCATAAAAAACAGCTCCTTCACAAGATTTAGTTTTTTTTTTTAAATGATCCTTTAACACAAATATTTCTTGCTTTCAGTGCTCTTTTTAATTAATGCCTTAATTTAGTACAAAGAAAGGAAACTATTACTTTTATATTACACCTTACATAGAATGGCTGCTAAAATGAATAGTTTTACATGCACAATAGATGTACATATTTTTTACCCACAAAAATAGATAAAAAATTTAAAAAAATGGAGACTTTATAAGATATTTTCAATGCGAGGGCTTAGATTTGATATCTCTCATCCTTGGCACCTTTTGTATTTGGCAATCAAAAAACATATTACAAAAATATACATCCCAGTTGTACATTTTCTTAATATATATTGTACAAAACATTGTTTCATATTATTGATTGCTCTCTAAATCTAAATATAGTTATTAAAATAACCATGACTTTTGAAAGGAATTATTTAAATATTTTCACTAGATAATTTGGCAATTTTTTTTTCTTTTTTGCCAAAGACATCAAATATCAAATCCGTTCCAGTGCAAGGCTACATTCAATATGACAGTCACAGAAGTCCTAGGCAAAAAGCACCCAACTACTTCGGCGTCAAAATTTCAAAAGCCAAAAAAGGGATAATGTACTAAAATTGTACCAAATACATAATTACAATTTTCAACTAATTTTGGAACAGATTTGATATCTGTCATCCTTGGTGAAAAAGAAAAAAGATCGCCATCAAATTATCTCCAGAATACATTTAATTCCTTTAAAAAATCATAGTTATATTAACTACTTGAGTACGTCGTCGAAAGAAGCAGTTGGCTTCCCACTACCAGGATTTGCAGAAAAGTAAAAACAATTCTGGGAGATGTGCAGATATAAAGCACAATATAATAAATTGATGATCACACTCTATGTTACTGAACTTTAATCATCGTAAATTTATTTATTTATTTTTAAATTATACCCACTACTATTTCCGACATCCATATTTCATTGAAATTCTTAAACAAAATTCAAAACAAAAACAGTCACATGGTCTAAAATTTATAAATCACTAACAAAAATGTGCACTTACTCTAAACACTAACAAAGCAACAAAAAGACAAAAATAAAATCATCATAGATAATCAGTTCTATCGCCCCTCCTTCTTAGAGTAAACGTTTCCGGTATGATATTGGTTCAAAGTGTCCGTGTGATCCCAGGTGGAAAAAAGCATTATATCTCTGCTACAAGACATAAGAAAACTTTATTGCCCTTGCAACAATATGATTCTATTTTGTGTATAGTGAAAAGAGGACACTACGTACTAGAGCCCCTTAAATAAACTACATAGGCCGGCGCATCGCCATCATTTTGTTGGCTTGCCAGAGAACAGCATTCTAGCTTGGTGTCTTTATCGCTTCATTAGCGATTTTAAGAAATCTTGATCTGAAGCTACGATCGGTCAAGAACAATAACATTCCTAACAATACATTTTTTCGCAGTATCACAGTACATTCTCAGGATGTCCTTTCATCCTCATAATATCCTGTGGGTTTACTGGGGATAAGATGTGTTGTTAGGGCTGTTTCTGTTTCTAATACAAACCGTAAATTTTGTAGAGGGTAAATAAGCTTATCGATTTTTAAGGAAAGCAGTTTTTTTTTTTAGTCACCCCTTAGATTTTCATGTGAAACAACATATATAGTTGCTACCATGTCAAACTATCGAATGTAATACTTTTCAAAACAGTTTTCAATCTGTAACTCAAATCAGCACCAGGCAAAAATAAACTTAATTTTGTGCATTTCCTGTACTATTAAGCTGCTGGTTAATTGTATTTTTTTTATGCATTGTACGTATAATTCTGAAAGCTAGCGCATGACATCGATTACAAAAAAGCATTTTTACTCATTCGACAGTTTAACATGGTAGCAAAAATATACATCATAATGCTACACATAACACATATTATAATTTAAATTTTGGAATTCGGATAAAATTTAAAAATAAATTACCACGAGTTTTAATTAACTTATAGTTCTAAATCTTCTAACGCAGCTTTTCGTTCTTGTTCTTCCACTTGCTTTAAAATTTCTTTATACTTATAGCCTTTTATTAAAGGTGGAATGATATCCCTCAGAAATTCAAGACATTCAATTTCAGAAACAACTTTTGCTATATCAGAATAGTCGATGAGCATTTTATTGTCGCTAGCTTTCAAAGCTTGTCTTACAAGAAAAGCAACAAAACCTTCAGCGGCTTTTGCGATCAAAAATATTGAATCAGGACTAATATTTGCCACATCAGGCGAACTTTTCATAATCATTTTGATACGTGAAAGAGGCAGAAGCGCTAATTTTGATTGTTTATCGGCCATTTTATACGTTAAAGAATATATTAAACGGAATTTCTATTAATCCCTCATGTACAAAATAAATGTAAACAAGAATACTTAAAACAGTGTTGCCACTTGCCTGATTGCCAAACTAAAATAAATGATTACATACAAACGTAACGTTTGCAAGTAAATTGATTGTAATTTTTACGCACGCAATTTACACATTTATTTGTAATGATTGCAATGAGTGACGTTTGCTTGCAACACGGATTAAAAGAGTAGGATATATTACGAACAACACGGAAAGGTAGTAATTTTCATCTTACAGATAGAGGGCGACCAGATCTTGAAAATTCACCAATCAGTGCGTTCTTACATTTCTGACTGTTCGTTCGTTGGTCGTTCTCGGAAATCGGATGCATAGAATAATAATATATTATTATTCTATCCTCTATTATTATTCTATGATCGGATGATGACTGAAGACGAAAGGGCGGGCTTTCCCTTTCTTCCGATAAGTTTCAAAGATACTACACCAGGCGGCGATCGAATTGTTTTCCTACACTCGGCTGAATTAATGCGAAAAAGGAAGCTTCGGTTCCTGCGCTCACTGCCCTATCTCGTCTTCTTCCGTGGCTTGCAATTAAAAATGATTGCGATGAACGATAAACTAATAGGAAACAAGGAAAAATGTATCGAATAACATTCAAATGAAAATTCCGTTTTTTTTTTTTTTTTTTTTTTTTTTTTTTCTTTTTTTCCATTTTGTAAGCATTTTAAATGTTGATATCATAGAGAGACATAGATTGATCAGCGAGGGCAAAATATTGATGCCTTTTTTACTCGGGGAAAGACGGCCATTTTACTCTCTTATGGATGTCTTTTCCCGAGTGAATATACATGGGAATACACACAGATAATTTAGCAAATAAAATTTACTAAAGCTGAATGAAAAAACTCCAGATACTCATTTTTCTTTCTCACTTTTCTTCTTCTTCTTCTTCTTCTTTTTTTTTTTTTTTTTTTTTTTTTTTTTTGTATGGAATAACGACGTTTAAAGAAATGTACTAGCAAAAATTCCTATGTAAAAAAAAAAAAAAATTCACTTCATACGCTTTTGTTAAATAAATCCTTGTCGAATCCTGTTCTTAGACTAAGAACAGGATTCGACAAGGGTTTACTTAACAAAACGGTATGAAGTGTATAGTGTTCGGACACTTTTGTTACCGACTGTATATAGTAGAAATTTATATTTACTCGGAAATAGTTATAACGATATTGATAAAAGTTTGGGATAAGTTCTTTTTAGAGACCTAAAACAGTTGAAACATTATTAGCTTCAAGGAAATTAGTGTTAACCCTTTAACTGCCAATCGCAACATGTAGTAGAAATTGAGTTTACTCAGAAATGGATATAACGATTTTGATTAAAATTTAGAGTTAGGTGTCTTCTTTTTTTTTTTTTTTTTCTTTTTTTTTTTCTTTTTAACAGAACTAAAACGTTTGGACATATCCCCATTGTTGGCGCATGCGCACCACTTGTGCATCTCCGCTCCGGGGAATGTTTTTTTGTTGGGGGGGGGGGGAGAAGGCTATGAGAAACCAGGTACAATGGACGTGAGCAAAAAGAACTTTTAAATTTATTGACGCCCACAATTATTATTTTATGTTCTACCTATTATGAATCTATTTCTTCGTTGTATATAATGTAAATAATTGATGTATGTGATCGTACAAATTAAAAATATTAAAACAACGAAGATGGTCCGTCGTTAGTTCACAATAGTGAAAAATACATATGGCTCCGTCGAGAAAGGAGCTTGTAATCAGTGATATGGATAAAAATAATAAATTAAAATCTTCCTTAAAAGGAAAGATAACTAGAATTGAAAACTATGTAGAAGGCACGAATGCCGAAAATTACGATATAGATGTTGTAGAACTGAAAGTGAAACTAAAGAACGTGGAACTACTACAAACAAAAATCGATGAATTACGACAAAAATACTACGAAATTCAAGACTTGAAAGATGCTGACCAAGCAACCATAGATGATGATCTTGACTCATGTGAAGAACGCCTGGAAAAATTAGAGGTAAGAATTAATACTCTTATTAATTCTTATAAGAAATTTGATTCTGATAAAAAAAATAAATGCGACTGAAAATGCATCCCAAGATGCCTTTGAAATAAAAACTCAAATTCCTCCTTTAGTATTACCTGAATTTTCAGGAAAATATGAGAAATTCAGTTCTTTTAAAGAACAGTTTGATGATTTAATAACCAATAATGTTCATATTAATCAGTCGCAGAAATTATATTATCTTAGATCTTGTATCAAATATGATGCTAAAAATTTAGTTAGTAATTTTGATACATTTGAATCCTTATATAATGCATTAGAAAATCGCTATGATAACGAGCGATTAATTGTTGATATTCATGTACAAAATATTCTAAATTTTGAGAAAATTCAAACTGAAAATCCTAAAGAAATATGATTGATTGTATTCAGAAAAATTTGCGTGCCTTGAAAGTTCTTAAATATGAACAAAATAAATTATCAGATGTTTTCATTATAAATATTCTCGTAGCAAAGTTAAACAGAGAATCTAGGAAGAATTTTGAGTTGTCCTATAAATCCAAAAATGTTCCCACCCTTGAAGAATTTATCAAATTTTTGGAACAACGAGAATCAGTTTTATTATCTATTAATAGAACGAATTTGACTAGCGGAAATAATACAAACAAAAACTTTCCAGCTAAATCTAAAACTCTTTTAATGCATGAAAATAAAAACAAAAATTGTGTCGTTTGTAAAAATACTTATCACCCTATTTATAAATGTGATGCATTTTTGAAATTAAATATTAATGAAAGATTAAGTATAATACGCCTTCACAAGCTTTGTGACGTTTGTTTTAGGCAAAACCATAAGAAAACTGATTGCTTATCGAAATTCAAATGCACCTGCGAAATGAAGCACAACAGATTATTATGTTTTTCTTCTGGCGCCAAAACCCCGCTTCCAGACTCGGATGAAATAAATTCATCCAAATTACCAGATATAGACAAAAGGGTTGCGCAATTAAATGCTTCCGTTTTGAGTAATAATAGCAGATATTTAAAAGAAAATAGAAAAAGTATTCTGTTTTCCACAGCTTATATTTATGTTCAATGTGAAAATAAAAAAAAAAATAAAAATAAGATGCGTTCTGGATTCCGCTTCAAATGTGTGCGTATTAACTGAAAAGATGAGTGAATGTTTAGGAATTAAAAGAGAAAAATTAAAACTCCAGTTTCAGGGTTGAATGGATTGACACAAAATATCAATTGGAAATTAGATACCTTTATTTCAAATGAAGATTGTTCTTTTAGTGAACCAGTAGAATTTTTGATTGTAGATAAAATAACAGGGCTTACATCATGCAATAAATTAAACATTTCAGAGATAAAAATTCCAGAATTTTTGAAATTGAGTGACGAGACATTTTTTGAACCTAATGAAATAGAAGCGTTAATCAGTGCAGATATATTATTCAAAATTTTAAAGGGTAATACTTATAAAATAAATGACGATTTGTTTTTTAAGGAAACTGAATTTGGATGGCTAGCGTGTGAAAAGGTTGAAGAAACAGAACCGAATAATTCGAAACAGTGTTTCGTTTTGTCAGACGATTCCCTTAGTAGTACTCTTAAGCTCTTTTTCGATCTAGAGAGCATTGGAATAAGAGACGATCCAATTCGAAAAGAAAGTGATAAAGCTATAGAAATTTTTAATGAAACAATTCAGTTTAAAAACAAACGCTACGTTGTACACTTGCCCTTTAGAAGACCCTATAATGAACTTTCCGATAATTACACGTTAGCGAAGCAACGATTTTTAAGTTTATGGAGACGTTTTAAATATGATAGAGAATTATATGAACAGTATAGAGAGATTATTCGTGATTACGTAAATCAAAAAATAATAGAAATAGTTGAGCCCAGTACAGCAGAAAATAATTTAAACAAACCTATTTATTATTTGCCTCATCAGGCAGTAAGAAAGGAAGGTCGCTTAACATCCAAAACAAGAATCGTATTTGATGCAGGGAGTCATCAAAATAATCAGCTGTCACTGAATGATTGCCTATGGCAGGGAATAAATTTAAATCCGAATCTTTTGGATGTTTTAATTAATTTTAGATTAAACAAAATAGCATTTTGTTCTGATATTAAACAAGCCTTTCTACAAATCTGTCTCGCTGATGAACATAAAGACGCTGTTCGTTTTTTCTGGAATGATGAAGAACCGCATGCACATAAAAAACCCAAATTACAGATTTATCGTTTCAATCGAGTTAATTTTGGGGGGGGGGGGGTTCAAGTCCATTCGTACTCGCTGCTACTATTAGACATCACATTGAGAAGTATAGAGAAGAATTTCCCGCTACTGTTCGACTTTTAGGTAAATGTTTTTACGTAGATGACTTAATTTCTGGAGGTAATGATTTTAACGAAGCACTTGAATTATCACGAAGTGCAAAATATATTATGGAAGCCGCAGGAATGTCCCTTAGAAAATGGATAAGCAACGATGCCGAATTAACAGAGCAGTGGAAAAGCGAAAATTTTTTATACATACCCTGTAGAATCTACCATCAGCTTAGGTATAAATCAGATAAAGATCTTGGGACTATCTTGGGATACTAATAAAGATAATTTAATTGTAGATATCAAGAGTTTGTTGAACTTTATATCCATAAATAAAATTACAAAACGTACCATTCTTCAAGCCATAGGGAGAATTTTCGACCCCTTGGGGTTAATTTCTCCATTCACTGTCAGGGCAAAATTTATCATTCAAGATATCTGGACAACTAAAACCAAATGGGATGAATCATTATCACCAAATATCGAAAAAGAGTGGATGAAATGGTGTTCGGAATTACCCTTATTAAAAGAGCTTGAAGTCCCTAGATTCGTTCTTGATGCCACTTCCCAAGAAGATGTAGTTGAATTACATAGTTTTTGCGATGCCAGCAGAAAAGCATATGGCGCTGCCCTTTATCTAAGAACAAAATCAAAAAATGGCATTTCAGTAAAACTTTTGACTTCAAAGAGTCGTGTAGTTCCCCTCAACGGTGTTACACTACCTCGCCTAGAATTATTGGGTGCCCTGGTCGCAGCTCGTCTGATCGCCAAAGTGAAAATGTTGTGAATCTTAAAAGACCTTCTGTTGACTATCCGCGATTGTAATGAAATGCTCGCCCTCTGGTGGGCTAAGGTGAAATTATCATACCACTGGAAGCTTTCACGCTGAAACTATGATAGAACAACAAGAAAGAACAAAATACATACACGTGGATATTATATTTACTAACAAATGCAGTGTTGAGGAAGCGCCATCTATAGTTCATTACAAACGCGGATCACTGGACTGACTCGCAGATAGTGCTTTTCTGGATAAAGGGTACTAAAACCCGATGGAAGCAGTTTGTCGCCAACCGTGTTCAAGAAATTGCCAGCCTGACAAACCCTAACTCATGGTTCCATTGTGCAGGTAAAGAAAATCCTGCTGACCTGTTGTCTCGAGGGATGACAGCTGAAAGCCTAACAACCAGCGCCACATGGTGGACAGGTGCTGAATTTCTGAAAGATCCTGAATTTCCGAAAAACATCCAATCATGTGTTCAAGAGTTCGACTCTCTCCCAGAAAGTGAAAAGGAGACTATAGTGATGGAAAAGAAAAAGACTGTTGATGATGAAGGTTGTTCAGAGACTGTGCTGTTAGCAGAAGAAACTGAGAACATTTTCGAGAGACTTTTTAAACATTCTCATAATTATTTTAAAATTAATCGTATTTTTTTTTTTATATTTCTAGGTTCCTATTTAACTGTCGCAACTTGGAAAGAAAATTGGGTGCTCTGAGTTTACAAGAGATAAAAGAAGCTGAAATAAAATTTATTCAGCATTCCCAGAGAGAACTATTTGAAAAAAAAAGTCTAACAAGTAAAATTTCTAATTTAAATCCCTGTGTAGATGAAAAAGGAATAGTGCGGGTAGGGGGGAGAATAGAAAATGCTTCTGTGCCTCACTCTCAGAAACATCCACCTATTTTGCCGAAGGGCTCAAGATTGAGTAAAATTTATTTTGAAACCATGCACAGAAGATTATTTCATGTTGGTCCTCTAGGTCTGTTGAACGCAGTGCGTTTAAAATTTTGGCCTTTAGGTGGCCGCGACATAGCACGTAAAACAGTGCACCAATGTGTAATATGTTTCAAAAATAGGCCTACATTATCTTCCCAAATTATGGGTGGTTTGCCCAAAGAAAGAGTAAATGTTTCAGCCCCATTTACAATTACTGGGCTTGATCTAAGCGGTCCTTATTTAGTAAGATATAAGAACCAAAGAAAAGGCACTTTAAATAAAGTTTATATTTGTATTTGTATATGTTTTCCTACTAAGGCTATCCATCCATCTTGAACTATTATCAGATCTGACTTCCGATGCTTTAATCGCCACATTAAAACGTTTTACCAGTAGACGTGGCAAATGTTCCAAAATTTATACGGATAATGCTACTAATTTTGTAGGGTCAAATTCGAAATTGAAAAGATTTTATAAATTAATTAACTTTCCCGATGAAAATTTGGCTAATTATTTTTCATCCGAGAATATTGATTGGAATTTCATACCTCCCAGGTCTCCTCATTTTGGAGGACTTTGGGAGGCTGGTGTGAAATCAGTAAAACTTGCATCTCAAAAGAGTTATTGGAAATCTTCATTTTACATATGAAGAATTTGAAACTATTGTGATTCAAGTGGAGGGAATATTAAATTCGCGCCCTCGTACTCCATTAAGTAGAGATGTGAGCGAGGAAACAACCCGGGTTTAAACCAGGGAATAAACCCTGTTTTTTGGGAAGGGAATTTTGAAAGTTTCCAAAACAAGGGAATTTTGAAAGTTTTTAAAAGTTACAAATTTAGCTTTTTTTTTTTTTTTTTTTTTTTCTGACATTAGGTATGCTCTAAGACATTTCAAAATGTTATCTCACATTTAGATTTTTTTTTTTTTTTTTTTTATCTTTCAATTTTTAAATAGTGCTTTTAACGTCTATAAATTTAAAAAGTGCAAGTTTCAAATTTCATTAATTAACAGACTTATTTTCTGTTATTACAGTACATTTATATCTATCACATCTAGTACATTTTACCATGTTTTTATTAACTTCGATTCTTGTGTGTTTGTCAGGGACAAATCTTGCAATCGATTTTTAACTAACTTCCCGACTAGCTAGACATTTGAAACCTTCACAGTAGCTCAGAACACGGTGACAACACAATACTTCGAAGTCAGATTTTCGAATTTTCGAATAGTTTTCTTTTAATTAATTAAAATGTGAAAATGATAAGCTCCTAATAGCAATAAAAATAGCCATTAAAATATTAGCTATAATTTAATTGTTGCCAAAAAATATTTACGAGTTCATTTTCTTTCGACCTAAAAATAAATACATTTAATTAAACGTGAGCGTTAAAAAATTGTTAAAAGTTAAATTATGCATTTTGCAAAAATTGACGTCGTTATCATTTTAAAGATTTTCTACACAATGATAAAGTGCTAATGTAGTTCATGATGCAAATATATGTTGTTCGGAAAGGATTAATATTTTATTTTTAAAACCAACATTTTTTTTAAATTCAAATTTCCGGTAACTCTTTAACCAATCACATTAGAACGTCCATCTTTGGAATATCGATAATAAGAATTTTCTCGCCAAAAGTCGCCAAAAAAGTCGCCAAAGGCAAAAATTTGTCAAATTTGGCGCCAAATCCATTACCTGCCTATTGGAGCTTTTTAATGCGCTTTTAAGGGAAAATGAAGCTATTTTAACGCGAAAAAGAGCTGGAAATGCAGAAAATTGACATTTTATCAACTTACTAAGCCGCTTTGAAAGAATTTATGCAAAAATAAATACAATTATTTACAATTTCGTAACAATACGCATTGATAAAGTGCTAATGTAGTTAGTTCTATAGCTATGATTCAATATAAAATTTAAAATCATGGTTTATAAAAAGTTTTTTATCTTATAATTATTTATCAATTAGTTCTGACTGTATACATACTGAGCTCAATATAATCTTTTATTTTTTTTTATCGCAATCGAAGTTTATCATGTTTCAGTTGTATATCTTTAACATTTTATTTCAAAAATAAAACAAAAATGCTTCAAAATTTTCTGCATTTACTAAAACAATCAATAATATTACAATGGAAAGTATTATTTCAATTAAATTTTCAACAATATTAATATGCAAAAAATAAAGAAAGAAATAACAGCCAAATTATTAATTATTAGCTATTGAATATTTTAAGTATTGATTCGATGCATTAAAAAATTATTGCTCTAATTCTTAATAACCGAAGAAGAACTTCTGTTCGATTTTGTTGCCCGTGCTCTTTAACTGATTATAACGAAATTTCATGAACTATTGTGAAATTTTGTTCGATGAATTATAATACAATTTAATAATTTTAAAGTAATCTAACCATAATTTAATTTCATTGTAATATTTTTTATAAGATATTTTATTATGGTATTCATTATAAAAAAGAAAAAAGTTCTAAAGTTATTTAAATAGGCAGACAAGACTTCAACATTTATTATTGTCAATAACGTAAAGATTTAATTTTTCACAATTTTTTGTAAAATAATCACATAATTTTTTATATCACTTTTATTTAAGAAAATAGAAAAAATATGATAGTGAACAAGTTGTTTGTACACTTAAAAGAAATGAAATTAAATCTAAACACTGAATATTAGTTTCTTCCCATCAAAGTTCCCAAAATTCCCATGTTTATTCCCCTGAAGCATAATTCCCGGGTTTTTTACATCTCTACCATTAAGTAATGACTCAGATAAATTTGATGTTTTGCCCCTGGTCACTTTTTAATAGGAAGACCCTTGATAGCTATATCTGAGCCACTTATAACTGATATAAATGAAAACCGATTAAGTCGTTGGCAAAAAGGAACTAAGGTTATTCAACTTATTTGGAAAAAATGGAAGTCTGATTATTTAAATACATTACAGGCTAGATCAAAATGGATGTTTGAAAAGAATGATTTAATGGTTGGTCAAATGTGCCTCATTAAAGATGACTTACCCATGATGATGAAGCCCATGAATACATGGCTGTTAGGCCGTATCATATCAGTATATCATGGATCTGACGGAAAGGTCAGAGTAGTGAAAGTTAAGACCAAATCAGGGGAATTTAAACGTACTATTAATAAAATTGCAGTTCTGCCTATAGAATCACAAAAAAAATGATTAATTGAAATTGAAATATTTTTATGATATTATATAGATACTTGAATATTGTGTTTTTGTAAATTTATAATTTCTTTAATTATTTTTATTATTTGTATTAATGTTTTATTGTATTTTATAATTGTTTGCAAGTTCTTGCACGAGTACAGTGCAAGCCGGGGCGGGATTCTGGCGCATGCGCACCACTTGTGCATCTCCGCTCCGGGGAATGTTTTTTTTTTTTTTTTTTTTTTTTGGGGGGGGGGGGGTAGAAGGCTATGAGAAGCCAGGAACAATGGACGTGGGCAAAAAGAACTTTTAAATTTTTTGACGCCCACAATTATTATTTTATGTTCTACCTATTATGAATCTATTTCTTCGTTGTATATAATGTAAATAACTGATGTATGTGATCGTACAAATTAAAAATATTAAAACAACGAAGATGGTCCGTCGTTAGTTCACAATAGTGAAAAATTTTCAGTAAAATTCGCGTTAACCCTTTAACGGCTAGTCGTAACATATAATAGAAATTAGGTTTACTCGGAAATGGATATAAGGATTTTTATAAAAGTTTGGGATTAAGTGTTCTTTAGAGAGCTAAAACAAATGGACATATCGTCATCTTCAGGAAAAATTGTGTTAACCCTTTAACGGCCAGTCGCAATTTATAGCATAAAAGGGATTTACTCGGAAGTGAATGTGACGATTTTGATTAAATTTTGGGGTTAAGAGTTTATTATTATTATTATTATTGTTATTTTAGAGAGCTAAAACAATTTCACATATTCTCATCTTCAGGAAATTTTGCTTAACCCTTTAACTGCCAATCGCAACATATAATAGAAATTAGGTTTACTCGGAAATAAATGTAATGATTTTGATTAAATTTTGGGGTTAAGTGTTTTTTTAGAGAGCTAAACGATTGGACATATCTTCATCTTCAGGAAAATTTGCGTTAACCCTTTAACGGCCAGTCACAACATATAGCAGAAATTGGGTTTACTCGGAAATGGAGCGCGGACAGGTGGGCAAGCAGACAGGCAGAAAAACTAATTAATGTCATAATATTTTTTAAACCTTATTCGAAACTGTAAGAAACGCTTAACACAACTAAAAATACAAATCTAGCAATTTAGAATTATAGCCCCTAATATAAACGAAATTCGACCAAACTTGTATTCAGTTGGACCTTGACCTAAACTGGTGCTGATTAGATTTGGGAATCAATCGCTCAACAGGTGGTGCTGCCATCCTATTTTTTTTCTAAGTACTTGACATGACAGTATAGGACAAAATTTCATATAAATGTACATAATGTGAATTATTTTTAACACATGAAATGTAAAATTTATATGAATTATTGATAATAGCAGTTAATAAACTTGGAAAAAAAGTGTGCATGTAGGAGCATTGCTTTCCTCCTGGGAGGGAAGTACCCTTTCCCCGGGACCTGTGTAAATTTTCAATGTGGATATTTTAGAAAGAACTCGTCAATATTTCTAAAACGAATGGTTGAACCATAGATCTGTATTAATTTAAAACGAAGCTACCGATTTCTTTTATTTTTAATGTTAAATATGTATATATATATATATATATATATACAGTCGAACCTCGTTAACATGAACACTGTTAACGTGAATTACTTTTAACATGAACTGTTACCACAATCCCCGTCAAAATGAAGATTACTTTAGTTATATGACGATCATTTACTGATAGCATGAACTACTGATAACATGAACAGACTTTTGATCCCCCTTGAGATTCACGTTAACGAGGTTCGACTGTATGTCTTTTCATGTCTGCACAAAAATGATTTTTTTCAGCATTTATTATTATACTACTTTAAGAAAAAAATCGTCTGCATTCAACCTGGAAAATATCTTTAATAAATTATAAGTTAATAAATAATTTGTATTGCGTAAATTTGTATAAGATTATATATAGAAGAAAGTCTTGTGGTAATACTAGTTATAATATATTAAAACAAGCAGTCTTTACCTCTGCCGCTGCTAACTACATTTAAAAGAATTTTGAAAATTCGATATTACTTACTAATATAAAAACTTAAAAAATATTAAAATTTTAAAAAAAGTATTCCATTAAAAATCAAAACAGTATTTAAACCATAATAATAACAAAGCAACTGATTATAAAAAATCGTATTTTTCATAAATTAATTAAATTTAACTTACTTATGAAAACGTATTCCACTTCCTTTCATAAATGTATTTGTACAATTAAAAGCCGCGCAGTATTTCGGCATTTTCAATATATATCAACATTCTATTCCATTATTGTTTGCGAGTTTTATACTCTCTCATGGCTGATGCCAAGAAACTTTTTCGGCATCCAAAATCTTTGCACGTTAACATGGGGATGATAGATCTATATATATTACTATATCTATGGTTGATATAAGGAAAAGGTACGTGACTTTACTCACGGTCAAGTTATACAAGCGAAGTGTGACGTCACTGACCGTCCGTGGATGCAAGAAAAATATTTCCTATGTTCATCGTCCATAGGATTTTTTGTAAAAAATTAATAAAAATCGAGGAAAATTATTTCCCAATTTTAATCCCCATGTTTGAGCATAGATATATATTATTTATCGTGTGCATGCGTTAGATTAATTATTTTTGCTGTAAAATTGATAAAATTTGAGTTTTAAATTTCAAAACTCTGTCGTCCTTGGCGTTTTTTTTTTATTTGGCGATCAAAAACGCATTACGAAAGTATACATGCAGATGTATATTTTCGTAATATGTATTGTACGAAATATTGTTTCGTATTATTCATTATTCTCTTATTATAAATTCTTAAAATAACCATGATTTTTGAAAGATATTAAGGGAGGCATACTATTGTAACAATCGCAGCTATCGTAGATCACAAGTCGGATCGTAGTCGTAATTTTGATACAAATGTAACGCCATCGGCCATATTGGATCGTAAAGTTGTGATTGTTGACATAAAAATTTGCGACTGCCTGCGCTCTCCCGTAAGCTCTCACAAGCCTCTCACAAGTAAGATGGCGGATATTAGTGTTGATCATAGAATAATTATTCTATGGGGTTGATCAATGAGAAATAAAATATTTATTTATTTTTGTGTGTGGAGTGTTATTGTTGATACAGAAAATGAAATTAAAACCTTTGTATAATTTTAAAGTGACAAGATTTACTTCATTAAACGTGATATCGCACAAACACGAAAACGTCCAATATTGTTTATTTATGATTCATTATTTAAAAAATCGCAATAAATTGTATAATAATGTGAGATGAGCAGCATATTTCTGATTTTTATAATAATAATAATTATTATTACTATTATTAGTAACTGAATGTATATTATTTTGTATCGTTTGTTCCTTGTTAAAACTATATTTTTACACTAATTGTACTGAATGCGTTAAGTACTCCTTAAATATCATTCACATGTATAAATGAATTCTTTTAGTAATACATATATGATATACTTATTAATAAGTCTTTCCTCGCCATTCTTTCTGCAGACAAGTAGGAAGTTTTAGTGATTTTGCATGTTAAGTAGTTTGACCCCAAATTTATCACAGAAGTCATTAAATAATATAAAGCAGCTTGATACAACTACAAACCTAAATTCTAAATTGATTTTCATCAAAATTATTTAAATTGTAGAGTTAAAATTCTTATTATGAAAAAGAAAAACTCTATATGTGGGGAATTAATTTTGTATCTAAAAGTAGATTATGAGAGAGTTACTTTCTAGAATTTTTAAGCTGTTGATGAAATGCTAAAATTCATTAATGTAATTTTTTTTATTCACAACATTTATATACAGTCTCTTATTTATAAGATTATTGTAACTCCTACATTCTGAGATATTTTAACTCCTACAATAAGTTTCAACTTTCCAAATTTAGGTATATATACTATACATTATGTTTACTTTAATTTTTTTTATTGAATTGAAACATTTATGTTTAATAGTTTTAATGTAAGTAATGATTTAAAAGCATGGGATAATTTGGGTACACATTGCATTTTATTAATTAGGGAATGAAAAATAATCATTTTATACTCCTGCATCATCGTTACCTAAGGTTGTATACGCTGAAAATATGCTTGCAATACTGATATTGACAAGAGTTTTCTTTTCTAAAGATAGCAGTGTAAACATATCCATATATTATTAATTTAAATTAAGGTATACTGATTCAAATTTATCATTTGAGATAAAAATGTTTCCACCACTTGTGCAAAGTCGTTTTTGAATTGGTTTTTATAATCATTTTCATTCAATTTTGTGTCCTCTAAAATGACCTCTTTTTCAAAATTGAATGTTTTAAATAAAAGACATTGGAAAATAAAAGACATTGCATATTTTCTCCTCTTTTACCAATAAAAAATTCTGGTCACCTTATACGTAAAAAATAGAGTAAGATAATCATATTTTGTGGCGCGTAGTTTTTTTTTTTTTTTTTTTTTCAGTGAGTATAATATAAGTTGAAATTTTGGGCTCTGATACTGCTATCCCACTTAAATTTTAAAACACTTTATTATGAGAGGTGCTACATTGAGTAAGAAAATGTTACATAATTTTTTTTATTTCTAATTAAATCTTCATGTAATGCAGAGTTAAAAAAATGCTTTGCTTAGTAGGGGATCTAATAATATCTTATGTGTTTAAATTCTGAGTTATTTTTGAAATATTTCTGGGTTATTCTTTTATAGATAAAATAATTTATTGTTCTTTAAGTTACATTGAAATTAAAAGGTTTGTAATCCAGATATCTCACTGTTTCAATTAATTAATAAATTGCTTAATTTAAGATTTTAAATAGTGTTTTTTTTTTCATGATTTAAGGAGAGGGGGGGGGGAGATGAATTTTCTTGCTGTTAATTTAGATTTTTTTTTTTTTTTTTTTTTTTTTACTTGTTGCATTGGAATTTTAAAAGACAACTTGTTGTTACAATACACTTTTAAAGCAAAAAAAAAGTCAAATAAATTTGGGTTTTGCTTTGTATAGAGGGCACACATAATTTTGATTTACTTATTGGTGAATTGATTCACAAGAGTTGTTTTTCACTTTAAGATTTTGAACTTTGTGTGTAAAATGATTTTTTTTTTCTTTTGGGGGTGGGGGTGGGGAGGGGGAACACTGCTCTGCAAAAAGAAAAAAAAAATCAAGATCTGATACCATTCTTGCTCAACTTATGTGAAATTGCCTCCTGAATCTGAATGTTACTCCCATTTTGCCTAGTCACCCACCGTTTTCTAGATACACTACCTCCTCTCTGAATTTTTTCCCCTGTTTGATAATTTTATGACCATGAATTTGATTTGAAGAATTAAAAATAATTTAACACCTAAAAGCAAAAAAATATAAAGTTTAAAAAATAACATTAATAACAGATTAAAAAAATATAAGATATGTAATGCATAATTTCAGTTTCCTCCCCAAAATTTTTCCCTTGTCGCAAATGTCAATGTTTTAGAATTTTCCAACTCTGTAACCCCTCAGAAGGTATTTAATGGTTAAAATAATCCTCTCCCCTCCTAGAAATCAAATTCATAGCCATAAAATCACTGAAAAATGATAAAAAATAGGGGGCCATTCCTAAAAAACTGTGGGTGATAGGGCAAAATGGGCATCATATTCGGATTCAGGAGGTCATTTTACATAAGAATATACTGAAATGGTGTCAGAGGCAACTTTCATGCCGATCAGTTTAATGGAATTAGCTGTTTTTGTTTAAAAATGCATCCAATTTTAAGAGTCTTTTTCTGCATCACAATCACATCTTTTGCACCATAATATTTGCATATTTTAGAATCCAAGTGGCTTCAAGAATGACACATAATCCTTTAATTTAAGTGTTGTAATTGCCATTTGGTACTTTCATATTAATCGCATGCTGGCAATTTATACTTTAGTATTAACTTGGCTTGTGAAATACGGTCGCCTGGTTACCATAGTCAACCAGTATATTTTAACTGGCAACATGGTTTTTAACTTTGAAACTTAATTAAAAAAAAAAAAAAAAAAAAAAAAAAAATAATAATAATGGAAAAATTGGTTCTAGATTTGGGCTCTGATTCCACTCACGATATAAGCAAACTTTCAGCGTTTTCATTCTCGCTTCTCTTACCACATTTTGAGACACCGTGTTAAATCAATACACTATTAGGGAAGTTACACCACTTTTCTCCATATATATTTCACAACTTGATGTTAAATTGCTGCGCCATTTTAGGGAATTGGTCTAGACAGCTCCTTGTTTGTATGTGCTTTGCAACCAGGAGCTGAATCGTTGTGCTGGTGTAATGATATATTGATAGTGATAGTGTATTAATTTAGTGAAATTATTAAAACAGTTATTTGTATAACTTAAATAGTTATATTACTGTTATTAATAAACTCATTATTTAAATGTATTTCAAGTTAAAGCGTCTAATAAAAACGACATTCCACTTTAAAAAAATTTTTTGGAAAAATGCTTACAAATAGAAATACTATATATGACATCACGTTCTACAATGTACTGTCACTGTGACGTCAAACTGACTCCAAAAAAAAAACAAGCTATCTTTATTTTCTATATCGTTTAATACTAAGACTACATGTTATCTGACCCGCCTGGCATCGACCGGGCCCATGATAATAACCTTAAATTTGTATGATATCTTTAACTCTTATTTTGTTTGAATTTCTATTTTTAAATAAAACCATCACGAAAAAAATAATCATCTGTAACAAAAAAATTATCTCAAACCGAACGGAACAAGGGCTCGTAACCCTGATGCCTGCAGCAGCTTATACGTGGGCTGCTAATAACATGAAAAATTCTCAAAAATTAACCTTGAACCGAATGAGCCTCTGACTCGTGTTTCCGCTGCCTGTGGCTGTGGCACTGTATAGCAGGCATGCTACACACACGCTGCAAAGTCCACTTTTCTCCACTAGGGGGCACAGTATGTTGTGTACAAACCACCAATTGCCTTGAATTTCCAAGACCTTTCAAATAAGGTGAGAACATGGTGTTATCAACTGCAAAATCTGTTAGTTGCACTTTCCACCACCAGGGGGCACAGTGTGTTCTCCATGAACATCACCAACAGTCAGGAAATACCAAGACCTTTAAAATAAGGTGTAACATGACAGGGCCTACTACAAAATCACCTAGTTCCATTTTTCACCACCAGGAGGCACACTATATTGTATTCAAACATATCCAGTCAACATGAAATTTCAAGAGCTTTAAAATGAAGTGCTACAAGTGTGGGTCTAGACCGGATTTTCCTCTCAAACTAATCCCCCCCCCCTGGAAATTGATATTTTTGTATTCGAGTCTAGTCCCCCCTATGTACAGTTTCTTCACCGTGAAGTAATTTGGAACTGAGTTAACTCACAAACATGCTTTTAACCTCTGCCCCCCCCCCCCAGGGGGTGACCATTCGACTTTTTATATTTTTCTCTTTTGATGACGCATCTACAGACCAAGACCTTTTTTTAGACTCCTCAACCAAATTTTTACACCTAGCCGTTCTCTCAATTTAGTGGATACAGATAAAACACATTACAAATTAATATATAGATAATTGAAATTTCATTTAGAAAGATTGGAGTGTAAGGCTGATTTTTTATACAAACTATGTGAAAAATACCAGAGCCGGGAATCAAGCCCTGGTTATCTGCTTCCAGTGAGCTACCCAGGCTGATAACCAGCTCGGCATTTCTCACATAATATCCATTGGCAAGGTCACCGAGTCTGCAAACACAGATATAACAAGTGAGAATATTTTTCGTAGCACAACTCCATTAGACCACAAATTTTCCAATTAGAAATTACTAGCTGGAACCCATCGAATTTGAAAGATATTTTATTGACTGTAATGTTTCAAACATTGTTGCATCATTATTTAAATGTATTTCAAGTTAAAATATCTAATATAAGTTACGACATTTCACTTACAAAAAGAAATTCGGAAAAATTCTTATAAATAGAAATGAACCTTAAATATGTATGATTTCATATCTTTAACTCGATTTTGTTCGAATTTCTGTTTTTAAATGAAAGCATCACAAAAAAATAAAATCAGCTGTAACAAAAAAATTACCTCGAAGCGAACAATACTCTGCCTTGTGACCCAGGTGCTTGCGGCAGTGCACACACGGGCCGCTACTAACATAAAAAAATTCCCAAAAATTAACCTGAAACCGAACGAACCCACCCGGCGTTGACCAGGCCCATGATAATAACCTTAAATTTCTATGATTTCATATCTTTAACTCGATTTTGTTCGAATTTCTGTTTTTAAATGAAAGCATCACGAATAAATAATCAGCTGTAACAAAAAAAATTACCTCGAAGCAAACAATACTCTGCCTTGTGACCCAGGTGCCTGCGGCAGTGCACACACGGGCCGCTACTAACATAAAAAATTCCCAAAAATTAACCTGGAACCGAACGAGCCCACCCGGCGTTGACCAGGCCCATGATAATAACCTTAAATTTCTATGATTTCATATCTTTAACTCAATTTTGTTTGAATTTCTATCTTTAAATGAAAGCATCGCGAAAAAAATAATCATCTGTAACAAAAAAAAAATTACCTCAAGCCGAACGGGACCATGGTGCCTGCGGCAGCGTATATGCAGGCCGCTAATAACATGAAAAAATTCTCAAAAATTAACCTTGAACTGAACAAACCTTTGACTCGTGTTTCCGCTACCAGTGGCTGCAGAATGCTACGCAAAATTCACTTTCTTCCACCAGGGGGCGTAGTATGTTGTATACGAACATCACCAGTTGCCTTAAATTTCCAAGATCTTTCGAATAAGGTGTCACATGGTGGTGTCAACTGCAAAATCCTTTAGTTGAGCTTTCCACCGCCAGAGGACACAGTGTGTTCTGTACGAACATCACCAATGGTCAGGAAATACTAAGACCTTTAAAATAAGGTGTAACATGATGGGGGTCTACTACAAAATCACCCAGTTCCATTTTTCACCACCAGGGGGCACACTATATTGTATACAAACATCCCCAATCTACCCGAAATTTCAAGTCCTTTAAAATGTGGTGCTACATGTGTGTCTAAAAGGGATTTCCCTCTTAAACTAATTCTCCCCCCCCCCTTCCCAAAATCTACTTTTCCTCTTTAAAATCGAAAATTCCAAAATCACAGAAATTGATTTTATAGTATTCGAGTCTAGTCCCCCCATGTACAACTTCTTCACCGTGAAGTAATTTGGAGCTGAGTTAAGCTCGCAAACATGTTTTTATCTCCTGCCCCCCAGGGTGGAGAACCATTCGACTTTTTTTATTTTTCTCTTTTAATGACATATCTACAGACCAAGATCTTTTTTTAGACACCTCAGCCAAATTTTTACACCAAGCTGTTCTCTCGATTTAGTGGATACAGACAAAATACTTGTGAAATTAATATATAGATATTCAATAATACATCAACCATGAAATTTCATTTACAAATATTGTAGTGGAAGACTGATTTTTTTTTTTTTTTTTTTTACCAACTACGTGAAAAATCAACCTTACACTCCAATCTTTCTAAATGAAGTTTCTAATTTTACAGCAAATTCAGAAAACTTTCTACAAATTATTTTCACACATTTATCTTGATTTATAGAAAACTGGCCCTTGAGAGACGTGGCCTTTTAAAAAAGGTTTGTCCTATGGCACAATTTGCCAGTGTTCTAAAAACTAAAACCAAATCAATATCTAACTTGCACTCGACTATAAAAATGTAATCTGACAAATAAAACACAGAGTTAAGTTATAATGAAACTGTTCATTCTTATCCAGCAAACCTTAAATAAAACCTAAGAAAAAGTACTAAATACTGTGTCTGTATTTATCGAACAGGTCAAAAGGTTTCATCTTTCTAACAAGTTAATATTTTAGATGTTTACCAGATAACTTAGTTGGTATAGGGGATTAGAATCTGTGAATAATTCTGATTTAGAATCAATCAATAAAATAACTGATTTAAATAAATGTGTGATGAATGAGAAAGAAATTAAAAATTGTTAAATATTTTTTTATTTAAAATTTTGTAGTAAGGAAGAAAAAAAAAAGCGAGGGGAGATGTGTTATTTTCTTCACTGGCAACAAAACAAAAACAAAAAAAAGTTTTAAAACGATAAATTACAATTTTTTAGCCATCTGTAAATGTAATATGGTTAAAAAGAATAAAATGTAATACTGCATTTGTATTTACATAAAGAAAAGAAAAATCTATTTCATGCGAATGCTACGGTAAACTCAAATATTGAATGAGAAGATCCTTTTGCGGAACAAGTTGCACAGCAAACTTACTCCAAATATTTGAACAGTAAGTTCACTTTCCAACGTTGGTTTAAATCAGCCTATAGTATTTCAAAAGTTATCATGATGGCATATTTTCAAGTGACTGCAACTTGAAAACAAAATGGCAGAGCAAGTTGTCCAGTGAACTTATCATCAAAACATTTATATAAGTTCACTAAACAACTTTGGGTTGAATTGATTGATTAATTCAGTGTTTCAATAGTTATTGTAATAATAAATTTTCAATTAGCCCTAATTAATTTAAAGTATCCAGTTTTTTTTTTTTTTTTTTTTTTTTGTAAGAAAACAGCGGATAAATTTCATTAATAAACTTGGTTGAGACACTTATATGGCCTATGTATATATCAAAATTCAAGCAAATCCAACCTTAAATACATTTTTCACAATGTGGATTTGTAATTTTCAAGTGAACTCTTGAAAATAAAATAGCACAGCAACCATCGTTAATGAACTCATCCTAGATATTTGTAAGATAAGTTCGCTGTCCAATTTTGGTTCGATTTGGAGTATTATTTTGGAAGTTACTGTGATGACAAAATTTCTATTATATATAGATTAAAAAAAAAAAAAAGTGATTGTAATTTCTAAAGAAATCAACCTAAAACTGATTTACGTACATGGGTGCTGGCAGAGAAGGAAATCTAAATATATTTAATACTATTTATTTAATGTTTTGCAAAAAAAAAAGAAAAAAAAAAGAAAAAATTAAGTTTTTTTTCCCTTAGCTTAATTCAGGATAATTTTTTAAATATAAAGTTTTTAAATTATAATATTTAATATAAATAAAGCTTAAAGCTTTTAAATTTTCTTTTAGGCTCTTTCGGTAGATTTTACCAATTGCCCACTGCATAGCTCTGATAGACTAATATGTAATGTCACAGTGTAAAGTAAAAGAAAAACAGCACTTGCTGTTGATTTCATTCTGCTATCATCTATGTTTACATAAATCTTTAAATAATATAGATAATTTTTGGATGTAATATGAACTTAAATGGACATGTCTATATTATGTTCACATGTTTATTTATTTTGGCTTAAAGACACTTATTACATAAAAATACATTTCAATATAATATCTACAATATCTGGTGAAAAATCTAAATCTAGCTGTAATATGGACGTATCATATTATGTACTTTGACCTAATCTACATGAATTTGTGTTGACTGGGTTCTTTCTTTAATAATAATGTTCTATATACTTTTTAAAAAACAACTTCAAACTAAAAAATAACTTTTTGAAACACTAATCAGTAGAATAATAGTTGTAGTGATTATATAATTATATAAATATATTAGATAACAGATGTATAAAGAAATTAATTAGATTCAATTTTTCAAAAGCTGCTTTTTGATCTTAGAAAATGAAAGATTACAAGGAAATATTTTTAAATATCTTGCTTTTAAACAACTTGAAAATTACTTTTTGACACTTTGTTTATATTGAAAAAATTAGACTAACCCCTCTATTTCCCATTTTGTGTAGGACTTTTACAAAATACATAAATAAAAGAGAAAATATTTTATAAATAAAACACTCTTAAATGAACTTTTTATTACGAAAATAGGAAAAGTACTATATGCGTAAGTTTAACTAGGATAATAATATATAGTTTTATTTTATATTTTTTTCTCTACTTATACATCACACAAAAGACACTTTTTACTGAAAAATGAAATTAAAATGAAATGTAATCAATCACTTCATTCTTATTTAAAAAATGGTTTTTAAATCTTTTTTTTTTTTTTTTCAAATGTTTGTAAATATAAACATTGTATTGCACACGGCACACCGGACACACCTACATATCAGCCAATCAGTGAAGCCAATCGTTAAAATAATCGAATTGCCAGTTACCGGAAATCACAAATTTGCGATCGAAGGGTTGCCATATGTGATAGTCATAAATGTTACAATAGTATCATAATTTGTGAGCCGATCGCAAATTCCAGGACTCGTGATCTACGATTACGATAGCTGCGACTGTTACAATAGTATGCCTCCCTAAATATGCTCACCAGATAAGCTGGCGATATGTTTCTTTTTCCTCTAAGGATGTCAGATAGGAAATCTATTCCGCTGCAACATATTAGTATCTTATACCAGATACTTTATTTAGACATTTGAAATTAAATTTGACTTCAAATTATGGTAGAATATTTATCATTTTCCTTTTAATTAGTATATTAGTTGAATATTTATTGTGTAAATATCATCCTCTGAAATGAAATGTTTATGTTTTCAATCGAATATGGAAGTTTGCCATTTTTTTTCTAGAGTTTTGAAATTTAAAATTCAAATTTTATCAATTTTACAACAAAAACAACTTAATCTAACGCATACAGACGACAACTAATACATACCTATATCCAAAGATGGGGATTAAAATCGGGAAATAATTTTCCTTGATTTTTAATAATTTTTTAGAAAAAATCCAATGGGTAATTAACATAGGAAATCTTTTTCTTGCTGGTCAGTGACGGTGGTCAGTGACGTCATCACTTAAAACATTGGCATTTCCACCAATACAGATTGATCTTTTGCCACTCGAGAGCAACGAGATAAATAAATTCGAGTGCTGATTCAATGGATGAAGGATTAGCTTTCCGTGGTTCAAGATGAATCACGTGACATGAACCAATAGATTGCTATGTTTGGCCCTTTATCAATATTTTGGCCTTTAAAATTTCAATTCGGCAAATTACCATTATTATTTGGTAACATGACAGTCCTATGAACGAAATAAATTGTTTTTAAAATAATTTTTCACATATTTCACATTTTAATAAATAATAAAATACCTTTTCTTTACATCATTTCCCAATAAACTTTAAAAGTGTTTTTAAAGAATAGTTAAACTTTTAAAGAGCTAAATTTAACAACAAATAATATTTTTTAAACTATTTTTAAGCATTTTGTCGGTTAAATTTCGACTACACGAAATAAAAACGAAGTAAAATCAAAATCAAAATGATTTAGAACAAAAGATTATTAAACTACATAAAGCTCTGGTTTTTAAGAACACAAAATGCGAATGTCAACGTATTCGGCGTCGAGATTTTCAATTTGCGCATGCGTCACGACGCTCTGTTCTGCGGTTTCAACGCCAGCGCTGATATCAAGGTGACTCTGATTGGAGCGTCGCTGCGTCGGAAACGTTTACTTTTGCTTCTTGAGTTCTTAAAAACCAGGGGACCGACAACGAACTCTTCGTGATTTTTTCACTGCCGAGAATTCTGTGCTGTGACGTCATTTTTCGACAATCACGAAAAAGTGCTACAGCTACAACAAACTCATCGGAAGCTTCTCACTGCCGGTATTTATCTTCGTTATCTACCTCTAAAATCTCACCCACTGTACAGAAAGTGACAACGCGAATACGAAGTGAGAACTTCGTCAGCCATTTTTAGTACAAAAAACTGATGAATTAAAAAATATGTAAATATGTCATACATTTTGAAAAGAACTTTCAAAACTATTAATTTTTTGTGTGAATACTATATATATTTAATCATTAGTTTTAAATATATTTGATTAGAAAGATTACTAGTGGCAATTAGTCTGTTGCTTTTACCTTAAAACAATAAAACAAAAATAACCCTAAAAATTAAAGACTAAAGAATAACTTTCTGAAAATAATCAATTCTGACGTCCTCAGAACTATAAATTCTAAGTTAAATCATGTGAATTCATCGTTCATAATAAAATAATTCTAAAAAATGCTCATTTAAGGACTGTATAATAAATAACTTAAGAAGAACGTCGTACGTCTCCTAGTGGCTTGGACACACAGCATTCAGTTTCAGACCAACAGTACCCGAGCTCAATCCCCATTAACTCCTTTTCAGTTTTTTTTAAAATTATTATATATATATATATATATAAATCTGAAAAAAAAATTGCCAGTTGTAAGTTTTAATTTAGCAATTATTTTAGACTTCATTTATAGTTGAATTTAACTTTTGTTTCAGTATAAATTCAAATAAATATTTCAAAAGTAAGCATTTTAATTTTAAAAATTAATCGCCTATTTTTAAAATATGTTTTATTTTAATTAAAAAAAGTTAAATTTAATTAATAATGAAGTAGAAAAAAATTAGCAAGTTAAATAATATATATATTCAATAACAATAAATTAAATAAATAATTTATAAAGAAAAAATATTTCAGTTTAAAGTTTAATTTTTGTTTTATAATGACTTTTCAATAGCTCAAAAAAAATTATCAACCATTTTACTTTTAAACTATTTTATTTAAACTGAAAAAAAAAGGGGGAGGAGGGGTAAAAAGTTTCAATTTTGTTAAATTAAATTAATAATTTAAAATATATATATATATATTATTAAATTAACTTAAGCATTTTTATTTTGTTATTTGTATGCATGCTCTAACAAAATATTTGAAGGGATAACTTATGGGGGGAAATTATATTAGTTACAATTTTAACTTCTCGCAAATAATAAATAAAATTAAATGTGAAAAAAAAAAAAAAAAAAAAAAAAAAAAGTCGAAACATAAGCATTTTTTAAAATTATTTTATTTCAATGAGAAAGAAAAAAAAAAAAAAAAAAAAGATATTATCTTTATTTATTTATTTATTTTTTTCCCTCTCCCCTAACTATTAAATTAAATATTCGTATATTCCTTATTAGTAATAAAAGAAATTACGGAATTGCTAGTATATGGAATATTGTGTATAAAAAATATATATATTTATTTAAAACTTTTTTTTAATGCAATAAAATATATACATATCTATAAACTATTATCCCTTGCCAGGGATTGAATCGGGGAACTCTCGGCTTAAAAATTTTAAAGCAGTGAGCAAGCTACATGATGCAGCGAAGAAGTCACCTTAGTTATCATAATTATATTCTCTTTAAGATAGAATTGCTATGAAACTAGCATTATGAACGATTAATTCACATGATTTAGCTTAAATTTAAAGGTCTGGGGATTACAAAAGTGATTATTTTTAGAAATTTATTCTTCAGTCTTTAATAGACTAAGATTTTAATAGTATAGATTTTTGTTAATATTACTCTTGGTTTTTGTGATAAAAGCACCACAGTTTTAAATATATATATATATATATATATATTATAAGCAATATTACATGTATTCCCTAGTTTCTTTTATTACTAATAAGGAAAATATGAATATTTAATTTAAAAGTTGGAAAAAAAAAATTCTTTTTCTTTCTTTTTCCCTTTTTGAATGAAATAAAATAATTTTTAAAAATGCATATATTTCGATATATATATACATATATATGTATATATATAGATATATATTACATTTAAATTTAATTATAGTTATTATATACCAGAAGTTAAAATTTGTAACTAATTTAATTTTCAGCCCATATATTATTATTATCCCTTCAAATATTTTACTACAGTAAGAGCATGTATACAAATATTAAAATAAATAAATAAAAATGCTTACGTTAATTTAATAATGCATAATTTGTTTTTATTAATATTATTAATTTAATTTAACAAAAATGAAACTTCCTTCTTCTTCTCTCTCTCTCTTTTTTTTTAAATATTTGAATATTAAATTAATATTTTTTCTACTAATATTTGAAACTATGGATAATCATAAATAAATTTGTTAAAATTTCTGATAATATTGTTACAAAAAATGAATATAAGTAAAATAATCTGGTGTATCTGTTACCGCTAAAGTGCAGAAATCAGTTAATCTGCAGATTAGCTAGGTAATCTGCACATTAACTAGGGTGATCCGTTAAAGTGAGAAAAATTGTTTTATTTCTCAAATTACCTAGGTAATCTGCGAATTACCTAGATAATCTGCAGATTACCTACTAGGTACTAGTTAAAGTGAAAATAAGATATCTGGTGTTGCAATTTTACAGCATGCTGTGTTGTATTTGTTTTTTCATTCGGAAAAAAAAAAAAAATAGTTTTCTTTTCTTTTTTATTTCTTTCTTTACTTATTTTAATCTGTATGTGTTTTAATTTTTATATCTTTTAAAGTTATATTTGTTTCATTTTTTATTTATTTCATCTTTTTTATTCTCTCAATATAAGTTTGAAGATGTTATTCATTTTTAATATGAAATATAATAGCTTTCAATAAATTCTATTTTATAAATGAATGTTAGAATTGTAATACAGTAACGATTTCTTTTCAAAATAAAAATATTTAACAATTTAAAATTAAAAAAAAAAAAAAAGTTTTACTGACAACTTATATTGCTATTACTATTTAAATACTAGAAATATTAAATTATATAAAATATTACTAGAAATATTAAATTAGGCAAATCAGAAGCATTATTTAAGAAGTACTTCAAATAATTAAAACTGCTTTAACATTTTTTAGAATGCATGAAAATTAAAATGACAGTTTTCAATGCTTTATTAAACTACATTTTGCAGCATACCTATATCTGTACAAGTTTAGCAAATATATTAATTTTACAAAAAAAAAAAAAAAAACCTTTATTAACACTTTTTATGTGATAAACTACAACGAAATTACCTGAAAAAGCGAACAAAATTAAAAAATAAAATAAATAAATAAATAAAAAATATAATCATGATGTATAAAATATGTACAGGAAACTTAAAACTGAAAGAGAGAGAAAAAAAAAATGTAATGAAATGCTAAAAAATGTACAGTCGGGGAAAAAAAAAACGCAGCACTCGATGTAACTCCGTTGCTAATCAATGCACAAAAATGTAATAGGTATCATTCGACGGGGAATTGAGAGTAGATTCAGAAAATGAACTGAAATTTTGAATTGGGGGTCGTCTACATATTAAAACGCGTACCAACTTTGATTTTTTCAATGGTAATGCCCCATTTTTATTTTATATTTGAATTCCTGGGATCGCGACAATGCGAAAAAGTATATTGGTTGTATATTTTGCTTATTTTTACACAGAGTTATAAGCGTTCAAAGTTTGAAGGTGCTAATGTTAAATTCATATTTCAAACTTTTATTAATATCTTCACAAAAAATAACTTGATCGATATAATTCTTTTTTTACAAGATACAGTGAAGAAACCCAAACATAATCCATCATTAATTTTGATTCTGAAAAATATTTTTAATTCTGAAAAATATTAATAAATTCATATTCATAAAAATTATGAATTATGACCCATATTAATTTTTACATAAAATGAATCCTAATGCTGAAAAATATGGGTGTGCAAATTTGCAGCTCATTCCAGTTATTAGTTTTCGAGATATAAATTAATCTTTCTTTTGGAGTGGTTTAGGGGGCCGTCTCTTAAAAAATTTTGAATGAGATAACGAAGCAAATCTTAAAAAATAACGGAGAAAATTGAACAAAATATTTTTATTTTTTATTTAAGGGTCAAATTATATAACAACAACGTCAAATGCAAAGAAATGAAACAAAAATGTTGATTTTTAGACATTTGTGTTAGTATCAAGAATTCCTGTTTTCTAAAGCCCCGCCTTTTATCGTTCTTCAAAACAAAACAATACAGAAACGAAAACTGAATGTGACTTTGAGTATTCGTGTTAAAACCCTTATTTTACATTGACAAAAACATACACAAGTGGTATTTACTTCATCGATTACTGGTGATAAATTTAGAATCCTTTAAACGAACACTAGAAGAAAAAAGTTAACTAAATAGGCGGGGTTTACTGTTTGAAATACTCTCAAAATAAAATATTTCAAAACAAATTTTCTGTACCACAATTATATTACAGATGGATATACATTATAACTATATTCTTTCTAAATAATATATTTCTATCCATAGTATATTTTATTGCAAAAATATGAACACTGGGTACATGCTTAAGAAATAAGTAACACACAAATTACGAAAGAAACGCCCACTGGCATTGTTACAGATTTTAAAATGATGTGAATCTACGTCAGCAGTCGCGAAAGCGTTAATTAAGAAATTATATTTTCATAGAAATTATAAAACAAATCGTACAGTTCCAAAGAGTTTAACTGACCCAAAACTGGTAAGTGCTATTAAAATTGTTTAATATTTACTTTATGAAACCTTACACTAATTTATCCGAAAAGATTTAGTTTATGCGTTGTTGTATATATATATACAGCTATATTATTTCAGTTTGTATATTATGTTACACGTACGAAAGAAAATTTAAGCTTTATTGGTGATCAGTATATCCATGATAGATACTTTTTAATTGAAAAATATTGCACTTTTATAAAAAGTATTGTCTGACCAATCGTCAGTGTAATGTATTTAAATATACCTAAAAATATCTAAAAAAGTACTAAAGTATATACATATCCAAAAAACTAAATTAATGATAATTAAGATACTGCAAAGGTGTTAATATTTTTATTTCTCTTTATAACTCTTTTTTTTTCTTGAAATATTTCCGGTGTGAAACGGTATAACTTGTCTAGTTCTTGTAGGATCTTAATTTTATTTTTCTATATTTAGAGATAGTCCCCTAACACATTTTTGATCATAACTCTATGAATACTAAAGATAAAGTATACAAACACTATACTTTTCCGCACTGCCAGACTCTCAGAAATTCGAATATGAAGTCAAAATTGGATGTTGCTATTGAAAAAAATCAAAGTTGGCGCTCATTTTTATATGTAGATGACCCCTAATTTAAAATTCGATGACATTTTCAGAAAGTGCATTTCATTTCCTGTTGAATGGTGTCAATTAAATTTTTCTGCGTCAATTAATAAAGAAATACCATCAAGTGCTGCGTTTTTTTTTTCCCCGACTGTACAAAAATTTCATATTAAGTATTTATTAAATGCCATATTTTTCAAAGTTAATAATTAATATATCTTTTTTTTTTTTTTTTTTTTTCCCAGTAAGTAATAGTAATTTAAATCAATTTTAAAATAAATTAGTCTTAAAAAGTTATGGTTTAATAGTTTTAGTTCGGAAGGAAATAATTACTGTAATGTAAATCTAGTTTCACGAGAGACAGCTTTTAATTAAGATTAAATTTCATTATTAAAATACAGACCCTTATCAAACTTATATTGACAGAATTAAAAAAGATAGAAATAAAATCAAAATGAAAACAATTATAACTTACTTGTTACTTTAAATTTTGTGTTAGTCATATAATAAACCTAATCATGGCTTCCATTCTCCACATTTTGCGTTTGCCGTTTATCGGTTTATCATCATAGCGTAGCGGAAGTGAAGGGGTAAAAGTTTTAGTTATGTTTGAAGGTCATTCGCGTATCTGTATCACATGGCTGTTTGACGTCATAGTGAATGTAAAAAAACTAAGGCTCGAAACAAACATTTGAACTTTAACGATACTGAAACCGTTAATCTGCAGATTACCTAGTTAAAATGCGGAAAACTCTTTATTCCGCACTTTAACGGGTCATTTTAGTTAATCTGCAGATTAGCTAGGTAATCTGCAGATTAACGGATTTCGCGTTTTAGCGGTAACATATCAATCACACTACTTTCTCTTATCTTGAAATTTAATACTATAAATACAGGTTGGAGATTAAGAGGTAAGATAGCGAGTACTGTTATGTAAACCTATGTTAAACAATTCAAATTAGGCTTAGGAAGTGCTTTATATGATAATTAGTTCTGTGTGAGGGGGGCTACCGCGCTCTTCAACCCCCCGTTTCATTAATGTACAAAAAATGAGCGATAAATATTTAGCTTAAAACATACATTTTTTACCAAATCTCTATCAGGAATTTATTTCAATTCCCGAACAGCTTTCCTGGAAATGGTAAAATATTATTAGTAAAGCACATCCACTAACAACAAATAACTAGTGTGTTGTGGCCACCACACGTCTTTCTTCTATATTTTTCTATACAAATTCACTCAGTAAAAGTAATTTATTAAAATTATTATTTAAAAAAAATATCTTCCATGATAATGCACACGGTTTCCATATTAGAGAAGTAGTATAACACTAAATATCCAAAAAAAAAAAAAAAAAAAAAAAAAAAAGCTGAATTTATTCTCAATATTACATAAAAAAAAATAATAATAATGAAAAAAATTATAACTTTATTTTAAATTATCGCAGATCGATGGTTCAACCATTCGTTTTAAAGGTATTGGCGAGCTCTTTTGAAATACACCCATCATGAAAATTTACTCCCCTCTAGGGGGGACATCCCCCCCTGGGGGGGGGGGGGAGGCGAGGCTCCTACATACACAATTTTTTTTTTCCTAGTTGACTACCTCTATTACACAAAATATAAATTCGTTTCATTTGGTTTACTGCAGTCTATATATGTTAAACTGTACTTACCTGCAATTTCCCCATAGATGTAATGTATTTGAATACTTTTGAGTGTCTCTGTATATGAACCATTTGCTTTTTTTCAACGAAAAGCTTAGTGTAGCATCCCTATATGATACACATTTAGAATACCGAGTTTAGAATTTCTGCGACTATTTGTTTTTTTAGATATGCTGATAACAGACACATAGACAGGCAGACAGACATACAGACACACACACTGAGACCATTCGCTAAAAACATGATTTTGTATTCAGGGGACCTCGGAACATGTAAGCATAACAAAAAGTCACGTTCGGAAACTTGACCCTAAAACAATACTTTCTCGACCCTATGGGTAAGAGAAAGTAAAAAATTTGAATGAACAGCATAAAAAGCAAGAAATCGTCACAATTGATTCAGGTCGAAAGAAAACTCGATCCTTCACCAGTCGAACAAAGTAGGCACGAGTGCTGCAAACAAAACGGAGGGTTGTGTTTTCTTGGTGGCGTCATTACAGATTTATTATTATTATTATTATTATTTTATTTAGTAGGACTCAAATATATTGTGAATATTGAATGTTTTATCAAAAGTAAATAAATAAATAAATAAAAATAAATAAATAATAATAATAAATAAATAAAATTAAATTAAATGAAATAAATGCGTCTGTATATATTTATATAATAAAGATTTAAACAACCGAATTTGGACTTTCGGTAACCATTTGTTTTTGAGTCATGCTGATAACACAGGTCGTACATCTAACACTTTGATTTTATAATTTTGGCTGATCTTTATATTTTTTGGTGTGCTGAAACCGAAACTGGAGCCAGTTTTTCCCTTTCACGTAAATATTTCTGTCAATACAGGGCGTCTACCAACATGATTACTTCGATGACTCTTCCACTAATATAATTATATGGTAACTTTTATATTATGTTTTCATGATTAATTATTCATTTTTTGCTGATTCCATAACAACATTGACCAAATTTACCGTGAACTCGTTGACTCTTCTGCATCCTCAAGCAGCTGAAATCTGTTTTACTCCAATCTGGAATCTTGCAGCGTACCAGCCTGTGATCACTACCACAGTTAAATCTTTTTATTACAGCACAATCAGTGCAAGTGTCAGTTAGAATGCTTCACTTGTTCCTCCATTGGGACTTCTCCATGTCCATTTCTTATTTCGTTTTTTCTTTTTTTTAATGAATTCATGGAATAAAATCTTTCACATTTTGCAAATTTAATTAGTCTATGTTCTCTTTTATATCTATTTCCTTTCCAAATGCACCAATTAGACGTTCATTTGAATATTTAGTACCAATCTGTGTATTGAAATCTCCCATAATGGATCTAAGATTGTGCCCTCTGGTTTTGCTGAAGGCCTCCACGCCATGTTCGTAGAATTTCTCAATAACTTACATATGCAGGGCTGCGCATAAACTTGAATTATCTCAGCTTTATATTATAACGCTTAGAGAGTTTGATGGTGAGTGTTGCAACTCTATCGGAAAAGCTTGCGGCTTTCATTACTTTGTTTTTAACGTTTGTCTCCTTTAAAGGTTCTTGTTAACAAAAAATCTTACTCCACTACATCTACCATTATCAGTTCCTTGATAATAAAGAATTATTTTCATTCTTCAAATATAGAAATCTTCGCTTTTCCTTCTAATTTCACTAAGTCCTACAATATCCCATGTAATATGCCGTTGTTCTTCTTCAAACTCAAGGAGTCTGTCTTCGGAGTCATCATACTCAATATGGTATGAACGATTTTTGTACCATATTCTACACAAAATATGCTCATATGCATATAAAAAATATATGTTCATTTCATTTTGTTAAATGTAAGCAATAGACGTTAAACTGCACCTACCAAAATTTCGCCCATAAACGTAATGTATTTGAATTCTCTTGGATCTCCCTGTATACGAACCGTTTTCTTGATCTCAATGAAAAGTTTAGTGTAGCATTCGTATGTTACACAGGTCTAGAATAATGAGTCTGGACATTCTGCTATTACATGTTCTTGAGATATGTTGATAACAGATACACACAACCATCAGCAAAAACCTTTCGTATTCAGGGTACGTCATAACGTGTAAATATAACAAAAACTCAATTTCGAAAATTTTACTCAAAAACAATACTTTTTCTACCATATATATGGGTAAGAAAAAGTAAATACTAATAGTATATTAGAATACCTCAAACATCCTGCTCCAAAGAAAATATTTAGATTCAAATGTAAACTAAATATACTCATTGCTTTTAAAATTTCATTAAATTTCGTTTACTGAATCTTGATAAAATTAATTACATTTATTTCCTACTCTCATATCACATCCATGAACATTATTTTTGTTTATAAGCGTGTGAAAACGTCTATATGAGAACGAGAAACGTGATTTTTTTTTTTTTTTTTTTTTTTTTTTTCTGGAACAAAATTGCTAATTAAATCTACGATATCGTCTTATTTGAATTCAAAATTCTTTCTTCGTCCGTTGATTGGTATTTAACTATTTGGCAATAAGTTTCAATAAATTTTCTGATAAATTTTCATTAGTATATATATAATTGAAGTAAATACCATTTAAAAAAAAAAAATCATTGATGGCTGGAGTTTACGAATTACAAGCAGACAGCGATAAAGCTGTAATAAGAGCTATTCGCCATCTTGGAAATTCTAAAGGCTTATCTTTGGCCGAATTGAAACAATATTCATTGTCTAAGCAGCCCTTGAATGATGGCTTCTCTGATCTGAAAAGTGTGCAAGTGTATCTTGCGAATGCTGTTGAGAAAGGATTACTGTCGCTGGATGATGGAAGATACAAGATCAAAGAGACAGCAAGACGTCGGAGGTCGCGCAGCAGAAGTCGCTCAAGAAAACGTTCGCCTAAACGTAGGTCCAGATCCAGAAAACGCTCTGGCAGCAGAAAACGTAGACGTTCCAGTGGCGGAAGAAGAAGACGCAGGCGTTCTAGCAGTGGAAGGCGCAAGCGTTCTACTTCTAAGCGACGGCGATCAAGACGGGGAAGGAAAGTTGCGGAAGAAGACCAATAATTGTCTTCAAAAGCATTTGTCAAAATTTTAGAAGATTCTAAATTGAAGTTTAATTGTAAATCACTTATCATTAATTTATTACGACGTTTTATCAAAATTAAGAAAATATTAAATTATACATGTCAGTAGATTGTAAAAATGTAATAAAATATTTGATATCATAATGGTTCATTAGCCAAAACTTTAGAAGACACTGAATTATAAATCATGTATCATTAATGTATTGTAATGTAGTATTAAATTTCAGATATGATTAAATAGAGATGAGTCAGAGGTAGAACAGAAGGATATATTTGATATCTGTTGTCCTTGGTGATTTTTGTGTTTGGCAACAAAACCGTAATACGAAAATATACATACCAGATGTATATTTTCGTAATATATATTGTACGAAATATTGTTCCAGATTATTGATTGTTCCATTAATATACGTTATTAAAATAACCATGAATTTTGAAAAAAAAAAAATATGTTCACCACATAACTTGGCGATCTTTTTCGTTTTTTTTGCCAAGGAGGACAGATATCAAATCGCATTTTAGATGTTTAAAATTTCTTATATTTTCGAATCATTTTCTTATGTATAGGATACAAAAAATGATTTGCAGACACAAATTTAGTTTGGAACCCCTTTGGCGAAATGTGAAATTTGGCACCGAAGTAGCTCGGATGTTTCTCGCCAAGGTCTTTACTTACGCAATTGCGATTGCCATTTCAGTTCGTCACCAAAACGGTAAACGATATTTAAAGTCGAAGGTCAAGTCAAGAATGAGCGATGGCCTTGACGCAGTTTCAAATTAAAACGATGCCAACAGGACGTCGTGTTGTTTTCCTCGAATGCGATTTGATGCGGAAAAGACCACCACATATGGCGCACTTATCGCCTATTTGGCGACCATCGGTCATTCTTGACTAGACCCTGTTACACTAAAACAAGGAAAAAGCTTTCATATTGCACCCCATTTGCAACTTGGTACAACTATAGTATTTCCCCACAGCTGAATTTGGCGATTTTTCTTTGGCGCTGATTTGAACGTTCTGGACTGTTTGCGATATAATATGGCAGCCTGCATGCTATTTATTCTGGATTTATGATTTATAATTTAGCTTATGATTTTATCATTTATGATATATGATTTATGATTTTTAGATTTATGATTTGGCCATAATCGCCAAAAATAAATCGCCAAATTCAGATGTGGGGAGATATTATAGATGTTCCCGCAACTGTTTAAATTAAACTTTTATAGCTACCCAGGTGTTTTTCGCAAAAGATTTTAGTTCTGCCATTGGCGATCTACCAGTGGCCGAAAGTTTTTGTTCACGAAGCTTGTAGATGAGGTATGCTGGGATCGTATCCAGGCCGCGCTCGTCTGCCCACCCATTTCGAGCTTTCCAAGGTTTTCTTCGAAAATTGCTAGAAAAAACTAACCCAGATGGCATTCTACCTAGGACTAGAATCCCCGTGTAGTCAATTGGCTTTGAGTCCTCCATCAACACCACTTTACGAGATTTAAATTTTTAACATTTAAAGCCTTAAATATAAATAAGTTATAAAATACTGCAAAAAATTAATGTATAAACAATAATAATCACAAAAGTTATAATTTTAACAGGAGCGGATTGATATCTGTCCTTCTTGGCATCGAAAAGAAAAAAAAAAACGATCAAATTATCTGGCGAGCATACTGTTGTATATCGAGCATACTTTTGCATACTCGGGGTTTGTGAATTGTCTGTGAATTAGTGACAAGTCTGCAGAGGCACAAAAGTTTATTTACAAAATATTCCAGAAGATCACAGGCCTGTTAACCCCAAGTGGCGCAACTTGCAGGTTGTGAAACAACCTTATTTGGCGATCTTCTTTTGGCGCCGTTTAGAATAATAACGATGTCGTTCTGTAACATGATATAGCAACCTCTTTACTGTTTATTTTTGATGATCATGGAAACCAGCAGTCCAATTATTTATGAAAATAACATTATCGATATTTAAATATTCAGTATTCTATTCTATTTTTGCTATTTATTTAACAAAAAATAGGTTTAATTTATTTGCGTACATTACAAAACAGCCGCCATTTTGAAAAACGCGCTTTCGCTTTGTTTACGTTTGAAATCCATGGCAACCATTTCCGAAAATCGTATTCCGCCGTAATCACCAAAACAGAATCGCCAAATGGCGTTGTGGGAACAACTAAAGTATTTCCCCTTATCTAGATATGGCGATTTTTCATTGGCGAGTATGGCTAAATCATAAATCTAAAAATCATAAATCCTATAGCATAAATGATAAAATCGTAAGCTAAATTATAAATCATAAAATCACAAATCCAAAATAAATAGCATGCAGGCTGCCATATTATATATCAAACAATCCAGAACGACATCGTTATCGTTTAAATCGGCGCCAAAGAAAAATCGCCAAATTCAGCTGAGGGGAAATACTATAGTTGTGCCGCGTTGTGGACCAACCTGCAAGTTGTTCTATTTTCTCGACCAGGTCACCAAACAAAAGTTACCAAGTGGTGATAAAATCTCCAAATTGGTATAACTTCAGTATATCCCCGCAGCTTAATTTGACGACTTTCTTTGGCGCCGTTTTGAACGATAACGATGTCGTTTTGGACTGTTTGCGATATAATGTGGCAGCCTATATGTTGTTTATTTTGGATTTAGGATTTTATTATTTATGATTTAGATTATGATTTTATCATTTATGATTTTTAGATTTATGATTTAGCCATAATCGCCAACAAAAAATCGCCAAATAACGTTGTGGGGATATACTGAAGTTGTTCCTCCAAATTCATCGCTGAGGCAATTACCTCCCTAGAGAAGCTTTTTAACGGGTTTTTGAAAGAAAATGAGCTATTTTAACGCCAAAAAAAGCTAGAAATTAAAAATTAATGTTTTATAACCTGGCTAAGCCTCTTTTAATGAAATTATATGAAAAATAACTGCTATTATTTACAAATTCGTAACAATACTTAATTCCTTTCAAAAATTATGTCCATGTTAATAATGTATATTCAAAATCTAATCAATAATACGAAACAACATTTCGTACTATATCTATTACGAAACTATACATCTAACATGTCTATTTTCGTATTGCGTTTTTTTTTATTGCCAAATACAAAAATCGCCAAGGACGACAGAAAACAAATCTATGCCTTTTAACGAGGTCGAATAGTGACATAAGGGAAGAAAGTGAAAGTTGCTATTTTTTTTTAAATCGTTATTTATTATTGTTATTATTATTATTACTAGTATATAACCCCGTCAAAAATAACGGAATGTGAAATCAATTAAGGTAGTGAATCAACGAAGGCTTTGTCTGCTTCTCTGGTCCCTATATTGAAAGGAAACTCTTTTCTATATCGGCTTTATAAAAAAAAAAAAAAAAAAATCGTGAAATTCCTCAAAAGCCTCGGTGTCTGTCCCCGCTGCCATCGGTAGCGACCCACTCATTCGCAGACTCTCGGGTGTCTGTCCCTATATTGCCTATGACAATAGCTTACCAGTGGGCTTCCATTTGGGTGCTTATCAGATGACAGTTTTGAAACGAACAGTATCGAAGAAATTGAAATAGCAATTTTATATTGAAATCCCAGTTACATATGAACAACACTGTACGTGGTGTACATAATATTTTCTTTCACGTAATTTTCTATATTTATTAGATTTATTCGATCAACTATAAAATGACAACAATTTCACGCCAAATATAATATTTATAGTATGCTATGATCGGCTACATCTATCGCGTGAGACAATTTTTGGGGTTATAATAGTAGTTGAGTTAATTAATAGTGGTTGGAATATAGAAAAATAAATAAATAAATAAATAAATAAATAAATCTAATCATAGTACAGCCTTAATATAGCTCCCCTTGTCGACTTTTGAATTTTTATCGCCATTTTTAGACAAAAATATAAATTTATGCGATTATTATTTATTTATTTATTTATTTTTTAATATTAAATTTCATTTTATGCTTTAAAAAAAAAAAAAAACTGGTAATATATTTTTTTTCTTTTTCTTTTTTTGGCAACAATTATGAATTTAAATGTTCATTTTTGAAGTTATTACCAGGTTATTATTTTCCTATTTTAATTAATTTAAAAAAAAAATTAATCAAAACTTCGTTGCAAATAAGATACCAAATGAAAGGGATGATTTTTTTTAATCTGTCGGACTAAACAGCTTATCAGTCAGACAATTAGATTTTTTAAAATTAACTAAAGTATGAAATGCAACTTGCTATATAAATCAGTACGAACTGGAATCGTCACCTCTCTTGCAAATTATATAAATAGATAGTCATGTGTCGTGTAGATATTTTCGCTGGATTTACTCCGGAATTATGGAACGTACACGTGACTTTCGTGCAAGCTGTGTGAAATACAATTAGCATATTTCGCTCATCAGTACCTGACTCTGTCACACTTTAGGCTTAAGAGATAGGATTAAAAGATTTCTTTGGACTCTGCCTGTGTGGGAACTTTAGACCTATCCTATTATAAGAGTGAACGGGACAATGGCAACCTTTTTTAGTGGAAAAGATAACTCATAAAAAGGTCATGTGACTGTTAATCTACAGGAAGCCAAACTGGCCAATATTGAAATTTACTTGCCATGCTCTAAACTCTGCTTTTTCTTAAAAACAGACGATATTTTTCCTTTTTCTTTGAAAGTTCTTTTTAAAATTTTTATTTCACTTTAAAGTTATATTGTTTTGAATTCAAAAAGAATTTTATAGCAAGAAATAGTAATTAGATGTACTTTAAAAGCCCTAGGAGATATGTAAAATAAGGATTTTATTTCACACGTAAGAATCTTCTAAATATTTTATTATTTCTCTCTTTTTAAGTAATTGTGGAAACATATTAGAAACTATCGAAAACTGGCTTCGTTTTCGGTTTCAGATTACCAAAAAACGAATGTCTTCGCTAAAATTATCAAATCAAATTTTCGAACTTCATTTTTGTAGATCCGTGTAACAGATTCAAAGACACACACAGTTATACTAGGCGAGTCGTATTAATCCTGGACGATAGGACCCATGCCCCATCCCGCCCGGTTCCCGCTGTTCAATGTATTTTTCTAGTCAACTTTGTCCCCTTATTAGTTCCGGTGTGAATTTTTTTTTTTTTTTTAAACACACTTGACATTGTGAGTTTTTTTGCTTCTCTTACCATGCTATTTCTATGGGGTTTTTAGCCTTTTTTCCCCTCTTTTTCTACATCCTAAAGTGGCGGTGGTTCCCACCCACCCACCCCCACCACCACCAAGAGTTATACTAGGCGAGTCGTATTAATCCTGGACGATAGGACCCATGCCCCATCCCGCCCGGTTACCGCTGTTCAATGTATTTTTCTAGTCAACTTTGTCCCCTTATTAGTTCCGGTGTGAATTTTTTTTTTTTTTTTTTTTTTTTTTAACACACTTGACATTGTGAGTTTTTTTGCTTCTCTTACCATGCTATTCCATCCATATTTTCAGATTCAGGGACTGTCAAAACGTTCGACCCAAAAAATAATACAGTACCCGCCTATTAGGTGGACTTAGCACCATTGCTAGCAGCACTGAAGTACGTTCCATATAAAAGTTTTTGTTTCCATTTAATAGTTATAAATTGAACTACATTAATTTTATTCAATAAAATATATAATTCAGGCAACAGTTCTTATGGTTTTTGATATATTTTTTACAGTTTTGATATCTTAAAATTGTGTTCTCTACGTTTGCATTTTTTCATTAATTCATGATCTTCAAAATGATTAGACCTCTACAGGTAATTGATAAAGAACTTAATAGGTTTTTTTGGATATTTAATATAACGTACTTAAAAGAATTAGAGATGGATTTTAAAATTTATTGCTTTTTTTTTTTTTTTTTTTTTTTTTTTGAGAAAAAAAAAAATCTGGTGTGACTCCACTCGACTTTCCGAACATTGAGTAATTAAATTTTTGTAGATAAAGTAAAGAAAGAGGAGTTGTTAAACAAACAAAAGAGAGGAAACCATAATAGAGTGTTTGAGTATTTTTCTCCATATATTACACGATGTTTCATTTAACGCTACTGAACTTTGCGCCCATAGATCATAATGATAAGTAATTTTTCGTTGTGTCCCTGTAAAAACCTGTGAATGCTAAATTCAACAAAATGCTTATAATTAGTGCAACAGTGATTTATATTATTCATATAAATTTTCAGCTCAATTGAATAAGGCGTTTAGATGCTATCGCACTTTTAAATTTGGTCCCATAGGCCATAGGCCATAAAGAATTTTTCTTTGTGTCCCTGCAAAAAACTATAAGTGCTAGATTCACCAAATTCTATATAGTTGGTGCAACTGTGACCTATAACATGTGTACAAATTTTTTGCTCAGATTAATAAGGCGTTTAGATGCTATCACACTTTTAAAAATTTGGCCCCATAGGCCATAATGATAAAGAATTTTTCTTTGTGTCCCTGTAAAAAACTATAAGTGCTAGATTCACCAAAATCAATAGGGTTCGTACTATGGTGACTCACAATATACGTACCAACTTTCAGCTTATTCGAGCAAAGCGTTTAAACGCTAGCGTGTTCACTCACACACATATATACACACATACATACACACACACATACACACATCATCCCAAAAATAGTGAAAACGGACTCATTGGACCTCGAAACGTATAGAAACATCAAAATCTCAAATTCGGATTTTTGACATGATTACAATACTTTCCTCACTATAGTGTTCAGAAAGTAAAAATTAAAAAGTGCATGTCTATGTGAAAATTTGGGGGAAAAAGCATGATTTTTGTTAGATATTTATTTTTAATATTTTTTTCTTTTAAAAATACTGCAAAATCCATCCCTAATCCTTTTATGTAGGTCCTATTGAACATCCCCAAAATAATATTAAGTCTTTTCTTAAATAACTGTTGAAATTGAAGAATTTTGAAGATCATGAATTCATGAAAAAATGCAAACTGAGAGAACGCAATTTAATCATTTCGAATCTTTAAAAGGTGTATCAAAAAACCATAATAAATGTTTCCTGAATGTATATTTTATTGAACAATCCTAATATAGTTCAATTTATAAATACTAAATGGCCGATTGACTCCTTATGTGTCCTAGCAAATACTAAATGGAAATATAAGCTTTTGTCTGAAACAGCAGTGCTGTCAAAGGTGTCAAGTCCAGTCCCCTTAATAAAATAAAATCATATTTATTCTGAGCCAAATTAATTTTATTAAACGGTTGACTTTTATAACCAACAAACTTTCCTGAACACAAAACTATTCGTCCTCCAAACTTGGAAAGAAATTTTAAAAATGTAACGATTAATAGAATTAGCAAACGAGATAAATTAATTTGTAAGATAATTAATTACTCATGAATTAAAAATTACTAAATTATACAATACTTATTATAAAATTAATAAATGCACACTGTAAATAAAATTTATGTATGTATATATACACTGCTCGACATTGAAAATGCAACACCAAGAAGGAAGGATAATAACGGAATGAAATTTGTTGGACACATACATTATAGTAGGAAGAACAATTGATTAAAATTTTAGGAAATTTGGAGTAGTATGTACAGAGAATACAGTACATAAAGCAGCGACCTCTGTGAGCAATAACATATCTGCCTAGGCATTGAATCGAACAGCGATTGGGTGACATGTACGGGTAGAGCACTTCATGAAGCTTCAACAAGATGCCACAATTCATCGATCGAAGTTACTGGTGAGTGGTGGGGGGCCAGTCGCTTTTCAATGATTAAACAGTCATTTTCATTGGTGCGAGATAAGGAGAACGCACTGGCCAGAGCAACAGTCGAACACATTCGGCATCAATGAAGGTCCAGACAATATGGACAACTTGCGGTCGTGAATTGTCCTGCTTAAATGTTTCGCTTCGGAGGCCTTGAACATAGGGCAGAGCTATGGGCCTTAACTCGTCAGAAATGTAATGGCTGGTATTCAGAGTGGCGGGAATGAAAACAAGAGGTGACCGGGACGTGTATCCAATGGTACAACAAACCATCAATCCAGGTGGTGACTCAGTATGCGGCTATCACAATTCTGATTACCCTCAAAACTGCATCACTGATATGGGCGCCATTAATGTGTGATAAACGATGAACCTGGACGCAGGAATCACGTGAAGTCACTTTTCAGACAAATCACAATCCTGTTTACAGCATCAAGATTGCCTTATCCGTATTTAACGGCATTATGAATAATGCACATTGCCAGCTGGGATTCGACATCATCATACTGTCCACCATTTGCAATGATGTTATGGGTTCCCATTGGATACACGTCTCGATTACTTCATGTTCGTATTCCTGGCACTTTGAACAGCGGTCATTAAATTTCTGATGAGTTAAGGCCCGCCCCTCTGCCCTGTATTCGAGGCCTTCGTAGCACAAAATTTAAGCAAGATAATGCATGACCGCAAGTTGTTTGTATTGTCCGGACCTTCTTTGATACAGAATGTGTTCGACTGTTGCTCTGGCCAGCGCGTTCTCCTGATCTCGCACCAATGAATATGACTGTTTAATCATTAGAAAGCGACTGGCCCTCCACCACTCACCAGTAACTTCGATCGATGAATTGTGTCATCGTGTTGAAGCTTCATGAAGTGCTTTGCCCGTACATGTCATCCAATCGCTGTTCGATTCAATGCCTAGGCAGAGATGTGCTGTTATTGCTCACAGAGGTCGCTGCTTTATGTACTGTATTCTCAGTACATACTACTCCAAATTTCCTAAAATTTTAATCAATTGTTCTTCCTACTATAATGTATGTGTCCAACAAATTTCATTCCGTTATTATCATTCCTTCTTGGTGTTGCATTTTCAATGTCGAGCAGTGTATATATATAGTTATATGCATATACTTATACGTCTGACTTAAAAAACTAATCAGTAGTGCTCTGCTTAGTCGGAACAATTAAGCGTTCAGTCTATCTGTCAAAAGCATAATATTGGACTTACATTTTCTTTTCTGTACTTACCGATTTTCAAATATCCTTCTTATTATAAAAAGAGCTTTACTCATATCAGCTTTTGTAATCGGAGCAGAAGCGGATTTAAGTTAGATTGCGCCCAAGGTTCATTTCGCTATGGCACCCCCATCTCATATTTTGAAACACTACTCATATAAATTATATTTATAAATATCATATAATTAAGGAAAAGTATATTATTCTTCGATACGCCAATCGCTATGCAATATTGCATATAACAATCAGATCCTAATTAAAAAATGAAATAAATCATTACATATTATTTTAACGAAATAATTCTACTCATGAAATGACAATATGTTTGAATCGTAACAAGTATCTATCAAATTTGTTTGTATCGTCGAATGGTAACCTAATCCTCTTTGAAATCTAGTTGCTTTTATATTTAGCTCAGTTTTCAAATTTCATGACGCTTACAAATTTTGCCTCACTCCGCACGGGCCTCGTGCACCAAAGCATAAATCCTGACATGGCCATTCCATCGCTGTATCATCAAAATAGCAGCATTTTGTAGCTACATTTGATCGTTGATAGGTCCGTCTAATTTATGATACAGTTATAGTCTACATCTATGTAATTGCCTCCACCATTCAAATTTTAATCACTTGTATAAATTAGGCGCCCCTAGACCTGGGCCTCTTGGGCCTAAGCCTAAATACAACTCTGAAGTGGAGGATCTGGCACCTTGTTTAAATCAGAATAATCGTCACTCGGTGGTTCACTTGAAGCAAGTGAAATCTGCTCCATGATTTCGGTATCAGACAGCTCAACTGAAGTTGAGGTTTTCCTCAATCTTAACATATTGAATGAAATCTTTGTCAAATTCTGTCTCATAATCAAAAACGACACCTTTTCTTGAGGTTCTTCGTCTACCTTAAGTCAACAATGAATAAAGCATGTTTTGATTGCGTTTGTCGTTATATTCTCCCACGAATTTTTTTATATAATACACTGACAGATTTTGCTACGCTGATTATTATAAAAGGCAACGCAGATGAAACATTTACATCGATTTTTGTTACAGAATTTTTTTTTTTCTAATTGCTTTTTGTAATAGCTTTTAAAAACTCTGATAACTCCCTGACCAAGTTGTCGATTGACATTGGTAGTGTTAGGTAGAAAAACTAGTTTTATACATTTCATTTATGAAACTGTGGGATGCGCAACGTATAGTTTTCAAAAACACAACGATAGCTTCAGTTAGCTTTTTGTTCCCTTTGCACCTGAAAATTAGGAAAAATTACAGATGTCACCCATAGTTTCTTATTGCTATAATCCACAAGAAATTTCTTCACTCCACAAAATTGCGTAAGACATTGAAGATTTTTTTCAATCTGGTATTTCTGAACTAGTCTAAAAGCACTGCTTCGATGTCTTCCGCTTTCCCTATTCGCTTTTACAGTCGTGTTTCCTCTTCCTACAATCTGATATTTATTAACATCATCTCTATTCTTTAAAAAAAAATACACAAAACAGACCGAGAAATGATAATCTTTATTACGGCTTCTCTTTGGATAAAATTCGTAAAAAAAAAAAAAAAAAAACACATATTTTTTTATAAAATGTTACACTTTTCTTTTAAATTTGAATATTTCCGCTTACACAACTTGTTTCTTAGTTGTTTCAAAGTAGAATCTGCAAACTCTCTTTCAATAATAAAAAAATAACTCACGTGACCATTGGTCAACATTAAAGGAATATTGTAACTCATTTGAAAGTAAGCATTTTTACTTTCTCTTACCCATAAGGCAGAGAAAGAATTGTTTTTGAGTCAAATTTTCGAAAGTGAGTTTTTGTTATATTTACACGTTTTGAGAAAATCATGTTTTTAGTAGTTCGTCTCTGTGTGTGTGTATGTGTGTGTCTGTCTGTTATTAGCATATCTCAAGAACAAATAGCACCAGAATGTCCAAACTTGGTATTCTAAATATGTATCATATAGGGGCGCTACACTATGCTTTTCGTTGAGATGAAGCAAATGGTTCGAGTACAGGGACACTCAAGAGTATTCAAATATATTTCGTCTAAGGGGGAAATTATAGGTAAGTAGAGTTTAACATCTATAGACTGCACTAAACCAAATTAAATGAATATATATTTTTTATATGCCTAAAAACATGTCTCATGTAGACTACGGCAGGGAAATCATTCACTGTTCATTTACAGGGCCACACAAAAGAACTAGATTATAGTGCGACAATAGCTGAAAATTGATGGAAGTGTATTTCAGGTTGTGCCGTATATTATTACTATGGGATAATATTTAGGTGCACTATATGGTTTGTACATAATCTTCAAAAAATATATAGGGCTGCAAATATCTAAGCGACTACATTCTTTTTTATTGTTAGTGGAAGTGCTTTACTCTAATATTTTACCATGTCCAGGAAATCTGCTCAGGAATGGAAATGAATTTCTCATAGACATATGATAAATAATGTATGTATTTTAGCTAAATATTCCTCGCTTGTTTTTTTATATATTTACACGTTTTGAGGATTCCTGATTACGGTAGTCAAGTTTTTTAAAGTTTGATTTTTGTCTGTGTTGCTTAGTGTAACTTAAAAAATAATAATTTCAAGAGATCAAAAGTTGTATTTTCAAATTAATATAAGTTTGTTGAATGAAAAGTTTGCTCAAGACTGATAACTTTCAAGGAATGTTGCGTGTGAAAGTTGTCTAAATAATTTTAAGGGAACTTTAAATTTTAATAACAGATTTAAATTCTATATAAATATAGGTGTAGTAATGAAACGGGGGTTTGAGTGTTGCGGTAGCCCCCCCCCCCCCCATCACACATAACTAATTATCATATAAAACTCTTCCGAATCCTAATTTGAATTGTTTTAACATAGATTTGCATAACAGTACTCATTATGTTACCTCTTAATATCCGAAATGTGTTTATAGTGTTAAATTTCAGGGTAAGAGAAAGTCATGTGAGTGACACACCAGATTATTTTAAATTGATTGCCAGGACAGGTGATAAGGGTGCTTATTCGTTACTTATTTCTTTGTTTTATTTTCTTTCTTTATTTCAAAAATAAAAAAAAATCCAGTAAGAATTAAAATTCGCTTTCTATTTTGCATATATGAATATATTTCCAGCTGTAGAGCTCCCCCCCCCCCCTTTAGGTTTATTAACCGGTGATACTGATTTTATTTAACCGCCAGTAAAAAAATAAAAAAAAAAAAAAATCTGGTGTGAAATAACCACACACGAGTTCCATTACACGTACATATTGTATGCATTTTTTAAAGATAATGAGATCAGAAGACATGAAACTGACCTAATGAAGTAGAAACCTAAAGTTCTTTCGGTAAGAGAAACTTGATACACATGTAAAGACCATAGATATAGTAATATATATAGATCTATCATCCCCAAGTTTTCGAGCAAAAAATTTTGATGCCGAAAAAAAGTTCTAAACTCAGCCATTAGAGAATGTTGAAAAAAAGAGTAAAAAGAAAAATGAATTTGAAACTGTATCTGGAGTTTTTCATTCACCTTTCGTAAATAAATTATTCATAAATTTTATTTACTAAATTATCCGTGTGTATTCCTGTGTGTAATTTACACGGGGAAAGGCAGCCATTAGAGTGACTTTTCCCGAAAAAAAAAAGGTATAACTTTTTCTCTCTCGCTGATCAATCTATGTCTTATTACTATATCTATGATTCTGATTAGCTAGGTCAGTCAGTCTTAGATTTCGGGAACTGGTGTTTCAAAAAATGTGGCTTTACCTTTTTTACCATGTTTTTATCAACTTCGATTTTTGTTTGTTTGTTTGCTTGTTTGTCCAGTACAAATCTTGCAATCGATTTTTAACTAACTTCCTTACTAGTTAGACATTTGAAACTTTCAGGATAGCTCAAAACATGGTGACAATACATTTTTTTAACACTTTTAGACAACTGTTTCAGGTCCCTACTGCCTTCGGCAGCGTTTATATGATTCGACAGAAAATTTGTTTAACTAACTACCCAACTAGCTAGACATTTGAAACTTTCAGAATAGTTCAGAACACGGTGAAAATGCATTTTTTAAATACCACTTTTAGCCAACTGTTTCGGGTTCATGCTGCCATCGGCAGAGTTACCAGTACAAATCTTGCAGTCGATTTTTAACTAACTTCCCGACTAGTTAGACATTTGAAACTTTCAGGATAGCTCAGAACACTGTGACAATACATTTTTTTAAACTTCTAGTCAACTGTTTCAGGTCCCTACTGCCTTCGGCAGCGTTTATATGATTCGACAGGAAATTTATTTAACTAACTTCCCGACTAGCTAGACATTTGAAACTTTCAGAACAGTTCAGAACACGGTGTAAATGCGTTTTTTTTTAATACTTTTACCCAACTGTTTCGGGTTCCTGCTGCCATCGGCAGCGTTACCAGTACAACGCTTGCAATCGATTTTTAACTAACTTCCCGACTACCTAGGCATTTGAAACGTTCATGATAGCTCACAACACGGGGACAACACATTTTTTAATACTTTTAGTCAATTGTTTCAGGTCCCTACTGCCTTCGGCAGCATTTATATCATTCAACAGAAAATTTAATTAACTAACTTCCCAACTAGCTAGACATTTGAAACTTTCAGAATAGTTCAGAATACTGTGAAAATGCATTTTTTAAATACTTTTATTCGGGTCCCTGCTACCTTCGGCAGCGTTACCAGTACAAGCCTTGCAATCGATTTTTAACTAACTTCCCGGCTATTTGAAACTTTTATAATAGCTCAAAACACGATAACAATGAATTTTTTTAATACTTTTAGAAAATTGTTCCGGGTTCCCGCTGCCTTCGGTAGCGTTTATATGATTAAGCAGAAAATTAAAAAATATGATACATAAAAAGTTCTTTTTATCTTGTAATTATTTTTCCTTATTTTTTTAACTCACTATGTAAACTCTGTTTTAACGTTTATGTGTATCAACATTCTCTTACCGGAAAATTGTTAGTTGTCTAATTTGTTAGATCAATTTTATATCTTCTGACCACATTATTTCCAAAAAAGTGCATATAGTATGAGTAATAGGGGATAAGGAAGTTGTGTGGTTATTACAAACCAGATATTTTAGCTTTTCGATCCGTAGTGTATTTTTCAAGATATATTCAATTCGTGCGATCTTTTTATTAGTCACGATACGTTTAGCATTTTTTTTATAACATTCCTTTTCATTCAAATGAAAGAAGTTTAAATATACGTATGTACAGTGTGTTTCAAAAACCTAGATCTCGGCTATAACTCTTTAAATAATGATAATAAATATATATTATAAAAGCAAAAATGCATAAAATAGGGTACAGAACTTTTAAAAGTAACTGAAAGTGTCAGGTGATAAAATTTTAAGAGTAATAAAATTTAAATTTGTATACAGTCCCCGTAGCATACTTGCGAACTCTCCCTTAAAGGGAGACGCCATTATTTTGGGACTATATTCAACTCTCTCTTATCCTCCTACATTTCTTCCTTTCTCTGAGCTTTTTAAAACTATACATATAATTTCTGAAAAATTTCAACGAATCTTCAAAATTTTAAAGCAAAATTGTTACTTTTGCTGAAAAAAATTCTCTTGCATCTCATTATATAGCGCTATTTTTTAATAATAATTACTGTGTTTTAACTTATTAAATAAATTTCACTTACGTATATAGATTTTTGACAATTTAGTCATGGATTAAATTATTAAAAACTGACATAGATCGTAAACCTATTAATGTCAGTCAGCAGCCTGAAAAGGCCGTTTATAGAATCTCCCTTATTTTGGTCTTTCAATGCTGGCAGGTAGGAAACAGAAAAAGAAAAAAATGCCTGTAATGAAAATTGGGACTCATACAGTAACAGAGTGATGTACAAACTTTCAGTGTTGTATATAAAAAAAGGAATTTTCAAAGCTATAACAAGACTAAAAACTGGACTTATGCTCTTTTCAGTTCCTTTATATTAGCTCTCTGGTTGACAAATTACGTTTTAGGGATCATACAATTACAAGTGAAAAAAATCATAATGCAAATAAATAAACGTATTGCCGACTAATTTACGTTGCTTAACTAATTGCCGTTACGACTAATCCGTCAATACTTTTGTTTAAACATAGACTTTTTATTTTACAATGCTGAAATGTTATACGTTATCTTATTAGGATACTGAACATTTTTTTACTCTCGGAATTTTTTAGGTTGATTTCTTCAGAAATCGACCTATTGCTATCACTTCGTTTATCTGTCTATCTATCTATCTATCTATAATGAAAATTTTGTCATCACGATAACTCCCGAAATAATACTCCAAATCGAACCAAATTTGGACAGTGAACTGATTTTATAAATATCTTGGATGAGTTCGATAACCAAGTTGCTCCGACTTCTGTTTTCAAGTGGCAGCCACTTGAATATTTCTAACCCACACTGTAAAAAGCGTATTTAAAGCAAGATTAGCTTGAATTTTTATGTAAATCTAGACTACGTAAGGGTCTCAATGAACTTTATTAATGAAATTTATCTGCCACTTTTAATAAAGTAGCGGATATCTTAAGTGGGGCCACTTGAAATCAGGCTACCACTTGAAAATTTAAAATCACGATAACTTCCGAAATAATACTCCAAATCGAACCAAATTTGGACAGTGTCTTAACTTGTGTTATGGATATCTTGGATGAGTTTCTTAACCAAGTTGCTCCACCATTTTGTTTTCAAGTGGAGACCACTTGATATTTTCAAATTCAAATTGCAAAAAGCGTATTCCGAATTTGTTTGAATTTTGATGTATACATAGACTATATAAGTGTCTCAATGAAGTTTATTAATGAACGTATCCGTAATTTTTTATAAAGTGTCCGATATTTTAAATTAAGCAGGGAAACTTGAAATTAGGCTGCCACTTGAAAATTTTAAATCACGATAACTTCCGAAATAATACTTCAAATCAAACCAAATTTGAACAGTGTCTTAACTTGTGTTATGAATATCTTGGATGAGTTTCTTAACCAAGTTGCTCCACCATTTTGTTTTCAAGTGGAGACCACTTGAAAATTTCAAATTCAAATTGTAAAAAGCGTATTCCGAATTTGTTTGAATTTTGATGTATACATAGACTATATAAGAGTCTCAATGAAGTTTATTAATGAACTATGGATTTAATTGCCGAAAATCGCCAAAAAGTCGCCAAGTTGGAAAGTCGGCGCCAAATCCATTTCCTGCTATATTGGAGCTTTTTAATGCGATTTTAAGGGAAAATTAGGCTATTTTAACGTTAAAACAAACTAGAAATGCAGAAAATTAACATTTAATCAACTTACTAAGCCTCCTTGAAAGAATTTCTACAAAAAAAAAAAAAAAAAAAAGAATTATTTTCAAATTTGCAACAATATCGTAGATTAATTAGTTCACTGAGCAACTTTCTCTGCCATTTTGATCTAAGTGGCAGCCACTTAATTTTTCAACACTATGACTTTTGAGATTCTGAATTAATTCCAACTATATTTGTACAGTAGTCTTATCTTACAAATGCATTTAATATGTTTGTCAGCTTGGCCCACCATCTTGTTTCCAAGCGCCGGCCACTTGAAAATTTTAAATTCACATAAAAAGGTATTTATGAACCGATTTGCTTAAAACTCCATATGTAGATAGCCTACATCAATAGTTCTACTAATTCGTTAATAATTTGTAACTTTTTGAAACAAAATAACGGCTACTTGATAAGGAAAAAGAAATCAACCTATTCTTCCGAATAAGCCGGAAGGACTTGTTTAAATATAAGAACTGTCTGAAAATTTAAAATAATTTAAATAAATCCCAATAAATGTTTGATTTTTTTTTTTTTTTTTTTTTTTTTTTTTTGTAAAATTAAATTCGGTCCATTTCTTTTTTCCGCGTCTTTGTAATTTGTTTTGCTTGTTTAAGATCAATATAAGTTTCAGATATTAAAACTGAGGAATTGAATGCTATTATCTTTTGCATTTTTTGTAACATTTGGAAATGACGTAATCTATTGTGCTCCATTTTTAATTAAATTGTTTGTAGATGTTTTAAAATATTTACTTACATTAAACTGATTATTCGCGAGCTGATTACACAGCTCTACAAAAATAATGTTGGCAACATTTGATTTGATAATTTTAGCTGATTCACGTGTCTTCTGGCGTGCTGAAACCGAAAATGAAGCCAGCTTTTCTTTATCACGTAGAGATTTTTGCCAACACAGGGTATCTACTGAAACAATTTCTTCACTTTCGGTAGTTTCTATATACTTCCATGATTAATTATAATCAATCATGATAACATACTATAAAGGTTACCATACAGTTATATTGAATGGAAGAATCACGGAAAAAATTTGTGTTGGTAGAATAAAAAATCTACACTAAAGGGTAAAAAAAAAATGGGACAAGTATACATTCCTTTTCTCTTTCTGCACCCGCCAGTTTTGTTGTTTAAGAAGCAAATTTTCAAGCAGATTTTATTACATCGTCCTTCAGGTACACTTTAGGATTGAGTCCAGTGTTAAAAACAAAATGCAATTGTCAGGAAAATTGTAAATTTAGAAATTATTTCAAAAATCGCAAGGATGAGGCAATTAATGATGCTACAAAAAGTATTAATTTTAGAATGAAAAAAAAAAAAAAATCAATACGTAAGTTGACAAAATAATTAAATGTTAACGAAATATTGGTAAAATGGCTGCAAGGTATAAAATTTTTGGCTGTTTAAACGGGGAATTTGGCTTTAGGCGGTCACATTGCTCATCCAAGCGAGATGACCGAAAGTTAAAAAAAGCTAATATTTAAAAAATCGAATTGCATCATGTTTAAAACTTAGAAAAGATTAAAAAAAAAGTGTTTAGCAAAATAATTTCTTCAAAAAGAATGCAGCAACAAATAAACAAAGCAGGTTAAAAACTTGAAGATCTGCAGAAAAAGCCATGAATAAGGGAAAAATTTAAAAGAAACAAGTCTTCAGATGACCGAAAAATTAAAAAAAAAATATATTGTTAAGTATTGGGATGAACAGTTTTTTTCTGATAAGTCAAGTTTAATTTATTTAGAGCTGATGAAAAAAGCTAGTAGAACGGCGAAAATGGAACCGACTTAATGAAAATTGCTTTCTTAAAACAGTGATACATTCTCCGTATATTATGGTACGAAGGTGCATAACTTTTCAAGGTGTCGGGCAAGTTTTCCTGCTCGAGAGATCAATTATCTGGAAATAAAACACAGCCATTATAAAAGTGGCACCGGACCGACTATTTTGAAGATACCTCAGACTTCTACGTAAACAGCATTTAAAGATGATAATGCACCTTGCTACATGGCGTCTGTGGAACGTTTATTTAATTCAAATTATTAAAATTACCTATCCATTCCCATGAGCACCTATAATTCTATAATTAATCATAACTTTTTTAACTTTAAGTTCAATCCCACAAAGAATATCGTAGAATTTATTCTTGGAATTCTTCCCATAATTCTTCGTAGAATTTCTTCTTACCAGTCCTGCAATCAGTCCTTATCTCAATCCGCTCGAAAATGTTTAGCCTATAAAAAGGCGGAGGGAGAGGTGGGAGAATTCAAAATTTGCAGCCTACAACACCGCAAGAATTAATGATATTTTGCTCAGCGAAATTTCTGAGATTTATATTAAGAGACGTTATAATACTATGCCATTGCGCATTAAAGCAATAATTCCATATAAAGGTGGAATTAATCCAATGCAGAATACATATCCTTATTAAGTAATTTTTAGATCTAACAAATAAGTAGTTTTATTTCATATATTAAAATATAACTTGTTTATTTCATATAATAAATCATAACAGAATACAAAGTATATATTTATTATATTACGTATAAAAAGAAAGTTTTACTTAGATTTTTATTAAGTTCTTCATAGAATGTAATAAAGCGAATTACTAAGTCGAAAATATACATAGGTATCATTTCATTCTTTTGGTATTATGCAAACATGACAGTTTTATTGTATATTTTTTATCCATTTGTCTATTATCCATTTTCAGGCTTTTTGTGGTTTATCCCCGACTTGCAACATCCGCAGAACCCGTGTCAGCCGATTCAGGGAATAATCGAATGTTCCCTGTATTGGAAAAATATAAATGGATAAAAATTAAATAATAACTTTTAAAACTAACTCAATGGTATCACATCAGATGTTCAAGGACATCACTATAATTATCATTAGACTAAAAGGCATTGGTTTTTATAAAATGATATTTGCTTTATCTAAAAGTTTAATGCTCATGGAAAACTGACACGCTAATTCATTGTTTTTCTGCAGTGGCGTGCACAACAAAAGGATAAACATTCATAATTATGGCTAAATAACAGTTCTTATAATAGTAACTTGTTTGCAACTTAAATAGTACTTAACCTTTATGCTGAAAAGTTTAATGCATCTGCAGAAAAAGTTATTCATCTTGCTGTATAGCTCAAGAGTCAAGAATCTTTTGCATGTTAAAGAGATATTAAGTATGACATTAAGAGATAAACACATTTTCAATTATTACAACAATATTAATTCTTGTTGTTTGTCTGTTTCTTTTTTCTTAATCACATAAGTTTTAGCATTTTCTAGGTATTGGAAAAAAAAAAAATGTAAATATGTTTGCTTTTTAAACACCGCGCATTTAATTGTTAATAAAAAGTTGAAATTTAATAGCGAAGAAAAGGGATTTTGCTTTAAAATGAGAATATACGGGGAAAGATTGCCATATTTTGGTAAAATCGCCGTCTTTTCCCAAATGAAAAGGATACACTTTTTTCTCCCTAATGATCAATCTATATATCATTACTATATATCTATGTCCTGTACGATCCAAACTATCTGTCTGCCAAGTTTTGTAGATCTGTAATCAGAAATCTAAACTCCAGAGCGCACACTGATAGATACATAGATACTTCTCTTCGTTTACATACATCTGTGCATAGATTGACATTTATTACTCAAACCTCTGATCATATCAATTTAAATCATGTTTTAGTATGTAATGTACTTTAGTTATATATTTCGGTTGATTTATATGGAAATCGACCTATTGCAATCACTTAGTTCACCAATACCTATCTTATATATACAGGATGTTGCTATGGTTATGAGACAAACATGGAGGAAAGGCAGAGAACATCACAAGGATTGAGATTGGCATAGGAACCCATGAACGTAAATGTCATTTTAATCCTTCAAGAACCCCTATTTTCTTGTTTACCTGTATTTCTGTCTACTGTGTAAAATTAGCAAAAACATACACAATGTTCATATTAATGCAATCAGTGTGATACATATATCGATTAGAAACAAATTTTGTACTATGTACGAGGTCTTTCCAATAAATACGCGAATTGGCGCCATCTTTCGGCCAGGACGCGGTCTATAGTCTCGCTCACTAGCGGTGGAAGTTGCCTGAGACCCAATGAACCATCAGTGCATGGCGGATCGTCGAGCTGTGCGTATTGTGCCAGTTGTGTTAGTTTCTGTTGTCCTTTATTTACTGTGTGTCGAAAGTGGAAATTGACGAAAATAATAAATTATTTTTTTTACAGTTCTCAAGCGTTTGAGAGATTGCGTGCGTCGTGTGCGACGAAATTTGACTCAAGGCGATGGATGAATCCTTCCCCATGACAATGCACCTGCACATTCAGCATTGATTGTTCGCCAGTTTCTGGCAAAAAATTCCATCACCATCCTTGATCATTCTCCTTATTCGCCAGATCTCGCCCCATGCGACTTTTTTGTTATTCCCAAAATGCAAAAATGTGATGAGGGGACATCACTGGGAAGATGTGGACACAATAAAGCAGAAACGACGAGAAAACTAAAAGACCTGACTGCCGAGGACTTCCAAGGGTGCTTTGAACAGTGGAAAAGAAGATGGAATAAGCGCATAGCAACGAATGAAGAGTACTTTGAAAGGGACAAAATCGATGTAGACTAAATTTTGCAAAATACACTTTTTATGGCCTTAGTTTGCATATTTATTGGACAGACCTCGTATATTCATTTATGTAAACATTAGCATGTAAAAACTTTTTATAAAAATTCAACGTTCAAGAGCCACGCCCATATCTGGATTTTATTGTTTAAAGATAACCAAAAACATCCAGTTCTTAAAGGGTTAAAATGACGTTTGCGGTCATGAGTTTCTATACAATTCTCAATCTTTGTGATGATCTCCATTTCTCCTCCAAGTCTGCCCCATGACCTACAATCACTCTGTATACGATGGAAAATTTACCGTCACGAAATAACAGGGGTAGCAGTGCTCCTACTGTTTTACGACCATTTTATTTTACTGTCATATATTTTTCAAAAAGAAAATTTTCTTGAAGGTTTTGAATGATAGTATTGAAACATTCAAGAAAATTTTCTTTTTTAAAATTGAGGTGACAGTAAAATAGAACGATCCTAAAAAAGTTGGAGTGCTGTGACTCCCGGAAATAAGGAATTAAATCAAGACAAAGTTGATCAGTGTGTTTATCTTACAAATATCTTCTATAGTGTTCGTTTCTATTTGCATTTCCAACACTGCTGTTTCGATATTGCCGAAATGCAGCAACTGAAAAAATAAATATACAAATAATAATAATAATAATAATAAATAAATAAATAAATAAAAATAAACTAATATAAGCTTACGATGAAAAGTGCTGGGAATTTGAATGCCAGTACTTTTCCCTGTAAACTTGAGTAAAATAAGAAATCGCGATTTTAAGTAAAGATTTTTTTTTTTAGCTCCAAGGTGATATCTATAAGTTATGTCAAAGTGTCGTAATTCACTTACTATTGATTGACTGATTATAAGAGATTTATGGTATATATCTTGAACTTAGAAATTTTTAGTTATATCTGTTTGACATGAAAACCATGATTTATGCAATTCTGTATTATTCGTAAGTAATTTGAATGTCTATTTTACCATGCTTTTATTAACTTCAATTCTTGTTTGTTTGTTTGTATGTTTGTTTGTTTGTTTGTCCGGTACAAATCTTGCAATCTATTTTTAACTAACTTCCCTACTAGCTAGACATTTGAAACTTTCACAGTAGCTCAGAACCCGATGACAACACAATACTTCGAAGTCAGATTTCCGAATTTTCGAATAGTTTTCTTTTAATTAATTAAAATATGAAAATAATAAGCTTCTAATAGCAAAAAAAATAGCCATTAAAATATTATCTATGGTAAAAATATATTTGAGGGTGCTCCCTTGGCGAAATTGTTTGGCGCATATTTTTTAATAACCTATAACACTATATACATATAACCTATACATATACACTATATACATATAACTATATACATATAACCAACACATAAAAATAGGCTAACCTTAATATATTTACCGCGATCATAACTTGGCGAGAATCAAGGGGCATCCTTAAATATAGTCTAACCATTTAAATTTCACAGTAGCTCAGAACCCGATGACAACACAATACTTCGAAGTCAGATTTTCGAATTTTCGAATGCTTTTGTTTCAATTAATTAAAATATAAAAATAACAAGCTCCTAATAGCAATACAAATAGCCATTAAAATATTAGCTACTAGCAGGCTACGCCCGCTTCGCTGGCCACTATATTTAAATGAATTTTCGAAAGAATTGAATTAATATTTATTTTTTTACAGCACATTAACTAAAAAATAAAGAAAAAAAGAAAAAAAGAAAAACTAAAAGAAAAGAAAATATACTGAAATTGTTCCAAACCTCGCTTCGGGTACCCGCTGTCTACGGCAGCTCTTTTTCCGCCCGCACCGTATCAGGTCTAGGTTTCCCATGCCTGCAGAAATATTTTTCCGGGCACTTCAATCTGGATATTTATCGACGACAGGGGGGATCTGCTACGATTTAAGAACTACGATTTTAAAGATGACTGTATCTCAGCATCTATTAAATATTTTAGTTTTGAACCATGTATTTTATAGCCCATGCTATTTACACTTTATTACGATTTGATTCCGACCAATGTAACAATAATTAAAAAATAAATGAATAAATAAATAAATAAAATGTGATTAAAAAATAAATATAATATAAAGGAATTAATTACAAAATGAAAAATAAGAAGTTGTTCTACTATAAAAAATTAAACATAACTGTTATAAATACGTTTTTAAATTTAAAACTAATTATACTGAATTTTTTCTGCTGCATTACGATTTTATTTTCAATAAATATAACAAAAAAAAAAAAAAAAAAATCGCCTTTAAATGAATGTATTAAATAAAAATAAGTTGCGTAATAGCCGTTGCTAAGATACGCAGGCGATTGAAGCAAAACAATAAATCCGTGAAAAATGAAGCATTAAAACCAATATTTAAAATCGAAAAAACATTAATTTAAAAAATTCAAATTCGAAATTCGAAAAAATCTCGATGAGGTGCACACCTTCAGGGTCCCAGGTACCTATATGCCAAATTTGGAAGCTCTGCGATCAGTAGTGTGATCACCAGAGCGCAGATACACACACAGACACACAGATACACAGACACACACACAGAGAGACACTTCTCTTTATTTATATAGATAAATATAACAAAAACAAAAACAAAATCGCCTTTAAATGAATGTATTAAATAAAAATAAGTTGCGTAATAGCCGTTGCTAAGATACGCAGGCGATTGAAGCAAAACAATAAATCCGTGAAAAATGAAGCATTAAAACCAATATTTAAAATCGAAAAAACATTAATTTAAAAAATTCAAATTCGAAATTCGAAAAAATCTCGATGAGGTGCACACCTTCAGGGTCCCAGGTACCTATATGCCAAATTTGGAAGCTCTGCGATCAGTAGTGTGATCACCAGAGCGCAGATACACACACAGACACACAGATACACAGACACACACACACACAGACACTTCTCTTTATTTATAAAGATAATTTAATTGTTGGCAAAAAAAAAAAAAAAAATTACGATTTCATTTTCTTTCGACATAAAAATAAATACATTTAATTAAACGTGAACGTTAAAAAATTATAAAAAGTTAAATGATGCATCTCAAAAAGAAATTGACGTCATATTATCACTTTAGCACTTATCAATGTGTTTAAAATTTTTAATGTATGATGCTAATATACGTTGTTCTAAAAAGAGTAATATTTTATTTTTTAAACCAACTTTTTTTTTTCCATTATTATTATTATTAGTTTACTAAACTGAGTCCGCGTGCTTAAATATTGCTTATATATTATTTTTTATCCTCGCGTATTTTATTAATGATTCATCAGAAAATTTAAAAACATGGTACATAAAAAGTTTTTAAAATTATTCATATATAATCTTTAACTTACATTTTCTTTCCTCCTGTCTGTCTTATTTTTGAGTAATACTGGATTTTCCTACGAAACAAATTTGGTCTCTCTAAATCTTCATTGAAAGGAAATTTCGAGGAACTGATCATCCATCTAATTATTATTATTATTATTATAACTTTCTTCTATATGTAATATAGAGAAAGTATTGGATTCGTAAAAATTTTCGACCTCGGGTTTTTGATGAATTTACACGTTTTGAGAGCTGTAGAACACGATTTGACCATTTTTAGAAAATGTCTGTCTGTCTGTCTGTCTGTCTGTGTGTGTGTGTGTGTGTGACAAAATTTTGTGGCAACTGTATCTCAAGAACTACTGCACAGAATTTCATACAAATTGGTATGTAGTTGTACCTTGACATAAATTAGTGCCTATCAACTTTTGGTAAAAATTGTCTTACAGGTTGCGTTGCCATCCCGCTTTTTCTAAATTTTTAACATGGTGATATAGGACAAAATTTTGTATAAATGTGCATAAAGAGAATTATTTTTTAGTAATCATTATGAAATTTACAAGAATTATTTAAAACAGAGATAGTCAACTGAGAAAAAAATTTTGTATGCGTAGGAGCCTCGCCACCCCCCGTGGGGGGGAAGTCCCCCCTCGAGGGGAGTAAATTTTCAAGATGGGTATCTTTCGAAAGGTCTCGTCAATACCTTTAAAACGAATGGTTGAACTATAAATCTGTGATAATTTAAAACAAAGTTATCGATTTTTTTTACTTTTAACGAAAAAAAACTTAGAAAAAAATCGTTTTTTTTTTTTTTTTTTTTTTTTTTTTTTTTTTTTTTTTTAACGAAATTTAACCAGACTTGGTATTTAGTTGGCCCCTGACATAAACTGAGGCTGATTAGATTTGGGGATCAATCGCTCAACAGGTGGCGCTGTGATAGTATTTTTTTCTAAATTTTTAACATGGCACTATAGGAAAAAATTTCGTATAAATGTACATAATGAGAGTTATTCTTAACCTGTGATTGTGAAATTAATATGAATTATTGATAATAGTAGTAGTTAATTAGGGAAAAAAATTGGGGCATCGCTTCCCCCCCCCTAGGGGGAAGTACCCCCCCCCCCCGGGGGTGTGTGTAAATTTTCAAGATCGGTATCTTTCGAAAGGTCTCGTCAATACCTTTAAAACGAATGGTTGAACTATAAATATGTGGTAATTTAAAACAAAGTTATCGATTTTTTTTTACTTTTAACGAAAAAAAAAAAAAAAAAAAATGAAAAAAATCTTTTTTTTTTTTTTTTTTTTTTTTTTTAAATATTGTTACTGCGTGAATTTGTATAGCAAAATATAGAAGAAAGTCTTGTGGTGGCCACAACATACTAGTTATTATTTTGCTTTCAAAAAGTTCTTTATTGTAATAGTCATTAAAAGTGTAATACGGTGAGTTCACGAAATTTATTAATCATGTACAATTGTTCTTTTAACGGTTTTACAAAGGAAATTGGTTAAAATACCGAAATAATAGGCAATTCAATTGTTACGATAATGATAATTTATAATATATATTTATCCGGAAAATTCGTGAGTTTCTTCATCAGCTACGCATGCTATGGATAAAAAATAAACGAAAGTAAACGATATGAAAGTCAAACGAACTTTTATGAATGAAATTGTAAAACTTCAAATCCGAACGTAATACTTATTCAAGCATGAAACCAGTCATTTTGAATTATTTATAAATGTAACTTTTAAGTCCAACGTTCTTTAAAGGGAAACATGCAAAAAAAAAAAAAAAAAAAAAATGATTTTAAAGTGCATTTGAGAAGATAAATAAATATACGAACGCAAATATTAAAAATAAAACAAAAATAAATCAGAATTGCATAATGATAGTGCTTGTATGCAACACTATAATAATTACAGTAACAGGTTTCAATTTTTATTTATTTATATATTCTGAATCGATAATATAAAAGTGCAGCAAGATAGAAAATGATTTTTATGCTGTACGGAGTGTGAGGTCTTGGTGAAATTCAAGTTTAAATTCTTAATTATGGATTTACTATTTTCTTATATTGCGTATGGACTCTTATCTACTATTATCCTGCTGCTTTTTCGATATTGCTGGAATGCTAGGAAAAGAATTCAAGGATTTCCATTTATCTTTGTTGTTCCAATCCTTATACACCTCCAGATTACAGGAAAAATACCAAAAGACGTTCCGGTTACTAGCTGTAAGTTTTACTTTTTCAACAGACATATTTTTTCTTTCTTCTAAATGTTATGTAATAAAGAGAAAGTATTGGATTCGTGAAAATTTTCCAACTCCCGTTTTCGATGAATTTACACGTTTTGGGATGTCCTGAACACGATTTGATAGTTTTTAGAAAATGTCTGTCTATGTGTCTGTCTGTCTGTGGGTATCACGAATATTGTGGACGCTGTATCTTACGAAACAATGAACGAAATTTAACCAAACTTGGTATTTAGTTGGACCCTGACATAAACTGGTGCTGATTAGATTTGGGGATTAATCGCACAACAGGTGGCGCCGTAATCGTATTTTTTCTAAACTTTTAACATGGCAGTATTGGACAAAATTTCGTATAAATGTACATAATGAGAGTTATTTTTAACTTGTGATTGTAAAATTAATATGAGTTATTGATAATAGTAGTAGTTAACTAAGAAAAAATTTTGTGCAAGTGGGGGCATTTCTTCCCCTCTGGAGGGGGAGGGGGTAAATTTTCAAGATGGGTGTCTTTCAAAAGGTCTCGTCAATACCTTTAAAACGAATGGTTGTACTATAGATCTGTGATAGTTTAAAACAAAGTTATCGATTTTTACTTTCTTCTCTATACATACATAGAAAGAAAGTATTGGATTCGTGAAAATTTTTGAACTCCAATTTCCGGTGGATTCACACGTTTTGGAAGGTCCTGAACATGATTTGACTGTTTTTAGAAAATAGCTGTTTGTCTGTCTGTATACGTATTATTACAAATTTTGTGGATACTGTATCTTATGAACCCATTGAAGGAAATTTAATCAAACTTGGTATTTAGTTGGACCCTGACATATACTGGTGCTGATTAGATTTGGGAATCAATCGCTCAACAGGTGGCGCTGTGATCCCATTTTTTTCTAAATTTTTAATATGGCAGTATAGGACAAGATTTCGGATAAATGTACATAATGAGAGTTATTTTAAACGTGTGATTGTAAAATTAATACGAATTATTGATAATAGTAGTAATAAACTAGGAAAAAATGTTTGTGTATGTGGGAGAATCATTTCTTCCTCCCCTGGAGGGGAAGTACCCAACCCCTCCCGTAGGGTGTAAATTTTCATTATGAATATTTTTTGAAAGATCTCGTCAGTGCTTTTAATACGAATGGTTGAACCATAGATCTGTAATAATTTAAAACAAAGTTATTGATTTTTTTTCCTTTTTTACCAAAAAAAAAAAAAAATCGCATTTCTTCTGATGTTGACACAAAATTGACTCTCTTTCAGCATTTAGTGTTATAATTCTGCCAGATAAAAATCTTCTGCATTCATCATGTAAAATAATTTTCTTTGATAATAATTTAATAAATAGTTTGTAGTGCATAAATTTGTGTAAAATTACATCGAAGAAAGTGGTGGTGACCACAACATACTTGTTTATAACGAATTTCTAAAATTATACATTATAACAATATTTATCAACAATCTCAAAAAATGAAGAAATGTCCGTATGTAAAAAAATGTCCAAATATGTAAAAATATTATGTATGCAAAAATCCAAACAATTTATTCAATGGCATCGATAAGACATAATAAGTAAATCAAACAAAAATTGCAATTATACGGGGGTTGCAGCGTGCCTCTATTACATTCTTCTATATGCAATATAGAAAAAGTATTGGATTCGCAAAAATTTTCGACCTCCGTTTTATGACGGATCTACACGTTTTGGGATGTCCTGAACACGAATTGATAGTTTTTAAAAAATGTCTGTCTGTCTGTTTGTCTGTGTGTCTGTGTGTATCACGAGTTTTGTGGACACTGTACCTCAAGAACCAATGAATGAAATTTAACCAAACATGGTATATAGTAGGACTCTGACATGGAATGGTGCTGATTAGATTTGGGGATCAATCGCTCTGCAGGTGGCTGTGTGATCGCATTTTTTGTAAACTTTTAACATGGCAGTATAGGACAAAATTTCGTATAAATGTGCATAATGAAAGTTATTTTAAACTCGTGATTGTAAAAAAAAGGGGGGGGGGTAAAGTTTCAAGATGGGTATCTTTCGAAAGGTCTCGCCAATACTTTTAAAAGGAATGGTTGAACTATAAATCTGTGATAATTTAATACAAAGGATTGAGGGGGCGGCAGCCCTCTCAGAAAAGTTTCTGTTCATGTAGCAAATCAATCGAATCAATATATATATATATTATTACATAATAAGGAATAATAAAAAAATGATCTGTTGAATAATGTGTGATACAAATAGGACGTTGAGGCTCCTGATCTGCAGATCCACTAGTTAAATAAATAAATAATAATAATCACGTTTCTTCTTAAGTTGACTTTTATTCGCCTTTTATTGTTGCACTCCTCTGAGATAAAAATCGTCTGTATTCATCAAGGAAAATAATTTTATTCAATAATAATTTAATTTGTACTGCGTGAATTTCTATAAGCTAATATGTAGAAGGAAGTCTTTTGGTGGCCACAACATACTAGTTTTTGTTTTGCATTCTGTTGTTTCTCAAACCAAGTTCTGCCACGAAATCTATCACTTTTATGCATAGGACGAGTTTTAAACGATAAAAAGTGATTTTTGAGGTGAAAAGTCCCCTTTCATCGGAATAAAATACTACTTTTAAAAAATTAAAAAACACGCTTTTATTGAAATGTGAACTTCAAAGCACAAAATATCTGTCTTTATAGCATTAAAATGCAGGGTAAAAAGATTTTTTTTAAAGTTTTTTTTTCGTTAAAAGTAAAAAAAATCGATAACTTTGTTTTAAATTATCGCAGATCGATGGTTCAACCATTCGTTTTAAAGGTATTGGCGAGATACCCATCATGACAGATACCCATACTTTTGACAGATACCCATCATGAAAATTTACTCCCCTCGAGGGGGGACTTCCCCCCCCCCCCCAGGAAGGAGGCGAGGCTCCTACATACACAATTTTTTTTCCCTGTTGACTATCTCTATTACAATATATATATATATGGGTAGTCTCAGCTTGTGATCCGAGGAATTGTTTTGATACTGAAGTTGAGTCATCTTTAAATTTCATAAAAACATTTTTGCACTGATTATATTAATGTTTTTCAATATATATATATATATATATATATATTCGTTTCATTTGGTTTAGTGTAGTTTATAGATGTTAAACTCTACTTACCTGCAATTTCCCCCATAGACGCAATGTATTTGAATACTTTTGAGTTTCCCTGTACACCAGTGTTGTGCAAGTTCACGGAAAAAACGAACTAGTTCAAACTCAAGTTCATCGTGTAAAAAACGAGCTAGTTCGCGCTCAAACTCATGTCTGAAAGAAATGAACGCGTTCAGTTCAAGTTCATTTTTAAAAACGAGCGAAGCTCACTAAAAGTTCATTTTTACGTACATTTTTTTTTTTTTTTTTTAAATAGATCTTATCCTCTGTGAACACTTTCATAGGTAATTTCCCTTTTTTTTCTAAAATTACCAATTACCATGAAAATTGTTTTTAATTTTACGCTTAATTAAACTTATTAACTTATAATTCTTAATTATAACTTATTAATTTAATTGTAGTAAAAATTTATTTAGCAAACACTTCTGAATAGTGTACCCACTGTTTTTGAATGGTTTTTTATTCTCAAATTTTCAATACGTTTGTTTATGCGCATGAGAACTTATTAATAGGAGACAAATTCTATCATTTAGAGGTTCCGTTGTTTTAAATCAGTGTTGTGCAGGACCGCGTTCATGAGTTTAATTAAAGCTTTTTCAGTTTTGAGCTGAATTTCGCTCGTTTTTACTTTCCGAACACTATAGTGAGGAAAGTATTGTAATCATGTCAAAAATCCGAATTCGAGATTTTGATGTTTCTATACGTTTCGAGGTCCAACGAGTCCGTTTTCACTATTTTTACGATGATGTATGTATGTGTGTGTGTATGTATGTGTGTATGTATGTGTGTATGTCTGTGAGTGAACACGCTAGCGTCTAAACGCTTTGTTCGAATAAGCTGAAAGTTGGTACGTATATTGTAAGTCACCATAGTACGAACCCTATAGATTTTGGTGAATGTAGCACTTATAGTTTTTTTACAGGGACACAAAGAAAAATTCTTTATCATTATGGCCAAGGGACCAAAATCTTAAAAGTGCGATAGCATCTAAACGCCTTATTCAATTGAGCAAAAACTTTATACACATATTATAGGTCACAGATACTCAATCTGTATAGATTTTGGAGAATCTAGCACTTATAGTTTTTTTACAGGGACACAAAGAAAAATTCTTTGCCAAATTTTTAAAAGTGTGATAGCGTCTAAACGCCTTATTAATCTCAGCAAAGAATTTGTACACATGTTATAGGTCACATTTGAACCAACTGTATAGATTTTGGTGAATCTAGTACTTACAGTTTTTTTACAGGGACACAAAGAAAAATTCTTTATCTTTATGGCCTATGAGACCAGCGATAGCATCTAAACGCCTTATTCAATTGAGCTGAAAATTTGTATGAATATTATAAATCACTGTTGCACTAACTATAAGCATTTTGGTGAATCTAGCATTTATAGATTTTTACAGGGACACAACGAAAAATTCTTTATCCTTATGATCTAAGAGCTCAAAGTTCAGTAGCGTTAAATAAAACCTCGTGTGATATATGGAGAAAAATACTCAAACACTCTGTTATGGTTTTCTCTTTTTTGTTTGTTTAGCAACTTTCTTTATTTTATCTACAAAACTGTTAGTTACTCAATGTTCGGAAAGTCGAGTGGAGTCACTCCAGATTTTTTAAATTGTGAACTTGAGCTGAGCAAAGTTCGTTTTCTCATGAATTTGAGCGGGAAAAGTAACTCAAACTCATATGAATTTTATTCCTTTGGGAAAAAATTTTATATTCTTGGTAGCAATACTTTCTACCCTTTTAATCGCAAGAGAGGACGCATTTCTCACAAGAGAGAAACGCATAGGGTCGGGTAATCGCTTATTAACTGCTTTGCTGGTCGGGTGCAGTTAAAATTTGCATTAATTTTTATTCACAAAATGTTTTCTCCGAAGATTGTTTTATGCTTTACTTATGAATCTAAACTTTTAAATGAAGAGATTGGATGGCATTGTCTTCCTTCCTAGTAATTTAAAGACATGACTGATAACATGAATTTAATTACATTTACCTAAATATTAATACTTAACGTTTAAAGCTTTATATGGAAAACTATTTTTTTTTTTTCGACCTATATTTGCTTCCTTATTTTACTGTCAAAATACTTGGAACAGTGGATTTTTTAAATATATGTTTTAATATAGCTAAAAGTTTGTTTATAATTAGATAAATACACTGTTGTAATATTTTTATACCATATTTAATTGTCTGAAAGATTTCTTCAATAATATAATTGTAGTTTATTTAAAAGAACTTTTATTCAGTTTATTATATAACACAATTTTAACAATATGGTGGGTCAGAAGCTGCAGATTCAGAAGGACAAAAACCATTTTGCAGTGCGGGTCGGCTGTGAGTCAAGTTTACTCGAACTACGCAGGACTCTAAGCCAGTCCTTTCATAAGAAGAAATATAAATTCCGCTGATCTCCTAATACGATTGAAGACTTAAATGCCCTATCCAGTAGGCTACCCTTTTCCTTGCTACTGTAATTTTTTTCGTGCCCAGTTTTCCACGATATTATACTGTTGTCAATTTTGTATTTCAGTTTTTTCATGCAAGCAAATCCATGCTATTTTAATAATACAAATTTTTGCGAAATACCTCCTATTATGAAAAATTATGGAAGTTCTAAGAGTAATTTAAGAAAAGTTTTAAGAAAGCCTTTCATTATAAATAAAAATATAAAGATTTAAAAGTAAATTAAATCCCAATAATTAAATCCTGTTTGCTAGTATCATAAATGATATTTTAAAACTAGCTGTACATTAAAAAAAAAAAAAAAAAAAGAAAGAAAGAAAAATAATCTTTAGTTCAATACACGTATATTTCAATTTTTGTGGATGCATTCGTAGATATATATATTCATAAAAAAAAAAAAAAGAGAATTTAAATTAGATTATAAATAGCTTGTTGTAATAAGGAGGATTATTATTCTGTTTTTATTTATATTTATATTTATCTTAGTTTTTTATTTTATTTACTTATTTTTACTTATTATTATTTGCATTTACCAGAAACCGCTGAAATTAAAATAATCATTGATATAAAATCTACATCTCTGATATGAAATTATTTCAATAACCTGAATAATTTTTATTTTTAATATTAAAAATATAAATAATCATTAAAAAATATACTATTATTCTATTTAATCTATGTGTAACATGTGTTAAACCAGTAATCTTTGTTTAATCTTTTATATTTTAAAGATGCTTATCTTTCAATGCAAGAGTAAAATAAAGATAAGAATCATTTTCGCAAATAACAGGAATCTCATTTTTAAAGAAAAAAGAGAATCTGTAAACATGGATTCACGCCTATAGAGCAAGATGTGATAGTAGATCCTTTCATTGTTTGCATCGTCTATCAGCGAAACGAAATGTCCATTACTTTTATGACAGTCGGGCAATTTGTCACACTGCCTCAGGGCTAGCTCTGGGAGGTCTTGCCGAAGATCTTTGCATCGTGGCACCAGCAGCAATGTTACTAGTATTTATAGTATTGTAGAATGCAGAACGTTGTCTGCAGCCGAAGTATTGTACTACGTAACAAAAGGTTCTCACGCTTTTTTCTTTTGAATCCAATACAATGTTGCTGGGTATCCTCTTACTAATTACCTTTAACCTACATGTTCGAATTGTGCTGAAAACACTAAACAAATCCCTCTCTTCAAAAATGGTCAGGAAACTTACCATATAACTGTTATTTATAAAGTGTATTTATTCGCAATAATTTCCAAGAAATTTTATAAACATGTTTAATTTGTTGTGAAAAAAAAAAAAAAAAAAAACTTATACCTCAGATTTATCAATATATATTACTATGTAAAAAGGTGCTTTTTTATTTATTTTTCTTTTTTTTTTTAAATTCTTCTAAGCTTTTATTAAGATTTATTTTTAGTTCTGTAATATACATTTAATAAAGTTTGAGCTTTATAAATCAAAGATTAAATTTTAGGATGTATATTCAAGATGAGGTTCAAGATATGAGGTTCAAGGTATGAGGTTGAAGATATAACACTTTCAGATCATTATCAATTGATATTTCTTGAATATATATTCTAAAATTAAAAATGGTTTGAATTAAGAAGTTTTGTTTATATAATTTTGGAACAAATTAAAATAATAATCTAAAATATTTTTCTTGCTATAGTAAAATTTTCGTGTACATGCTATTAACAATAGCAGAGATTCAATTCATGAGTGAGAAAATCGTGCATTTGAAACTATTAGATAGTCCTATGAACAACTTTTAAATTGATTTCTTATAAATATGTTTAGATTTTGATACCTAGTAATTCCACGAAGATTTGAGAAGTTTACAAAAAGTACGCATTTTTTCTCGCTAATATTTCTGAAGAAATTGAATAAATCTTAAAAACTATTAAATAATCTGGTGTGTCACTCACACGACTTTCTCTTACCCTGAAATTTAATACTATAAATACAGGTTGCAGATTAATAGGTAACATAACGAGTACTGTTATGTAAACCTATGTTAATCAATTCATATTAGGCTTCTGAAGAGTTTTATATGATAATTAGTTCTGTGTTAGGGGGGCTATCGCCCCCCTCAACCTCTCGTTTCATTAATGCACCTACATTTATATAGAATTTAATTCGGTCATTAAAAAATAATTCTGTTTTAAAAAAATAATTTATTAAAATTGTTATTTTAAAAAATTATCTTTTATGATAATGCAGTCAATTTCCATATTAGAGAAGTAGTATAACACCAAATATCCAAAAAAAAGTCCATTTTATTCTCAATATTAAAAAATAAATAAATAAATAAATAAAATAAAACAAATAAGATTTTTTTTTCCAAAGTTTTTTTACGTTAAAAGTAAAAAAAAAAAAAATCGATAACTTTGTTTTAAATTATCGCAGATCGATGGTTCAACCACTCGTTTTAAAGGTATTGGCGAGCTCTTTTGAAAGATACCCACCATGAAAATTTACTCCCCTCGAGTGGGGACTTTCCCCCCAGGGGGGGAGGCGAGGCTCCTACATACACAAAATTTTTTTCCCAGTTAACTATTTCTATTACAAAATATATATATTCGTTTCATTTGGTTTAGTGCAGTCTATAGACGTTAAACTCTACTTACTTGCAATTTCCCCCATAGACGTAATGTATTCGAATTCTCTTCATTGTCCCTGTACACGAACCATTTGCTTGATCTTAACGAAAAGCTTACTGTAGCATCCCTATATGATACACATTTAGAATACCAAGTTTGAACTTTCTGCCTTAATTTGTTTTTGAGATATGCTGATAACAGACAGACACACAGACACACACACAGACACACAGACCATTTGCTAAAAACATGATTTTCGTATTCAGGGGACCTCAAAACGTGTAAATATAACAAAATCTCGCGTTCGAAAATTTGAGCCAAAAACAATACTTTCTCTACCTTATGGGTAAGAGAAAGTAAAAAGTGAGAGGGGGGGGGAAGACCAATTCTATTTTTAATACGTAGTATTTTGTAGACGAAACTTATACAAAAATTTTGCTCATTTTTTGAAAGAAGACTTTATTTCATGTTTATTGGTTATTGATATAAAGCGATTTCTTTGAATTTCTGGAAAATGCAGATAAAGGCAAACTCATCGTTTTTTGTCAACGCTTGCTAACGAGAAGTAAAAGGGAACCTTCATCCCTCCCCCAAGTCCTACACACACAATGTTAAAACAAACTGGCACATTTGGTAAATTTCAAACTTAGTTGGCAAACTTCTTAAACACTTTTCAGTCAAAAACTATAATGCATTTACAGATTCTAATTTTGCATTTCTTTCCCCCTCCCCTTTTTTTATTTTATATTCAATAAAAGAAAGTATTGGATTCGTAAAAATTTTCGGCTTCCGGTTTTCGATGAATTTACACGTTTTTAAATGTCCAGAACACGATTGGACGATTTTTAGAAAATGTCTGTCTGTGTGTGTGCGTCAAAAATTTTTGGGGACTGTATCTCAGGAACTACAGCACAGAATTACGTGTAAATTTATATGCAGATGTACCTTGACTAAAATTAGCGCCTGCGAAATTTTGGTATCAATTTCTCAACAGGTGGCGCTGCTAGGCCGCGATTTCCACAGTTTCATGGAAGGCTATATCTCAGGAACTGCTGATCGAAATTCATATAAATTTATAAGCGGACGCAGTTTGATCCAGGTTAGTGCCTTTCAACTTTTGGTGATCATTACTCAGCAGGTGGCGCTGCTATACCGCGATTTCTACAATTTCAGGGAAGGCTATATCTCAGGAACTACTGCACGAATTTGCATATAAATTTATATGCAGATGCACTTTTTCATTAAAATCACTAAGAAGGTAATATAAAGAAAATTATTATCTTTCAATCTGCTCCTTGATTCCCCCTTCCCCCGGGTATATTACTAAGTGAAAATGGTAACAATTTAATTGATTGAAATTTCTAAAAATATATTATGAAATAATTCTTTAAATTTATTCTTTGATGTTTATTATTTTTGCAAACTGCAAAAATGCCCTTTTTTCCTGTGCTCTTTTTTCCGGGTGTCCTTTTTATGAGTGCCTTTTTTTCTAAGTGCCCTTTTTTCCTGTGCTCTTTTTTCCGGGTGCCCTTTTTTCCGGGTGCCCTTTTTATGAGTGCCTTTTTTTCCAAGTGCCCTTTTTTCCGGGATCCATTTTGCACAGTTATTATCTTTTCTGTCCTTTTCTTCTTCTACTTTCCTTTTTATATTTCAGACAGAAATATTTAATATGAGTTTGAGCTTGAACTGCATTTTCACGCTCAAGTTCGTGAAAAAAACGAGTTTCGCTCAACTCAAGTTCACAATTTAAAAAACGAGCGAAGTTCAACTCAAAACTCAAAATTTTTGAGCTACGCTCATGAACGCGTTCAAATGAACGCGTTCGTGCACAACACTGCTGTACACGAACCATTTGCTTGATCTTAACGAAAAGCTTACTGTAGCATCCCTATATGATACACATTTAAAATACCAAGTTTGAACATTCTGCCATAATTTGTTTTTGAGATATGCTGATAACAGACAGACACACACACAGACATACACACAGGCCATTTGCTAAAAACATGATTTTCGTATTCAGGGGACCTCAGAACGTGTAAATATAACAAAATCTCGCGTTCGAAAATTTGACCCAAAAACAATACTTTCTCTACCTTATGGGTAAGAGAAAGTAATAAAAAAAGAAAAAAAAGTTAATAAAGATGTAAGGGATGTAAGGATTTTAAAAACACTATTAAAATGTGTAAATGAAACTCTTACACATTTACTGCAATATTTAATTTTGTTTATTATAGTATTATTTGTGGTTATAGTTATTGCCAGCGTTTATCACTATTATTATTATTATCATCATCATCATTATAATTATTATTATCATTATTATTTAACGCTATTAAAAACTTTCTACACAATATATTTTTTACAGCTTTCAGTTCTAAATTTCGTATTCAAAATTAGCTTGGTTCTTAGCTTCGAATTTCTCTATATTCGTAAAATTTAGATAAATTTTGAAGTTTAAATTTGGATTTTGTTGTTCGAATTCTTTACCTGTTTTAACACAGCAATAGTAAATTAGATTAATTAAAGGTTTCGAAGAAATATTCCCAAAATAATATATATATATATATATATATATATATATATATATATTGGTCAAATTCAAACTGATAAAATGTATTATTACTTTCCAAACATATATATATGTAAGGAAAGTAAGCTGAAAGTTTTGCACGAATGTTATAGGTCACCGGAGCACGAAATGCATAGATTTTGGTCAATTTAACGCTTGTAGTTTTTTTCTTTTCTTTTTAATAGGAACACGAAAGAAAAAGTCTGTATCAGTTTGGTTTATGAACTCAAACTATTTAAAGAAAAGCGATAGCATCTAAACGCCTTCTTCAAATAAACTGCAAATTTATATAAATGTTATAGGTCACCATCGCACGAACTGTATCGATTTTGATAAATCTGTTTCTTATAAATTTTTACAGGGATACTAATAAAATATCTTTATCATTATGGCCTATGGGCTCAAATTATTTAAAGTGTAATAGAGTCTTATTGCCTTATTCGATTTAGCTTAAAGTTTGTACGAAAATTATAAGTCACCGGAGCATGACCTGCATAGATTTTGTCGAATTTAACACTTGTGTATATATATATATATTTTCAGGAACATGAAGAATGGTCTATGGACTCAAATTATTTACAGTGAGATAGCGTCTAAATGCCTTATTCGAATGAATTGCAAATTTATATGCAAATATACATTTGCATGTTATAAATCACCATCGCATGAACTGTATAGATTTTGGCGATCTAGCTCTTATAGTTTCTTTTTACAGGGACACCATAAAAAATCTTTATTAGTATGATCTATGGGCTCAAATTATTTAAAGTGCGATAGAGTCGAAATGCTTTATTTCTTTGAGCTGAAAATGTATATACATGTTATAGGTCACCGTCGCACAAACTGAGAGATTTTGGTGAATATTATAGTTCTTTTATAGGGACACAAAAACAAATTCTTTAATTCTTTATCATTACAGACTAAATGCCCGAGTTGTTTGAAGTGCGCGAACATTTAAACCCTAAATTCGATTAAGATAGAAATTGGTAGGGATGTTGTAGTTTATTATCGCAAGAAACATACAGATTCACTAAATGTAAAATTTGAAGTTTTTTTTTTTTTTAACCGTTATAGGAAATAGAATTTTTATACATCGCTGTCTATAACCTTAAACTTTTTAATGTTCGTTTTTGTAATTTTGAATTGTTTAAAGGATAAGAAAAAAAAAATAATTATTTGATATTGTGAGCTTACCATTTATAATTCTTTTACAGGGACGCACAAAACAATTTGGATACATTACGTCCCATTAAGCAACCTCCTATTTTGGAGGAAATACTCAAACACCCTGACATCATTTTCTCTTTTATTTATTTAACTAATTCCTTACTTTAATTTATTTAAATAACCGTTAATTACGAAATATTTTGTAAGGCGAGTGGAGTTTTTTTTTTTTCTCTCTCTTTTTTAAATATATATATGTATATATATATTCCTAATAATGATACCAAATATTTTCAGATTTCTTTTACAGATTGCTGGATATTTTAAAGGAGCATTCAGAAGACGGGATTTTAATGACATACGTTACTCGTCCAATTCTCTTTATCTTCAGTGAAGATGCAATTAAGGTATGAACATTAAATTTAGCATATTTAATAAAATTAAACATAATTTATACGTCTCATTAATATATTAAAACCAATGTAACATTTAAAATGAGATAATGAATACAAAATTTTTTTAAACTTTAAAAATGCATTTTAATTAAAAACATTAAAATACACGACAGACGTTTCGGCTAGAACACTAGCCCTCCTCAGTGTCAAACATACAAGCACAACATTTACAAAGAAATTCATGACACATCATAACAAGATTATATATTCAGGAGGAATAGCTTTAGCCTCGTTCAAGGCAGAATGTTGCATTTTAGTAAAAGCGCCCTCTAGAAAAATACGGGATTCATATAAATTTACATTAGAGGCTAGAATTTTAAAGTTGTCAAAATCTGGAATATGATCACTATTGAGGGAATGGATTACGAGTTTCGATCTTAAATCACCTGTTTTGTATGAGCGTTTATGTTCCTTTAATCTAATTTCACCTGTTCTGTCAGTTTCACCGATATTGTGATTCCACATATGTGATTCTACAAATTGTGTTTCTACATAAACGCTCATATAAAACAGGTGATTTAAGATCGAAACTCGTAATCCATTCCCTCAATAGTGATCATATTCCTGATTTTGACAACTTTAAAATTCTAGCCTCAAATGTAAATTTATATGAATCCCGTATTTTTCTAGAGGGCGCTTTAACTAAAATGCAACATTCTGCCTTGAACGAGGCAAAAGCTATTCCTCCTGAATATATAATCTTGTTATGATGTGTTATGAATTTCTTTGTAAATGTTGTGCTCGTATGTTTGACACTGAGGAGGGCTAGTGTTCTAGCCGAAATGTCTGTCGTGTATTTTAATGTTTTTAATTAAAATGCATTTTAAAAGTTTTAAAATTTTTGTATTCATTATCTCATTTTAAATGTTACATTATTTTTAAATTTAGCATATCTAAGAAGAATGTTAAACAATGTTCATAAGATATGTTTTACTTTGAACAAATTAAATAATATTTACTCATTTTTAATAAAATTTATTTTTTTCATAGATTATTATTATTACTTCCTTATACAAAGTATGAAGAAGTATTCGAATCCCGATTTGCAAAATGGATTTTGTATTTTGCATTGCTTAAAAACGATGTAGTATCAAAAAATGTATCATAGAAATGTCTAGTTCAGTAGTGTTAAAAAATTATCAGTGCAAAATTAGAAGATGAGTTTAACTACGAATTATAATAAATTACATGACTATATGAGTTATATGAATGACTCATAAATGAGTTTAAATATGACTACTTTTTTTTATGCCAAAATATATCCAAAGTATTTTAAAATATAATTTTAAATATATATATATATATATATATGTGTGTGTGTGTGTGTGTGCGTGTAATGAATTAATTACTGGATAAGAGAGAAATGACAGGCGCAGCACACATTGACGACTAGGCTTTCTTTCAGGAAACATCTTTATTGCTTCAGTATTTCTAAGTCGAGACAGGGTAAGGCGAATGGAGTCTGAATCCGACACTCTGACGATCCACGGGCGACGGGCGGCTCAAGCGGCGCCCCGGGCTGCAGAAATCTGTTGGGGAGGCCTGTAGCGCCTACGTTATTTCGGAGGAAGATTGCAGCGTGGAATTGTTTAACCAGTCAAAATCGTGGCAAGAAGTGTCCGTTTGTTTAATTTTTGGGCTTTTATACCTAATTTTATGAGCTGCTGATTGGTTTTTTAGATCGTCTGGGCTCTTAAAAGGAATTTCTGGGATTAATTAATATGCAGCTCAATGCAGCGGCAGTTGCAAATTCCACTAACGTCAGCGAATTTCGACTTATATTTTCGTTCCTTTTCTGATTTCTGAATTATAAAGTCTTCTGCTAGGAAACAATCTTTAAAGGGGCAATTACGAATTATTCGCGATTATAATTTCGATTAACGATTTTCACACTTTTAAATTGGGTTTTTTAATAATCTAAAACTATTTATTTTTTATCCCTTTCATATATATAAGATGAATACACTTTAAAGACAAAAAGAAATGCAGTCAATTATACAGGCATGACATTATTTCATTATTCACCAAAACAAAAACTGATAAAAAGATTTAAAAACGACGTAACAGATTGCCAGTAAGAAAATTAATTTTCTAAAAGTAGAAGAAAAAAAAAAGATATTTTCAGAGGACAAATTAGAATTCTAAATTCATTTTTTCATTGAAATGAGGTTGGCGGATTCGCATATAAAATCCTCGCAACAAGGAGATTTTATGACGGGTTAATTTAAAATCGACATGATTTAGAATCTATGCGAGAAAAACATTTATAGATTCGAAATTACTGAATCTGATTTCGATACATCTTAAAATGGGCTCTATTAAAGTCGATATCCAAGCACAACTGACATTAGTTAACTAATACGAAGCAAAATAAAGTTTTCAATAAATTTTCTATCCTATTTCCTTAAGAAAATGTTTAAACGACCGTCGAATGATTCAAAAGTATTAAAGTTACCAATAAAGGTTCATATTGAAAATAGAATATCCGTCGGTAGTTAGTTTCATAGTTATACCGATACATAGAATTTCACAAAACAGAAAAGAATCAGCCATCAGCTGGAAGGAAAATAGAGGGAGTCATACACTGAGAAAAAAAATATACCTTTCTCAGAATGAATAAGTGACCATTTTCTAAATACCTTAATTAGAAATATAGATTTCTGAGCTATGCGCATAAGGCACGCCAATAAACTGAATAGACGAAATGATCGAGAATTTCTAGTGTACACATTTCTAGATCGTGAAACAATATTCTGAATACTCTAAATATTCTGAATCATTTATAATGCGAGAAATTTTTGCTTGATTTTCTAGAATTGGGTCATAAACCAAGATTGTAGTTGCAGAAACCCGCCTCTTGTAGTCTCATTTATTTGCAGAGATTTTTAAATAACTTTGCTCACGAGAATATAGGCAAACGCTCTAGAATTCTAATAGGGGCTTCTAGAACTCGCTTTCCAAGGGGACTAGAATTTATAAGGATGACATGGAACTATTTTTTCTAGAGCCACAATTTAGATTCTAGGTGTCAGTTACAGAATTTTTTCTCAGTGTGGTGAAATCGGTTAGAAATATATAAAATCAGTAGCAGTAAAACAATTCTGATTCCCAGTGTACAATATTATTTCCAGGCCGCCAGTGAATGTGAAGGTCTATAGACGGAAAGTGACGAGATAGAAACCGGATCGTACTCTTCGGAGTAAATATTCGGAATATTTCTTGATTTTCTCCGAAACTCGAGTTAATATGAGTTCCAATCCCTTCGTACCCCCACCTCCCAAGAAGGGCCTTCTTCCCAGACCAAGGTCCTTTGATTAAACAATCGGCCTTACACCCCAATCAACCAACCATTACTTCCAGTTTGGTCTTTCCTGAGTAAACGTAATTATAAGATTTAGAGTGAAAGAACATTTTAACATTCCATTTTAAAAATTTCGTAATTTATTTGATACTTGAGATTTTCTTAACATGACACAACAGTGCAAAATTTCACGTAAACGTGCATTATAAGTATTATTTTCACCTTAAAAAACCGGACAAGTTTTTGAAATTCGTTTGTGATACTGACATGAACATTATTAATCCTGTTTTATTTAATTACACGTTCTATTTTAAAGATTTCGTTAAATTATTCGCAATGAAAGATATTTTATAATACGACAAAATAAAGCAATGTTTTCCACAAACTTACATTAATTGCATGATAAGGAAAATGAGAAACTCACATTAATAAAATTACCCAGAAAATTAATATATTGAAGTAGGTGTAGAAAAACCTCATCGGTGAGACATTGAGTCTCGATCGTGTTTTGCTATAAATCGAGTTCTGTACTTTTACGATAGAAATAGTATGAACTATAGTGGAAATTTGTGTGGAAAAATATCTGGTGGGAATTAAGGAAGGACTATATATGCTAGTTTCCGATGAGTTCTGACACAGGTTAAAGTTTCTTGAATTGAAACATACAGTTTTAGTATAGCTACCAACATTCTAATTAATAATCCAGAGTATTGTTAGTACTCGCCCCAAATGTATTTAAGATGAAGTAAGGAAAAAAAAATACTCTAAAAAAAAGATTGGTGTGAAAAAAGTGGCAGGTACTAACATTACTCCAGATTATTAATAATGATGTTGGCAACTATGTTTTAGGTATCTTCAAATATTATTCATATTATGTTAGTAACTGTTTTATCCTTTAATTTCGTTTTACATTATTTATAATGGAATTTTTTAATTTATTTTCAGTTTTTTTCTAATGAAAAAGCAGCAGCAGATAAATCTCCCGAAACCATTCTAGTCGGAGGTTTTATGGGAAATGGCATCGGCACAAGGTAAAAATACAATTGTACATTTTTTTTAGATGAAGTACAACGGCCTCTGTTTAAAACAGACCATGTTTTTTTTAGGACTGAGGGCCTATTAGTCTCAGACAGCGATTTTTGCGTTGTCGTTTTCGATAGTTGGACATTTGTCGAAATCATTTTCGATAGTTGTACATTTATCGAAATCTAAAATTTATCGAAAATATAATTGAATACTTTGAAAGCGATGTTATCATTGGGAAGAAAAAAAAACTAATAGCCCTCCGTCCTAAACTAAATTCTGCTTTTGCCAGAATTTCATCAAAATCATTTTTTTTTTTTAAGAAAAAGAAAAGAAAATTTATACAGTATCGTTACAAACGATATCGAAAAAGTTTTTTTAATAATTTTGAATTAGGAAATAAATAGTGCGCGTGCAATAATATGAAATAAAAATAAATAAAAATATGAAATTAATGATGGACCATATTCCCACTTTGGGTTCGAGGCTACAAGAATATCAGCTGGTTAGGCAAACAATCCTCAACTCTACCATAGAAAAGTATTGTGGCTTGAAAATTTTTATCTTGCAATATTATTTATAAGAGTTACAGATTATATGAAATTGAAGTAAGAGTGATATAGTGATACCTTTGTTTTGTTTTTAATCCAGTTTTAGTAATATACTTTAATATTAATCAACATATGTAATATTAAAAATTGCCATGTGAACTGTGGCGATGTTAACAAATTTAAATGGATGTTCCATTTAATAAATTGCTTTATTAAAGTGATTGAAATTCTAATTATTTAAGCTTTGATGTCTATATATATATGCGTGTCTGTATAAAATGTTCTTATTAATCTTTTATCCATTATATATATATATATATATATATATGTGTGTGTGTGTGTGTGTGTGTGTACATAAAATGTTCTGCAATTTTACGATATGGAATAGTCTTAACTTTATCATTCGATTCAGTTGTTTACATTTCTCTTTTGTTCTTGTTTGAACAGATATCTGATTATTAAGTTTCACTGGAGAAATATTTAGGAAAATGTTATGCGTAACAATAAAATAGCATCTTGAATCTAGTTTGTTTACAAAATATCGGCCACGTGTTCGGCGATTTTACCTACTGTGACGTCACAGGAATATTGTCCATTTGATTTTTATATAAAACACGATCGCCTGCTATCTTAAAAAGTAGATGTAAAATTTAAAGTTTAATTTTCTTGGCAACAATTATAAATTAAAATAAATAATTTAATGAAAGTTTGTTCTTTAGATATACGCCCGTGTAAGATGTCAAAAAATATACGACAAAGTATTATATCTCTTTATTTTTTTATTCGTATATTTCTAATTCTTGAAAAAGAAATCTGCATAATGTAATATCTCATTTAATTTTAAAAAACATGAGTGGGAAAATCACACTCAATGTATTTTCTTATTTTATACAATGTTGATATTAGAGGATGAGTTTGCAAGAATTCCACTATATCTTAAAACATCTTACTCAAAATTCCTGAAATTTGAAAATAAGTGAAACAAAATTTTACTTATTTTCCTGTATGTTTTTTCTTATTTTTCCCTTGATATATATTTAACCACTTCTTCATTTAAAAAAAAAAGAAGAAAGAAAGAAAGAAAGAAATCAAAATAATCAGTTATTAATATTATTTGCTTTTTCTCACCAGTTTTATTATTATTATTAAACTTATATAAAATAATGGACGAATCTATTCATTTAGTTGTAATTTTTATTTTTAACCATACGATAACATACGCTATGCAACCAATACAAAAAATGTATAATACATTAAAATTGTCCAAAATTAGCAATAGAAGATTCCACAAATATTTTAGTGAAATAATTATGATTATTATTTTTTTTTTTCTTTTTGGTTCTTTCAACATTTTAATGTATTGTTTCAATCTAAATGTTGTTGCAAATTTTTGTTGGGAATGCTTATGTTTGTAGTGGTTTTGTATTTACTTTGACCTGGGATTTCAAGCAATTCAATTTTCAACAAGATAAATTATATATATATATATATATATATTCATAATCAGTCATTGAAATTTAAGGATTATTAAATATTAACAGTATTCAAACAATTAATTTGATCGAAAACAAAGACCACCAAATCAAATAAAAATGGAATAAATTGGAAATGGATAAATACATATTTGCATTCTAACGTTATCAAGGGCCTGGTAGAATGCAAATATGCAAAAAGAATGTTTTTCTGTCTCAAAGATAGCAATAGCTAAGAATATCTTTGATCCGGGCCCGAAACATTCTTTTGAGCCAAAACAAGAGAAAAATTATTTCAAAATAAAACTAATTTCAAAATGAACGCACCACAAAAAGAGATAAACATATAACAATTATGAAACCAATATCACCAACAAATGTAGTAACATTTCATATAAGACAATAATAAAGAAATAAGCAACTATCGGTTGCATGGAAAAAGAGTGGCACATGTAAAATTCAATAACCAGATAGCCGTTAAAAGTACAGTTAATCACGGTACACTCATAGCAAAAAAACATGGAGTAAATAAAGTGAAGTCTTAATCCAAATCAAAGGAAATGCTTAAACTAGGATTTAGAGAATTACAGATTATGTATTGAATAGTGCTGCCGTCTGGAATTATAATTTGAAACAAATAAATCAAAATTAGGAAGGTCTAATAAATTTAATTATGATGAAAGACTATTTGGATAATTAAACTACTAATGTAACATAATTTAAAATCGAGAAATTTAATGTCTAAAAAAAAATGAATAAAAGTTCATTTAAAATTTATATATATATATGTATATATATAAGAAACTTTTAAATCAAATATGTATATGATATAAATTAAAATATATATATATATATATATATTTTTTTTTTTTTTTTGCTCGAATTTTAATTAAACAGTTATACAAGTCTAAGTAATTTTTTTTCCCGAATTGCTAACTTAAAACTCTTCTTTCCGTTTAAATTTATCATATTTAGTAAAATTAAACATTAACCCACAAACAGTTAATACATTACACCAAAATTTCTCAAATAATTCACTTAAGTTCAGTTTTCGAGTCCTTCCGTTTCCAAAAAGTACTTCAAATGATGCAAATGTTTTTTTCTAATTATTTAAATTCAGAGACAAAATACATTTTGATAACAATGAATTTTTGCTAGAACAAAAAGTGACTAGGCCGTAGTCTGTAGATATGGCATCCCAATTTGTTTTTAACAAGTCATTATTCGTAGAAAATATGAAAATTTTCAACTGGAATAAGATTTCTGGTTTCATCCCTTTTTTGACTCATTTTAAAATTAATTCGGTCTCGTCACCTAATATACGATGTTCATATTTTATAAAAGTTTAATTTCTAAAGATTCAAACTCGGGCTGTGAGCCATTTAATTTTCATCATAACACTTCTATGTACATTAGAACGATTTCTTTACTTCAAATAATTCACTGTAAGTACCTGTTTCAGGCTAGCTAGTTTTCATTAAGACATTCTTTCATTAAAGCTGTTTTTTCCCATTATTAAGTCAATACCACAATAAATGTCTGATTAATCCGAAAACTGAAAGAAATATTTATAAGGAATAATCCTCTATTCCTAATATAGTGCATACCCTATGCATGTATCAATAAAGTCTTCAATTTTAAACCAAAATGACGACATTTGTAAGTCGATAAGTAGCAATTTAAAGTTTTCACTCACAAATCACCAATTAAATCTATTATTATCCTTAACGGGGCTTGGCACCATTGCCAGCAGCACTGAAGTAAGTATGTTTCATATGAAAGCTTATATTTCCATTTAATGATTATAAATTTAACTATATTAGGTTTGTTCAATAAAATATATACAACCCCTGGCAAAAAGTATCCGATCACTGAAAGATGTGTCTAAGATACGTTACTATAAAAGGCTATTTTTCTAAAAATTTATTACATTTTTTAAAATAAAGTTTTTTATTACAAAAGTATCTTACTTTGTGACATGATAAAAAATAATACCATAAATTGCAATTAATTTTTACAATACAGAGGAAAATTAATATAAAGTATTCAAAGAAAAAAATGTCCGATCATCACATAACCGGGAAAAAAATATTCGATAAATTTCAATTTAAAACTTGGTTGGTCCTCCTTTTGCTCTAATAACTGCCTTTAAACGGCGGGGCATGGATTCAACAACCTTTTCACATAAATGTGATGGAATTTCCTTCCAGCTTTCCTTGATGGCTAGACGAAGTGCATTCATATTGGTCGGTCTTCTCTTTTCTATATTATTTTTCCAAACATTCCAAATATTTTCGATCGGATTAAGATCAGGACTATTTGCAGGCCAGTTCAGAGTCTTTATTGGAGAATTTCCGTTTTTATTTAAGAAATCCTTGACCCGTTTACCTCTATGGCAGGACGCATTATCATCTTGAAATAGGAAATCGGAGGAGTCACCAAACGCTTCCTCGATGCTAGGTATCAAATAATGCTCTAAAATGTTAACATATACTTCTGAATTGATTGTTTGCAACACTATACACAATTTACCAACTCCTTGAGATGTCATGCAACTCCACACCATAAATGAAGGCTGATATTTAGCTTTAGTTTTTAGGCAATCTTCTTTGAACTTTTCATCAGCTCTCCTCCACACAAAGATTCCAGGGTTATCCCCAGTTCCTAGACAAACACGAGATTCGTCACTGAAAATAACCTTCTTCCAATCATCAGAAGACCAGCATTTGTATTTCTTGCACCATTGAAGACGATTTTTCTTGTGTTTCTTAGTCATATATGGCTTGGTTTTGGCTTTGCAGAAGTGATATCCTTTATTATTTAAACGATTTCGCACTGTACGTGCACATACCTTTACTCCATACTTTGACCACTCGGCATTCAGTTGTTTAGACGTACACCTTCGCATAGATTTGGCAAGATCAACTAATTTCCTGTCTTGTCTACTTGATGTTACTCGTGGTCGACCGCTTCGAGGCAGATTTCTTACATCATTTCTTAAGCGATATTTCTTCCAAATTTCGCAAACAGTACTTTGAGCACATCCAAATGTCTTAGCAACCTTTCTTTGGGAAATTCCGCTTTTTAAGCGTTTAACAATCAAAAGTTTTACATCATTAGATAATTCTCTCTTTCGAGCCATACTTCAGCAGATGCGAAACTAACTTGTAACTTTCAAACTACAATTTGACCTTTTATACCGTCTTCTTCGAACTTGAACGCATGCGCCGAGTAAAAAAAATTTGCATATATCATTTAACTGTGTTGCTTTTGTTTGCGATCAAATACTTTTTTCTCCACACAATGATGATCGGAAATATTTTTCCTTTGTGATTCAACGTATTTTCTCGTGTAAACTCTTAACTGATATTGTAATTTCTATTACTATTTAATAGAATTTGACAAAATTAGTCATATTTCACAAAAGCATACTCATAGGTTTGAAAAAAGTTTGAATTTGTGAAAAAATAACCTTATGTTTTAACGTATCATAAGCACTGTTTTCGGTGATCGGATACTTTTTGCCAGGGGTTGTATTTAAGGAACAGTTTTTATGGGTTTTGATATATTTTTCAGATTTAAAATCTTAAAATTGTGTTTTCTGAGAGTGCATTATTTCATGAATTCATGATCTTCAAAATGATTAAATTTATACAGATAATTATACTCCTTTTCCTGTACGCAGTCGCCTCAAGGCCACGCTCAGATGAACTGTGATTTCACTTTCCCCGTCCGTTGCTAGGTTACTGAAGAAACAAAGATATCTCACTGGATGGAATTGAGCACATGATCTCATTCACGTGATCTCCCTCTCTGAATTCCGTGGCCTTGAAGTGCCTCTGCTGAGGAAATGGACTATAATAAAGGACATAATAATTTTTGGGGGGATTTTTAATACAGTCTGCTTAAAAGAATTAGGGATGAGTTTTGAAATTTATTCATTAGTTTTTGAGAAAAAAAAATTAAAAAGTGCATGTTTATGTAAAAATTTTGAAAAAAAAAAAAACATGATTTTTATTAGATGTTTATTTTAAATATTTTTTCTTTTAAAGATATTGCAAAATCTATCCCTAACTCTTTCAGGTGTGTCTTGTTGAACATCCAAAATATATATATACATATATATATTAAGTCATTTCTTAAATATCTGCTGAAGTTTTGAAGATCATGAATTCATGAAAGAATGCAAACTGGGCAAACACAATTGAAAGATTTCAAATATCTAAAAAATATATTAAAAACAATAAAAATTGCTGCATGAATGCATATTTTATTGAACAAACCTTTAGAAATATTAAATAGAAATATTAGCTTTTATATGAAACATACTTCAGCGGTATATTAATGGAAGATTCGGCGTGGGATTACATTTTACAATCAGTCCATATTTTTTTAATTTCTTCCATATATTTTACAACTAGCGTTTCCTAATTTCCTATCGTTGAAGCTTTTTATAGTTATAAAAATCTTAAAAATTTTGTTAATTGGGATTTCACTGTACCCTATTTGTCTGATTGTTGGCAATTTTACATTCAGTTCACATTTTCTTAATTTCTTCTATATTTTTCACTGCTAGGTGTTTCGTAATTTCCTATCGTTGAAACTTTTTATAGCTATAAAAATCTTAAAAATATTGTTAATTGGGATTTTACTGTACCCTATTTGTCTGATTGTTGGAAATTTAACATCCAGTCCACATTTTCTTAATTTCTTCCATATTTTTCACAACTAGTGTTTCGTAATTTCCTCTTGACCAAATACCCACGTTCCGCGTACTTCTATTGGCTGATCATCCTGAGCTAAATTCGATCCCTTTCCTATATATAAGAGCGCTTCTCTCTCACCTCTTTATGCACTAAAGACATTACGCTAACTGCTACCGAAACAGCTGTCTGCTTTCTATTATTTCTATTTGGCGTTCTAGATGCCGTGTGTCTTGTTTTTAAACTTTAGTGGTGCTGTCAAGGATGTCAAGTCCCTTTAATTAAATAAATAGCAGTTGAGAAATGGAAAAATGAATTAAACAGTTTAAAAAAAAGCCGCTTCATGCATGACATTTTACTGAAGGTAAGCGTTAGCCCAGTACAGGAAGACGTTTTCAATCAGGTTCTTATGGAACATAGTTCATTTAGAGACCACCAGTACCGCTTGCTTCTTTCAGAGGAATCCTACATATCAGTGTGAGATGTGAGACAAGCATCCGTTCAATTAAATATTGCCTGAATATGCCACCATGTCCTATGGTAATTCATAAAGGGAAAGAGTATTTTTCAAGAACCCCTAGAGTTAAACGCTGTAGAATATTTACCTGGACTTTTACTATAGGATGGGAATCGCGGCTAATGTGTTCTTCTTGTGATCTTCTATGCTGGTCATTCAATCAGCAAAAATCGAAGGTTTCGGAAAAGCCAGAGCTCTTCTTACAACCCAGATCTTTTCTGTGAGCGCTTCGATCGCATTCGCAGAGAACCTCGTCTCCTTACCAAACCGCTTGAACTGTCGGTTTTAAATGCAAGGGAGTTTACTCTTATTTTCAGTGATATAAGGGTTTTTCGTCTAGTATAGAGAGTTTTTCGTTTCCTTGGCGAGAGTCTATAGCATTTCCGAAATGATTTCTAAACTCGAACATACCACTGGAGTAGCAAAGTTGATTGACTGGGAGAAACACATGGCACTCTCTACAGTTCGCTGTGGTGCTACAGTAACCCGCATATTTCACTAAATATTTTAGTTCCCTTTTGAGAAGCAAGGAAGTCTTGTTCATTTTGGGAAACAAGATTGTGTCAAGCATCCTGTGCAGGAGGCTTGTCAAAGCAATGGCATACTCGATAGTATGGGTAAGCGGAGACCCTTAGAATACAACGTCTTCCAGGTTACTGGTTCGTCTACACCCGCCGACCGTAGGAGCTTCTCTAAATGAAGGTTGCTCGATAATGTGGTCGCTGAAATTAGATCAGACTTCATTCGATTACCAGCGCTAAGCACCAGTCATTATCATTTTCAAACTTTTTTTTTTTTTTTTTTTTTTTTTAATGCATTCTCATAATTAACTACAAGGCAAATAGTATTCAAGTTAGACGTGGATTCAGGGCAAGATGTAAGATCTGTAATGCTAATCGTAAGATTCGATTTCGATTTTTTTTTTTTTTAATTGAAAAACCGAAAAGTAACATTTTTTTTCTGGAATGGCACAATATCAGTTTGAACTACTGAAATCTTTCTAGAGGAATAATACATGATCGGTTTCACCCACACTTTCTTAATCAAATTCAGAAAAAAAGTTTGCAGTCAAGAACATTTCTCAAATCGTTTCTTTCACTTCAGCTTTAAATAATCCGATCTTTAAATCATTAAAAAAAAAAAAAAAAAAAAAAAAAGTATTTAAAATGTGGTGTTTTCGTAATTTTTGATTGCAATGCAACTATAATGTGGTTTAAATATTCCATTTATAAGACTGTATCTTTTTTCGTAAAATATATAAAAATTTTACTATTCAAATGAATTGTGCCACATAGATCTCAACTAACTTAGTTCGGGAGTTAGAGCTATGAGACGCAAAACGAAAGAAAAAAAAATAATTTCTTGGTCTTCTTACTCTTTGCCAATAATTGTCAAAAATTTGATATTTCATTCTTAAAATCATGTAATTAAAGTAGGAGAATGTCTCTAGTTATGGGCACAGTTTTGATTTTGGTTTATAACTTTTGATAGAGCAGATATTATGCAAACATATGAATACCAGTGGAAAGCTAGAGCCCATAGCTAATGTTCGATGAAGTAACTGTATTGATTCCGTCAACCAGAAAATCTTTATCACCAGTTTTGTGCAGTGGTCATTTTTGCCCCCCCCCCCCAAAAAAAAAAAAAAAAAAAAAAAAATCATGTACCCGGTTGTGAGCACACTTGAAAAATCCGCTAGAAATTGGAAAATAATAAGAAAACCACCATAAATACAGAAAACAACGAAATTTATTTATTTTGTAAGGATTTAGTGGCTAAAATAACAACAGAAAATGGCATTTTCTCAATTTTATTCGCCATCTTCTTCGTCCTCCAATTGAGAAGTGCAATGTTTGCAAGTAAAGTAACTTGCATGCCTATTGGCACCCTTCAAATGCACCAGACAATCGCACTCGTTGCATTTGATTGAGTTTGCTCTTGTTAGACGTGATGGTAGGTGCTCCAAACAAATGATACAGCAACAGACATCATCATCAAATGGTGGAGACCCCCTTTTTTTAGCACGCTTTCTCCGGCAGTTTGTGCAAGTGGAGTTTCCTTACTTTTTCCAGGTTGCATCTGGAGAGAAACACATGCTGCGAGGAAATAAATATTTTCGGGCAATCGATTTTATGGGGGTTTTATACACTAAGCAATACTTAATGGCTTTAACCAGAGCATTAAAATACATTTCTTTTGGATAAGTTGACTTTTCCGAGGCTGACATGGCTAAAAATGTCTAAAAATGCATAAAAGCACTAATAGAATATGTTATGTTTACACAAACGACCGTATTTGACAGTTCGTAAGTCAAACACCACGCTTTAAATTAAAGGTAACAAGGATGCCCACAACGGTTGCATGAAGGTGCCTACAAGCGAGAATGGCAGAAATTTTTTTAATGACAGAAAAAAAAGCAATTTTCGTTCCATATTTTGGCTGCATTCGATATTGCATCACAAAATGTAATGAATGTATAGCATGAATATGGATTATAGTCACATTTTTGAATTAATTCACTTCGATTTATCGCTCACTGAAAATATTCACAAATGGGCTCTTCGCACCATCGTCTGCTCAATCACGTGATAGAGGAAAACGAATAATCGAATTCAATTAAATATTGTTCTTAAGAACAAAAAAATTAATATTTAATATAAAATAAAATAAAATAAAAGTAATATTGTGCATTTGTAAACAGTAGAATAGTTGTATTTGTAAATTTAATAATTTTGAAAAAACATTTTATGTGTTTATTTATTTTTACCTATAAGAATCGATTTTTGTATATTGCAGAGTAACTGTAACATTAACTGATCTAGCAATAAATAATAGCGTCTTGTGGAATGTTTACGGATTATAAATCGAAATTTTAAAATGTTTTCATTTTATTTAATTGCATAAAGGTGTTACAACAAGTTAATTAACTTAGTTACTGGTCTAAATGGATTTACGTAGTACGATATTGCGCTGTCACTGATTTAAGTACCAAAAATCAGAGTATTTAAACATGTCTTCATGAACATCAATAACAGGTATAAACTAAATGATGATTGTAAATGTATACAGCAAACAAAAGATGACGAATAATGATATAAAATGGATTAAAAATGATGATGTATAAAAAAATAACACAGATTAAATACGATTGATCAAAAATAAGAATAGAAAATATGTTATTTCAGCAATCGCTCTAGATCATACTTGCCAACATACTAATTAATACTCCGTAGTATTCTTAGCCCCGCCTTCTTTTTCACACCAGTATCTTTTTAGAGTATTTTTCATCTTATTTAATCGTAATTGCATTTGGAGAATATTTCTCTACAAATTTACTGGTGTGAGAAAAAGGGCGGGACTAACGACACTACGGAATATTAATTAGGATGTTGACAAGTATGCTCTAGATAAACAAGACTTCGTCTGCTATGTGTTTTTCCTCTATCATGTGATCTCTGACGTCAGGTGGGAAGAGTCCATTACTTTTGAGTTGCTTTAATTAAAAAAAAAAAAAATAATAATAATAATTCGATTCTTGCACTTATTAAGCAAATGCGTCTATTTACTTTGGTTTCAGCCCAAACACTGCGTACTGTCAAAATACAAGTTTGACAATACTCAAATTGAACATATTTGCTTTCTGTCTAAAAATATAGTGGGGTGCCCATAACCAGAGAGTGTCCATAACAGGAGACATTCCTCTATATTGGAAAAATAAATTTCGTAATAAGTTTGTGAATTACTTGAATTAAGTAAGCTTTTAATCATTACTAATTAAATATTTATAGTAATGGAGAAAGATGGAGAAGTCATCGAAAGATCATCAATCCTGCTGCTTTTCATATGGGGATGCTGAAGGACAGAGTTCCTATTTTCAACGAACATGCTCTAACTTTGGTCAGAGATATGGAGCAGCTGGTTGATAAACCCTCAGTGGACCTTCGTGATGCTTTGAAAACCAATTACTTTAATGCACTGAGCGGTAAGTTTGTTTCATATTAAGGTTTTGTATAATGAAATTATAATTTCATGTAGTAATAGTTTGTCTGAATTATAAAATACACTGTTTAATGCAGATTTAATAGGATTGATGAAATATCAAAATTACTACAGGATGAGGAATAATTAACGGGCATTTTTCTGAATAGCGTTGAGTAAAATATAATATTATTACGAAAAACTTGTCGATTTTATTGAGTGAGAAGAGAACGTAGTTCGTAGGTTCTAGTCGATGAATGCTCTTTATAAGTGAAGAATGCTCCCATCAGTGCATCCAGTGATGAATTTTACCTATCATTTCCTAACAAAGTTTAAAAGTATTTATAAAGAAAATTTGAACTTTTAAAAGAGATAAATTTAACAACAAATAATCTGGCGTGTCACTCACACGACTTTCTCTTATCCTGAAATATAATACTATAAGTTACAGATTAGAGATTAAGGGCTACGATAACGAGTACTGTTCTGTAAACCTGTGTTAAAACATTTTAAATTAGGCTTCGGAACATCTTTATTTGATAAATAATTCTATGTGAGGGAGGATACCGCCCCCCTCAACCCCTGTTGCATTATCGTATCTACATTTATATAGAATTCACATCTCTTATTAAATTCAAGAATTAATTTAAAATTATTCAGATAACTTTCACACGCATTACGCCTTGAAACTTATCAATATTGAAGAAACTTTTCTATAGTAGCAAACGTATTAACTTAAAAAAATACATCATTTGGATTGCCTGAAATTATTTGTTTTTAATTTACTCTAACAGACACAGACAAAGATCAAACTATAAACCTTTACTTCGGTAATCAGGAAGCCTCAAAACATGTAAATATACTAAAAAAAAAAAAAAAAAAAAAAAGCTATGAATATTTAGCTTTAAAAATACATTAATTATCATATGGCTATGAAGAATAAATTTAAATTCTTTAAGAGCTTTCCTGGCCATGGTAAGATATGATAGTAAAGCACTTACACTTACAAATGAAAAAGAACGTTATGGCTTAAATATTGGCAGCCCTGTATTTCTTCTGAAAGTTATGTACACCTCACATGGTGAACATAAATATAACCCTATATTAATAACACATGTCATAACGTAAAGTACACTTCCACCAAATTTCAAGTATTGCCGCATTATAATCTAGTTCTTTTGTATAGCCCTGTAAACGAACAGTGAATGATTTCTATACCATATGCTACATGAAAAATATTTTTACGCATATAAAAAATATATATTTTTTTCATTTGGTTTAGTGTAGTCTATAGATGTTGAACTCTACTTACCTGCAATTTCCCCATAGACGTAATGTATTTGAATTCTCTTGAGTGTCCCTGTACACGAACCATTTGCTTGATCTTAACGAAAAGTTTAGTGTAGCATCCTTATATGATACACATTTAGAATACCATGTATGAACGTTCTGCCATAATTTGGTATTGGGATATGCTGATAACAGACAGACATATGCAAACACACAGAGACCAAACGCTAAAAACATTATTTTCGGATTCACAGGACGTCAAAACGTGTAAATATAACAAAAACTCACTTTCGAAAATTTGATCCAAAAACAATACTTTCTCTGCCTTATGGGTAAGCGAAAGTAATAATGACTTATCAACTATTTTTAAATATTTTATAGGTTTCATTTCGATTGCACGAAATAAAAAAGAAGTAAAATAAAAACTAAATTGATTTAAAAGAAAAAAATATATATATGATAAACTGCATAAGTAAACAAAAACATTGGCGGTTACGACTTTCGCCAAGTACAATCTCAAAACGTTGCCATAGAAAATTATTGAAAATAAGCTGTTAGCTAGGGAACCAACGCATAGATGGTTCATGTCACATGACTCATGTTGGACCCTGTCAGGAGTTACCATTTATTACTCTACATTATTTATCTCGTTTTTTGAACCCACGGAAAGCTAATCCTTTATCCATTGAATCAGCACTCAACTTTATTTATCTCGTTGGACGCACACAGTGTGATATTAAAATCCTCTTATCACTTCAGTTCGCTAAAATAATACCCGAATCATTGAGAATTATGATATATTTTAATTATATTTTAATTTGCATGACTTATATGTTAAATTGTATTCTAATTTTTACTACTTTATGTTGTAGAATCCGTGTTCGGCTTCAAACAGATTGAAGAAAATAAGGCAAAAAATTTAAAGTGTTTTTCTTTAATTGATAGGTAAGTAATCAGAGAGAGCGTTTTAATATTTTTAAAATATCTTCTATTGCATTTACTTTAATCTATAATTTGAATTTTCAATTTGGATGATAATACATTTTTAACAATGTAACCTAAGGACATTAAAGCTGAACTGATCATTATTGCTTCTAGTTTGTGTGAAATGACAGTGCAGAGAATTGCTTGTCCTTGGTATCGTCCGAGATTTTTATTGAACTTTTCACCATTCGGCAGAAAATTTCTGAAAACACAAAAAGAATATAGAAGTTGTATTACAGCGGTAAGTTTTTCTTTGCTTAGAAATGCTTGCTAATGGGCTCTTCCCACCTGACGTCAGAGGTCACATATAGAGGACAAACAAATAGCAAAGTCTTGTTTATCTATAGCGATTGCTGAAATAACATATTTTCTATTCTTATTTTTGATCAATCGTATTTAATCTGTGTTATTTTTTTTTATACATCGTCATTTTTAATCCATTTTATATCATTATTCATCATCTTTTGTTTGCTGTATACATTTACAATCATCATTTAGTTTATATTTGTTATTGATGTTCATGAAGACATGTTTAAATACTCTGATTTTTGGTACTTAAATCAGTGACAGTGCAATATCGTACTGCATAAATCCCTTTAGACCAGTAACTAAGTTAATTAATTTGTTGTAAATCCTTTCTGCAATTAAATTAAATGAAAACATATTAAAATTTCACATTATAATTCATAAACATTCCACAAGAACAAGCTATTATTTACTGCTAGATCAGTTAATGTAACAGTTACACTAAAACATACAAAAATCGATTCTTACAGTTGAAAATAAAGAAACACATAAAGTGATTTTAAAAAATTATTAAATTTACAAATAAAACTATTCTACTGTTTACAAATGCACAATATTACTTTTATTTTATTTTATATTAAATATTAACATTTTTGTTCTTAAGAACAATATGTAATTGAATTCGATTCTCAGAATTCGATTATTCGTTTTCCTCTATCACGTGATTCAGCAGACGACGGTGGGAAGATCCCATTATGTAATTTATTGTTTCGGAAATATTTTTCCATATTTTGTTTATTTATGCGTAACCGCTATTCATAAATATTTCTCGCTAGAACAATAGTTATATATGTCTTGGAAAATGCTATAACTCCATAAAAACTTGTTGGACGCACTACATTACAGATTTATTCTTGCGCACACTCACATTTTTAATATATCCCAAAAAAGCTGAAAGTGTTTATGACTTCTCTGTATCTGTTCGCTCTCTAACGCTCATAATTTTTTTCAAAATTTTTTCTAGCTCATATACATGTTTGTTCTTCAAATATCTTGAAACTGATTATTTTTGTTCATTTAATTTTTAAGCACTACAGAAGATATACTGATGTTGATGTGGTTTGTTTAAACAACTTTTACGGCAGTGATTTACAACATTCATAAAATTTATGCTGTTTGTTACTCGTAATTTTATATCCTGCCTTTAAACACTGTTTTAATGGACCAAATGTTTTCCGCTAATGACATATGTATCATATAAGGTTTACCCAAATGAAAAGAAGACCTTAGCTGTAGGGGCGTTATATCAAGTCCAACTGAGTTAATGTGTTGGCCGATATATGGCATGGTGATATTGGTACATGCATCATGTGCAGTTAACGGCTTCGCATCAATATCCTCATTGCTGGAGAGTCATTTCCGCAGTTTGTTGCATGATGGATTCCTCCAGATCTGCATAAAAGGTGTGCCCAAATGAAAAGAAGACTAAAGTTATATGTGAAGAAATTTTAATAACAATGTTATAATTACAGTTCATGTGGTATAGTACAACTATAAATAATTGCCATTTGATGCACTGATACCAGCGCGTAGAAAGGGAGTGGATAGCTCAACAGAAGGGTCAGGCAAACATCCATTCTCTCCGTCTTCTGATTCTTTGACAGATGCTTGGGCACCCACTGTGCACAAACTTTGCCACAAACCAAGCATTTTGTGGATTATGTGATGCGCAGTTCCTTTGTTTATTGACAGTTCAACAGCAGTTTCACTCGTGGTGATCCGGCGATTCTGCCGTATGAGCTCATCCACAGCCTATCTTTTTGTATTATTTTGTGTGTTATACTATTACATAGAAATGTATGACACACAGCTGTTTTAAAGTTATTAAAAACTTTGTAACGCAGTACTGCAACAGCTTTTGGTACAAGAATGTCTTACATAAAATAACTATTCCATAATTTTAAGTATTGAATGGTATTGAAAGAGATATTAAATTTGCACTTATCAGTCAAACAATTAATATTTGTCGATCAGAGTTTTAACAATTTCCGGCATACTAATTTCAAAATTTTAATTTCAGCAAAATGTTTGTACAGAGGCTGTTCGCACATTTTTTAGACGATTTTATTTCGCAGTAAGAAAAAATCGTTTGCATGGAGAATTTTATTTTCACAATAGTTATATTTTTGGAAGTTTTATTCATCTTCTGATATTTAAAATTTTTGTTTAGATGCAAAAATGCGCTTTTAAAATGGCAGTGGATGGAAGGATAGGTTTCCGCTCTTTCCAAAGATAGTTTTTAGTGAAATCATTATGAAAAGCATTTATCAGGAGAAAAATGGAAAAATGTTGCAACAACAGATGAATCTTGGGTCTATTTAAGTAGTTGGAATAAAAAAAGGTCAATTTATTACCACAAAAGTGGAGAAAAAAAAATTTGCTACATGGCTCAAAGCATCAAAAGAAAGTTTTTCTAAAGGATTTATGATTGCCACTGGTTTTTCATACAAGCGCAAGATAAAAGCAAAAAAATGTGACAAAAATGTCAAAATCAACTCTAAATACTCTCAAGAACATATTTTAATTCCAATTTTTAAAAATGAAAATCCAGATCTTTATCCACAATGCTATCAATCCGTTGAACTGTATCAAGACAAAACAAGCAGCCACACATCACAATCCGCAATTGCTTTTCTAGAAAAAAATGGAACAAAAAACGGGAATTAAAACCATACCCTTCACTGACATTCCTGCTAAATCTTCTGATGTATCACTGTTGGAATTTTGTTTTTTTCGACTCTTAAAATCAACATTATCCAAACACCAACCTACAACGCTTTGTGGACTCTGGAAAGCCGTTCAAGGAGTAGAAAAATATACCTCTTCCGATATTATAAAAAGCATTATTATCATAGAAATTATGATGTAGAATGTTAGTTAAGAACAAGGGCTGTCAAACTGAACAAATAAAACTCGAAATATATGAGTGAAATTGCTTCAGTACATTCCATCAAAATCGTCTAAAAAATGTGCGAACAGCCTCTGTATTTCGAGATACAGTCGCCACAAAATTTTGTCTCACACACACACACACACAGACAGACATTTTCTAAAAAGGGTCAAATCATGTTCTACAGCTCTCAAAACGTGTAAATCCATCAAAAACCCGAGGTCAAAAATTTTTACGAATCCAATACTTTCTTCTATTGAATATACACTGTAAAAAAATGTTGTAATTTTTCCTGCACTTTCTGCTGTTTTTTTCCAAGCACTGGCACTATTAAATAAATATACAGCACCTAATTTTGTAAAACTTTATTTCTACCGCTCGTAACCAATAGCAACGTGACTTCCTTTGGACTTTAGACGGAATTTTGCGGTTTGTAGCAGATGTTCTATATCTGAACTGGCGGCGAGGTAAGCCGTGATATTCGATATACAAGGCCACTTCTTTCCCCCCTACCCTACTGACAAAGATACTGACTTCATCAAACTTCGGGTAAAAGTCAGCTCGATTCAGTCAGAGGTCAGAATCTCAGAATAGCGTGTAGTTTCAAAACTGCTACACGTGCAAATGGAATTTATTTTAATTTTCAGTGGAATTAAAAGAAAAGAAAAAGAAAAAAAAAAATATATATATATATATATATATATTGTATGCACACTTTTTAAAGATGCTTCAAAGGGCTATTTAAAATTAAAGGATTATTTCCGAATGACAACAGCAAAGTAAGTTTATTTTTATTTTTCTCTTATAACTGATCACAAACGTTTTCTTAACTTATCGATAGAACTTAAAATTTAGGGATTTGTTTAATATATTTTTAATCATTAATAACGTAACATTTAAAAATAAATAAATAATATATATATTTTTCATTATCTATATATTCATACTACAAATAAGCAACTTGTTTATCATTTAAATATACTTTTTGTTTTTTGATAGGATAAAATGTAATACTTTCATAAATATATTTAGTTAGTTCATACTGAAGTTTTGCATATATACGTATGTATATAAATAATACTACAACCGAATAAATTTCATTCGATTTTTGTATTAAGTTTTTACTAAAATATATATTTAACTAAAAATTCATAAAGATTTGTAAGACTATTATGTGTAGAATACGTATTATAAAGAAGCAAATTATTGTTGAATCATAATTATTTTACTTTAATTATCCACAATATAATTAAAATTAATTTTTTTATCAGCATTTTTCGAACAATTTATAATGTATAATTTATTTATTTATTTATTTATTTTTTTCGTTTTTAATACTTCTACCAAAAAATAAATAAATAAATAAAAATAAATAAATAAATAAAAGCTACAAATAAACAAATTGTATCTATTTTTATTTTATTTCTTTACATATTGTGTAATATTGTGTAATGTAGTTTTCCCCTTTATTCTTTTGTTTAATAATTACATATATAAATTACAGCACATAAGCAACATGCCTATGATATTTTTTTAAACAACAATTTATTCAAATATGAATGTACATTAATTAAAACTGCAGTTGTAAAGTAATATTTTTTCGAATAATTTAAGTTAAATTTTTGCAAAATATACACAAATTTTACTTTCTGCATAATTCACATTTTATGAGAAAAATTCTGAAAGTGAATTATTTAAAATATACTGGTAATTTTAAGTAAATCATGGATATTATATTATAATAATGAATTGTAATATTATATATCGTATTTTAATAATACAATTAAATGTTTTAGGCATCAGGAAGTTGCTTATGATCAAACATTAGGAAAAATACATGAATAAATCAACAAACAACAAGAGCTTAAAAGTTCTATATTTATTTTATTTTATTTATTTTTATGTTACATTATTAAAGATTAAAAATATTTTAAACTAATTCCTAAATTTTAAAATTTATAAGTAAATTGATTATTTTTTGTGTCTTATATGTAACTGTTATTAATGTGTATATAACATAAAAAATTCTGTCGTTTATAAAGCGATAGGTTAAGAAAATTACTTTGTAGTATAGTTATAAGTGAAAAATTAATTTACTTTGCTATTGCCATTTGAAATGAATACTTCTCTTTTAATTGCTGATACACATTATTAATAAAACATATTTTTCTTTTAAGAAACTATACATCGAAACTTTCTCTCAGACATTAAGTGAAAATACATTAAGTGGCATTAACTGAAATAAAATCGTTATAATAAATTTAACTATTAAAATGATTTTATATTCTAATAATTATTTTTATATATAATGCTACAGGAAAAATTACATTTTAATGACATCTATATATTTTCCTATTTTTCTTTCTTTGCAAATTTAGAAAAGCAAAATATTTAAATTAAAAATAAGTATAGTTGTCAATATGTGAAAATCTGAAATAATACATGCTTCAAAAAATTTATTTTTCATTAGCAAGATGTATCATTTAATAGTCGTTTTTCTTGTTTGTAAAACTTTGTGATAAATCTGAAAAAAGTAAAAAAAAAAAAAAAAAAAAAAAAAAATGTTTATTTTTAGCTTGAAATAACTAAAAATATAAATATTCAAATATAAACATTTTATTTACATATATGCATATGTATAATGTAAATCAGAATATTATATTGGGGAAAGAAAATAAATTTTTTTTATCACATCAATTAAAAATAAATAAATAATTCTTTGCCGTTGTATTTTTTTTTTTTTTTTTTAGGTGTGTATGAGAATTTAATTACAAAGTACAGATTTTTTTTTTTTTTTTTTTTATGTATGCAAGAATTCTTAAGTACAAATTACAGATATTCTTTTGGAACATGCGCAGTAAATATATATATGTATATATAAATGTTCATATATCAGCGAATATCAAACATGTGAATTTTATGTTTCGTAGCAATGTATCTGTAATGTTTTGTCAAGTTTTCAGCATCTTTTCTAAAATTTTGTTTAAATTCCTTCTTGTTATTATTTTTTTCGGTAAGTTTTTCTGTTTAGAATTTTTAAAACGTTAATTATAAATTAACCTGCATAAAAAATTGTGCGATTCCACACAAAAATTACATGCAAATATTGAACATAATAAGTACAACAATGTATTAAAATTACAAGACATTTGTAACTTTTTTATGATACAGGGTTATCCAAAGTGTTTGTGATTTTTTCCAATTTATATTTAATCCCCTAATTATATTCCCATGTGAGTATAAATATTCTTTAGATGTCTGTAATTCAAAGCCATTACGTCCAGTATCTTTTTTAGAAAATCGGAAAAAAATGTCAAAAATAAATTAATAAATAAATAAATCTAATAATTTGATCACTCACAGTGTTTTTTTCTAATTATTCTCTCTTGGGGAGAGAAAAAAAAAGAAAAGAAAAGTTTTTTACAAGACTTCAATAAACAAGGAATAATTAAATAGATAGGATTCCTGTCAGTGTAACGACAATTATCTAAATTCGGAATAATTGGTATCAATTTTGCGATTAGGAATAACAAATGTGTCATCTAAAAAATTTGTCATTAAAATATTAGGTCTACCGGAAAGTTCTGTTCTTTTGAATTAATAAAATGAAAATTTTTATTTAACAATTATCATCTTGAGAGTTACACAAGAATACCTTAAATATTATCCAAGATAACTTTCCGATGTACGTATTTTAATTAAAAAGTACAAAAGTTTCCGGTAGGCCTAACATATATAATATTCACATTGGAAAAACAAAACGTGAATTGCTCCTAGCAGATTCATGTTTTCATAGAGAACCAAACATCATTTCCCTATTCTTACCTTTATAATTTTGATGGCACACCTACACTGCAGTTCCCCTGGTGTTCTCCCCAGGACACCCTTGAGATATCTTGAGAAATAAAGAACACATTCCCTAGAGATATCACAAAGATGTACTGGGGTGCATTGTTAGGTCATCTGTGCGAAAATACTTTATTTTTTTTTATGACTTCGTAATAAAAAGAATAAATAAATAAATAAATAAAATATTTTGTGATTTCTACAATTAAATATAAGACAAGGATCGGCGCAATCACTTTTTTCAATAACACTATTTTTATAAAGTAATATCTGTAATATTCAATCAAAGATAACTGCTGTTACAAAAATAGAAACAAACTGCATTTTTTTTAATTTTTATTTATTTTTTTTTTAATAGAAAAAAATTAAATTAAACATAGCACTTAAAAAAAAAAGTATGTCAACCCCCCCCCCCCCCCAAAAAAAAAAAAAAAAAAAAAAAAAAAAAACATTGAACAATTAATTATAGAAAGGATACAGCAACTATACAAAAAGTTGAACCAAAAATCGGAAGAAGTATTAAAAATTTATTATAATTGATTCAGAATTTAAATCTGTATCAATAAACATGAAGTAAAACTTAATTTTAATAATGTTAACGTATTTTTCGCATTAATTTGTCTAAAATTTGTTATATTTGAACCACACCACCTGGCATTTTGGATCATCTAATTTACTTGTCTGGCAAGAACTCTACCAATGTAAAAAATTCTTGCATAATGGTATACATCTAAAAAACTGATTTCTGATATTTGGATAGCTGCAGTTGGATATATATTTATAACAGACAAATCATAAACAGAGTGTAATATAATTGTGTTAACAAATTATAAGCATGTAGCTCAGAAAGTGAGACTTTATAATACTAAAAGTATTTCCTGAATAGAAAAATAAGTTTTCGGAAAGCTTATGAAAAGCATCAAAAAACAAGCACATTCAAATAATAATAATAATTATTATTATTTTATTTATTTATTTATTTTTATTTATTTATTTTATTTATTTATTTATTTATTTATTTGTCAAACAAAAATTAAGTTACTAATACAATAAGAAAATAAATACTATAAAAAATTTATTTTTCAAAATGGTATTAAATTTTGAAGATATTTTAATCAGAGCAGGGGTCAGAATATGTCCATACGCCCGAACAATGTTCGGGGGAAATTTAAACTGACTGGGGAAATTTTGAATATTTTTTAAAGAGAAAATAAAAATGTAAGTCAAAGATAACAATTTGCTACTTTGAACTTCTTATAATATACAGTAACAGCGATATTTTTTTGTTACACTGTATACTTATTCTCTTAAAGATATATTACATAGAACAAGTGACTTTGTATAGCAAAGTAGATTTCTGCATTATTGAGGAAAATTTATACTGTGTTTGGGGGAAATTTCCGAGATCTGAACATTTTCTGCACCCCTGAATCAGAGTACCTCAAATTTGTCGAACCAAGCTAAAATGTTTTTTTAATCTTTAAGCCATAATACAAAATCAACAGGTTTAACTCTCTATTGAGTAAGGAAAAGTAGAAAATACTACATTCCAAAAATAGTTTAAATTATTAGTCCATGTCTCCAGTTATACTTTTTCTGAAACTTTATTTCAGGCTTAACATGGCTTTAAAGAAAAAGAGAGAGAGAGGGGGAGGGAAAGATGAAAAAGAAATAAACCGATCTTTTCATCTGTAAGTTTTTACAGCAGTGTTGTGAAATTTATAGCGCTGATAAGAACACCATCCTGTAAAATTTGCAACAAAATGTAGTGAATTTTACAGAATTGTAAAAAATGAGAGTTTGTAGCTCAGCAAATGCTCAGAATCTGAAGCAGCAACTGAATTAAGATGACATGGCACCTTTGACGGCATTATTGAATGCAGCACTCGTGCCTACTTTGTTCACCTGACAAAGGATCGTGAATTCTTTCGACCCGAGAAATTGTTGCGAGTTTATTGCATTTTATGGTGTTTATCCAAAGTTCTGTATTTATTATTGAAGTAAGTTTCATATAATAGCCTATATTTCCACTTAATATTATAAACTGGACTATAAGGTTTGTCTATTAAAATATATATTCCGGTATCAATTCTTGTGGGTTTTAATACTTTTTTTTTTCAGCATTGAAATCTATAAATTATGTTTTCTCAGTCTGCTTTTTTTCATGAATTAATGATTATCTTCATGAATTCATGAATTATCTTCAAACAGCTAAAACTTTTAGAGATATTTAGGAAAGAACTGACAACTTTTTTGCATGTTTAAGGGAAACAATTTAAAAAGAATTACGTATGGGTTTTGAAATTTATTCATTAGTTAAAAAAAAATAAATAAATAAATAAAAGTTAAAACGTGCTTGGTAAAATTTGGGAAGAAAGGAAAAAAAAAGGTGATTTTTCTTAATTTTTCTTTTAAAGTTACTGCAAAATCGATCCCCAATTCTTTTAGGTTCTATTAAACATCCATACCCATTAAGTATATTCTTAAATATCTTTGGAAGTCTTAGATTTTGAAGATCATAAATTCATGAAAAAATCTAAACTGAGAAAACGCTATTTAAAGATTTCAAATCTGTAAAAACAGTCTATCAAAAACCTTGAGAATTGTTGCCTGACTACATATTTTATTGAACAAACGAAATTTATAAATATTAAATGTAAATACAAACTTTTAAATAAAGTATACTATTAATAACAGCATCTTATGAAGTTTACAGCAAAGTGCAGTAAATTTCACATCACTATTAAAAACACCAACTTTTAAAATTAACAGCAAATTGCAGTAAATTACACAGCACCGTTAAAAACAGCAACTTGTGAATTTTGCAGCAAAGTGCAGTTAATTTTACAGCACCAAAAAAGACAGCAATTTGTGAATTTTACAGCAAAGTGCAGTTAATTTTACAGCACCAAAAAAGACAGCAATTTGTGAATTTTACAGCAAAGTGCAGTTAATTTTACAGCACCATAAAAGACAGCAACTTGTAAATTTTACAGCAACTGTGCTGGCAGCCGCGGTGCCAGCAACTTTTGTTGTAAAATACCGAAATTTTTTTTTACAGTGTAGAAGAAAGTAAAAATGTAATTTAGAATCATGGAACTCGGTGCAAGTACACTGCTTGAACATACTGCAGTTTCAATGTCGCAATCTCTTAATATTTATCTTGTAATCGTTTAGAAATTGTAACCAACGAATCACTGTTGCATTAAATGGAGAATTTAATTGAAAAGAATGCTGAATTTTAGCCCAATCTTTAATTACCACTAAATTAGAATAAAGAATTTGTTCTTGGACGAACGTTCGATGCGCACAGCATTTTCGAAAACATTTCCTCTGATAATCATCTTTTCACAATGGGAAATATGAAGACGCTACACACGATGGGTTCGAGGTCGAAAACAAAATCACTTTACCTTAACCAGTGTTGCCAGATGGTAGAAAGGGAATTTCCCCAAACAGTTCTCAAATTTCCCCAAATCAAAGGTTTTTTCCAAAAAAATCCCCAACTCAATTTTACTAAAAATGTAATTTTTTTGGAAAAAGTTTAAAAAATATTTAATAAATTTTAGTTAACATTTTTCCCCAAACGAAGCTCTTTATAGAAAAAAATCCCCATTTACCAAAATTTTTTGGTAAGACTTAGTTTTTGGAAAATTTTACTTTTACATATGTGTAATTTTTTAACACTATTGTCAATTTGTCTAACTTCTTGAGTTTCTTCTCTTCGTCTCTAATAATTTGTACTTAACCGATAAGTGTATAAAAACAACAGTTTTTGTTGATTTTAAAATGAATGAAAAACGAGGTATAGTACACAGGCAGCTTAAAGAGCTAGCATCAAACTTGTTATTTCACCTCTGCAAATTTAATTCAAGCTAGCCTAAGACAAAGCATCGAAGTACATGCTGGTCCAGCTAACTTTTGATTATTCAATCGAAGCAGCTATCAATACGTATCAAGCATTCACTATGCTTGTTACAGCACACACCAACCAAATAACTCCTGAAATCAGGGCTTACAAGTGGGAAAAAAACAGGATACATTTTATAATCAGAAAGTTTAAGAAGTTGCTTTTCTATTTCTGAAATAGCATCCAGAATTGACTATTTTCTTTTGTTTTCATTGGATTTTAGGAAAAAATCACATTTTACTAATTTTAAAGAAAATCCCCATATATTTCCCCAAATTTTTTTTCCCCAAACTGTTCCCCACAATTCTCTGTCCCCAAATATTTCCCCTGAAGCTTCAAAACTCCCCAAAATGGGGAGAAATTCCCAAGTCTGGCAACACTGACCTTAACAATACACGAAGAATATACCATCATGAAGATTCGTGACCTCGAGTTGAGCGCCATTTTCATAGCTTTATCAGCTAACGGAGTACGACCGCGAGTAATAACTTGTAAAGTCCTCTTTTTAAATTTAATTAAACTATAAGCAGGCATGAAGAATGTACGCTTTTTCGACAAGTACTATTTAATGGGTGATCACTTTAAGAGTAATTGGACATATTTAACACAAAAAATAAAAAATATAATTCTGGATATATTGAAGATCATAGTTCAGTTTGCATACTTAAGCTGCTTCCACAACACAATGTGAACTGTATTAGATGTTATAATAATTAAATGGGCCGCGGTAACCCAGTCGGTAGAGCGCCGGCCTCGTAATTGGAAGATTGTGGGTTCGGTACTCGAGCCGGCCAAAGACCGTCGTGTACACTAATGGTGGCTGGTGCACGTAAAATCTGTCGTGGTCGCAAAGTCCTCCATGTTCCCATCAAAAATTATACTTCTGGGGGTCACCGAAGCGGGAGAGCCATCTCTTCCGTGGAGGATCAAAATTGTGATGGCATGTCTCCGGACCACCTCTAGGGTTGTGTCCCAGACCGTCGCCAATTGCCCATCTGCGCAGCATTACTGTGACGTAAAACCCAACCACAACCACATATAGTAATTAAATAATAATCTTAGCCTAATCTTAGCTTAGCATAGCTGTAGCCTACCTAGGCTACGACTTACCGAGCACAGTGCCTATTTCTACACTGCTCCAAAAACAAACGTCGCAACGAGCTGACTATTCAACAGAAAAATGGTACACGTCAATTAGAATAAGACAGAGAACAATAATTTTTTAAAAGGAAGATCTGATTGATTCGTTTTAACGCTACTTTAAGTGCTCGTTTGTATTTCTATTAAACCCGTTACAAATTTAAATGTTTTGGAATTAGTCAGTAATTGCAATAATTAAAGTTGTATTGTAAATGAAGTTCGATTTAACCCGCCAGTGCACGGGTGGAAAAAAGAATAATTTTCTTTCAATATTTGAATGGTTACAATATAACTCTCACAAAATAAAATCAAACAATAAAAATACGAAGTACAAAATTTTACGTTTATTATAATTTGTTTTCACAGAATATATAAAATGTTTCTCTTACATTGCATTCTAATAAATAAAATGGGACTCACAGACCCAACCCGTGTACTGGCGGGTTAAATATTGAAAAATATCATTGTCTCTAAGCCTAAGAAAAATTTTATACATATAATATAAAATGAACTTAATGATTTAATGCAAGGAATTAGTATAACATTCAAATAAAATCACTAGTTACATTTAAAATAAACATCCTATCCTCCCTTTAAAAATAGTCTAAATTTATGTCCAATATTTAAACGTATGTACAGTCGGCTGCAAAATTATTCGAGCACTAGCAATAATCCCTGTCTAAAAAAAGTACACTTAATACTGCTTTGTTAAATAAATCCTTATCGAGTCATGTTCTTAGTCAGTCTAAGAACATGATTCGACAAGGATTTATTTAACAAAACAGTCTTAAGTGTACTTTTTTAATATAGGAATTATTGGCTAGTGCTCGAAAAATTATGCTGCCGACTGTAATATCTTTTTTGGATAAAGGTTTTTCAAATTACACTTTCGCAATTTATATATATTTGAGGGGGGGGGGCGGCTATTTATTTTAAATCGTTTCTAGCAAAACCTGTTCAATAAGAAATTCAGTAAAAACCATTTTATTTTTAAAATTGAAAAAAATTTTATAATCTAAATATTTTGTTTTCGTTTCGATGTATTTTTCAGGTGATCAACGATATGAAAGAACACATCGCTTCGCAAAATAAGATTGTAGACAATCCGCTTCCAACAGCAGCTAATGCAGATCGTTTCAGTAAGCATGTACAAAAATCATTTACTTACTTACTCCTTCGTCAACATTTCAGTGATCCTTCATTTACCTTTGAAGATCTACATGATGAAGTCAGCACTATCTTAATTACAGTAAGTTAACGCATATATATACATATTATAAACTTTATAATATATTCTTAAATGCATAACTATTTTCAGCTAAATGTGCGCTGTTTTCCATAAATAGGAAAAAAAATTACTAAGCAAATTGTTTAAAAATTCCAATAGGATATTCAGATTTCTAATCTGAGGTGGGGACAAAGCAAACTTTTGTTTGCGTGTGTTTTTTTCCCGATTTAGCAGTGGGATGAATCAGCTACTTTGTAACGCTGCTTTTAATTTATTAGTTTACTTTAGCATTAATATGTCATATGATTTTTCAACATAATTTGGATTCATAAATTCTTTATTTACATATTATTTTAAACCTCTTCTTCATTCCTAGCCTATCGTCACCACAAGTTGTATCTCAGATTATAAAGGTATCGAAAAACTTAATAATTAGATAAATGACATTGATTCGTGTACACCCTGTCGTGTCCATATTGTGATGTATCGAAGGCTGGAAATCATCAAGAGGCAATTCCTTTTCTTTAGAGAAATATTTTTGTTTCTCATTTACAAACACGATACGACACAGACACACATACATAAAAGTTTACGAAAACACTTTAGTACACATTGTATAAAATGGTCGCAAATCTCTGGACCGCCAAATAATAAAAAATGAACGGGACTCAAGCCCGGCATTCGCGCTCATCGGCGTTGCATCACTCACTCTCTTCAAAACAAAACTCAAAGTCTCTCTTCAATTGAAAGTTCTTTTTCAGAGCTGGACAACTAGCGACCTCTAGTGAGTTTTAAAGTCATAATTAGTCTAAAGTCATTACAATATGTTGTCGGTAATTAACAAACCAATAAACATTTGTTTTTGTCTTTTTGACAGTAAGATGCGTCTGTGAGTGTTATTCTCCCAAGTTACAATATTTCAGAACAAAATTTTCTATATTCAGATTCATATTACAAATGAATATGCATTTTAATTATACTCTTTCTATTCTACTTAAAGTATTTATATCCATAGTATATTGGTTGTACAAATATGAATATTGTGTACATTTTTAAGAAATAAATGACATACAAATTGCAAAAGAAACACCCAATGGTGGAGTTACAGATTTTCAAATGACGTGAATCTACGTCAGCAGTCGCGAAAGTGTTAAATATTTTCCCTAGTTTTTTATCACTAATTGTTTGTTTTAACCTTGTTATTTACATTTCAGTATTTAAATATTTTAAGATTTGTATAACTGAAGTTAAATGTAATGTTTTAGAGAAAATGTTAAAGCGGAACCTACTGTTAAAAAAAATATATGCAACAGTAGGTTAATTCTTTTTTTTTAATATTTTTTCCTTTTAAATTTTTGTTTTGATCTTTCTATCTGTGTTTTTGTACATGAATATTGTAGAATTGGACGTCTCAAGTTACTTAAATTTTAATTATAAAATAATTTAATAAATTATTTCATTTTTTATTTAAAAAAAAAAATCTGAATTTATACATTTTATTCAAGAAAAAGGAAAATGGAGAAAAGGGGAAAATCATATGTTACTGTTTTCACACCTGAGAAGAATCAAAGAATTAATTCCTCTGTCTTTAATGTAAGATATTTCTTGAAATAATGGTAGTTTGTTCAAAAACATTTTCCTGAATACACGATGATTTTTCTATTGAATCAAAAATAAAGTATTTGGTACACACATGAACCAATTCGTTCAATGTTTATGATATTTTTAATATTTATGCACTGTTAAAAATGAGAAAACTACTTAGAAATGAGAAGATGAGCCTTCTCATATATTTTTGAGAAGATTTTCCTCAAAAAACTCAGGAACCGTTGCTTTCTCAAAAAGGGGAATATTAGTAAAAATAAGTATAATTACACTGGTCTACAGGGGTTCGGTAACAACGGTCAAATTATTATTTTATTATTAATTCCAATTTTTATTCAAATATCTGCAAGCAAAAAAGTCCCACCACGTCACATTTTTCTGTTAGAGTATCAGAAAATGGCAATTTTCACGAATTTTTTATAATTTTCACAGTATTACAGGTTGTAACCCTTCCTGCTGGCAACCCAGAGTTCTGGCAAATCAGAGTCCCTACAACCATGTTTGTTCCATTTTTTTTTTTTTGTTAAAATATCAGAAAATGGCAAATTTCATTATTTTTTTTATTATTTTTACAATACAGTCGACAGCAAAAGTATCCGAGCACTAGCAAATAATTCCGATATTAAAAAAGTACATTTAATACTATTTTGTTAAATAAATCCTTATCGAATCATTTTCTTAGACTAACTAAGAACATGACTCGACAAGGATTTATTTAACAAAGCAGTATTAAGTGTACTTTTTTAGACAGGGATTATTGCTTCCAGTACAGATTAAATAATCGTAACAAAAAATCTGTACGTGTTACAGATTTTTCGCTATTATTTTTGAATTCTGCACTACAAAATTAGTTGAAAATAGCTAATTTCATTTTTGTTACCCTCAAAAAGATTTTTTTTTTTTTTTTTTTTTTTTGTCGACTAGTGTTATTAGTAATACTGTTCTGAAAAAAAAAAAAAAAATCGAGATCTGATACCATTCTTGCAGATTCTTATGTAAATTGACCTCCTGAATCCGAATGTGACTACCATTTTGCGCAGTCATCCACTGTTTTCAGGATACACCCCCCCCCCCTCCCTCAATTTCTTTCCCTGTTCGATAATTTTATGACCATGAATTTGATTTGAAGAATGAAAAATAATTAATTTAACACCTAAAAACAAAAAAAATATAAAGTTTTAAAAATAAAATTAATAACAGATAAAAAAAAAGGTATAAGATATGTAATGCATAATTTCAGTGGCAAATTCCCCCCCCCCCCCCAAAAAAAAAAAAAAAAAAAAAAAAAAATCCCTTGTCGCAAATGTCCATGTTTTAGAATTTTCCAATTCTGTAGCCCCCTCAGAAGATATTTAACGGTTAAAACAATGCTCGCCCCTCCTAAAAATCAAATTTATAGCCACAAAATCACCGAAAAATGATAAAAATAGGGGCCATTCCTAAAAAACGGTGGGTGAAATGGCAAAATGGGCGTCCTGTTCGAATTCAGGAGGTCATTTTACATAAGAATATGCTGAAATGGTGTCAGAGGCAATTTTCATGACGAGCAGTGTAATTTAATTTCATGAAAAGCTTTAAGATAAATGCTTTTAATTTGTTTTGTAAACTCCTTGAAAAATGTATACTGTGAAATCACATTTCTCAATAATAAACAGAATCAATTAAATACATTTAAATAAAAAACCTAGCTTTACTTCGTGCGTCGTTTTAGATCTTTCAAACCGGGTACCCGGTCCTCCTCAGAAACGGCAAACTTCTGTGCTGGAAACTTGAAACTGAGTGATCCTCTGTTGACTTTTTCAGCAGATGGCTCCATGCTCCGTTTGGGGCTACTGCGCCGCTGTCATTGCATACGTCATTATTAGTAGATATTTCGATCGGAATATCTACTAATACTTCGTTTTTTCTATTTATTATAAAATAAACAGAATCTTCTAAAAAATTTAGCAGGATCTTCTCAAAATTTTTGAAAAGTTTCATTTCGTATAATAGCTCTGAGTAGGAACTTCTCTTTTTTAAGATTTATTATTATTATTATTATTTTATTTATTCATTTCCTATTCACTCGTGTAATATTGTAACAGACGTTTATGAACGCCGTGGCTCCGAAGTAAAGCATCGGACTGGGAAACCAGAGATTGTGAGTACGATCCTCGTCAAAGGAAATTGTTTAAAAGTAATTTTTATTTATTTCTCATTTATTCATTATGTCATTATGCCAACCCCTGTGGCAGAAATTTTTCTTGCTTTCTGCGACAAACCTCACTAGAACTAATTTCTTTCTGCAAGACGATATCATTCAATAATAAATATTTGCATGATAACTACCTATAAGACTAGCTTTTTTGTTTCTAAAAATGTTTAGGTAAATATCAAGTCTATTTTTTTTTTACTTTATAACCTCATATTAATTTTTGGTAAGGAGTAATTCTGTACTGTGGAGGTAAAGGGCACCATGTCTGTTTTGGGAAAAGAGTTAACTCCATGTATTTGATGTGCTGCAATGACATATATTTGTCATAAATAAAGGAAATGAACATTATTTTTTTCTTTCTTTCTTTCCACTGTCTTTTTACTTTCCGAACACTACAGTGAGGAAAGTATTGTAATCATGTCAAAAATCCGAATTGGAGATTTTGATGTTTCTATACGTTTCGAGGTCCGCTGAGTCCGTTTCCAATATTTTTACGATGATGTATGTATGTGTGTGTGTATGTGTGTATGTGTGTGTGTATGTATGTGTGTGTGTATGTCTGTGAGTGAACACGCTAGCGTCTAAACGCTTTGTTCGAAAAAGCTAAAAGTTGGTACGTATATTGTAAGTCACCATACTATGAAACCTATTGATTTTGGTGTATCTAGCACTTATAGTTTTTTTACAGGGACACCAGGAAAAATTCTTTATCATTATGGCCTATGGGGCCAAATTTTTAAAAGTGTGATAGCGTCTAAACGTTTTATTAATCTGAGTAAAAAATTTGTACACATGTTATAGGCGACAGTTGCACGAACGGTATAGATTTTGGTGAATTTAGCACTTACAGTTTTTTTACAGGGGCACAAAGAAAAATTCTTTATCATTATGGCCTATGGGGCCAAATTTGTAAAAGTGCGATAGCGTCTAAACGCTTTATTAATCTGAGCAAAAAAATTGTACACATGTTATAGGCCACAGTTGCACGAAGTGTATAGATTTTGGTGAATTTAGCACTTACAGTATTTTTACAGGGACACAAAGAAAAATTCTTTATCATTATGGCCTCTGGGGCCAAATTTTTAAAAGTGGGATAGCATCTAAACGCCTTATTCAATTGAGCTGAAAATTTATATGAATATCATTGTTGCACTAAATATAAGCATTTTGATGAATCTAGCATTTATAGGTTTTTACAGGACACAACGAAAATTTTTTTATCATTATGATCTATGGGCTGAAAGTTCAGTAGCGTTCAATAAAACATCGTGTGGAGAAAAGTACTCAAACACTCTATTATGGTTTTCTCTTTTTTGTTTGTTTAACAACTCCTCTTTCTTTACTTTATCTACAAAACTGTTAATTACTCACTGTTCGGAAAGTCGAGTGGAGTCACTCCAGATTTTTTTCTTTATAGTAACTGTATATTAGTGCTTAATGCCTCTATATAAATCTAAAAATGCACATAAAGGGCATGGTGCTTTTTTCACAAAATTAACATGGTATCCTTTACTCTAAAGTACTTTTTTTTTTTTTAAATTAAGAACAGTAAAAAAAAAACAGGGATTATAATCTTTACGAAACAACAGTAAGAAAATTAAAATTAACCGAATAAATAAAATGATTCATAAGAAGACAGAAATTAAAACATTAACACATGAAAATGTTACTTACCTGCAGCTAGAATTTCTGAAGAAATAGCGAAGAGCTATTTGCTCTATTTAATTTTGTTATAATTTTAATTACAACGGCCACTGTCTCTTAAAGATTGCAGCCGGGAACGTTGCAGTTAGACCTCACAAAACCGTGAGAAATGCCAAACCCTCCATTTTTCTCACGCTTTTACAATCTGGTGCGGCTCTACACGAATTCTCTTATCTCCGGTCACAGTCTCTATTGCAGTTAGACCTCACAAAACCGTGAGAAAGGCCAAAGCCGCCATTTTTCTCAAGTTTTTACAATCTGGTGCGGCTCTACACGACTTCTCTCATCTCCGGACACTGTCTCTATTGCAGTTAGCGCATTAAATAAAATTGTAATATAATTTTTGTAGTAGTAGTTTCTATTAATGAATAAAAAATCACTTCATTTAAAAGTATTTCCTACACAATAAAATATTTCCTGACGATTCAAGAAATACACACGTAATTGTTCACGTTTTCACTTCTGTCGGCATTCCCGAAGTGCAACTGTTTTTTTTTTTTTTTTTTTTTTTTTTTTTTAATTAAGAACAGTAAAAAAAAAAAAAAAAAAAAAAAAAAAACAGGGATTATAATCTTTACGAAACAACAGTAAGAAAATTAAAATTAACCGAATAAATAAAATGATACATAAGAAGACAGAAAATAAAACATTAACATATGGAAATGTTACTTACCTGCAGCTAGAATTTCTGAAGAAATAGCGACGAACTATTTGCTCTATTTAATTTTGTTATGATTTGTAATGTTTTTACTAGATAAAACAATAATATAAAAGTAAATCATATTTCAAAGTACTAGCTTACAAAGTTAATGAAACATCCTGATCTTATTTTAATTATTCCTAGAAAAATAAATAAATAAAAATAAGAATAAGGAATAAGAGTGTTAAGGTAATGAAACGTTTTAATTAAATAAAATAATTTTTACAAATTTACTACAAATTTTTAGTATTCAAACATAAAAATATTTTTACGCGATAACTTATCGATGAATCCACAAAACAATAGCCAAATGAGTTTTTAGAATGTATTGTTAAACTATAATAATATAAAATCGAAAGAAAAAATTAAAAATTTGTTAAAAGGGAACATTTGAGAAAATATGAATTTTGAATTTTGTTTATTAATTCGAGGACTAAAGGGAACTTTAGACAAAAAATAATGGGAAAGGAAAATAGGAGCTAAAAGTTTAAAAAATGATAAAATATAAGAGAGAGAGAAAAAAAGAAAGAAACAGGAAGATTTTTTTTTTAAATGTATGAAAAAATAAATAAATGAACCCAAACAAAATATAGGTCCTGAGAGCAACAATTTTACTACTAACTGACAAAATTTATGTTCAGTTGAAATTAACTGCTGTAAAAGGCTATTTAGCTGCCAATCTACACAGTTTGTACTTATTTTTTAAGTTGGTTTCTTAATTACCATTAACTACTTAAATATGTTATTTTTGCCGCTGGCTAATCAGTAAACTGATTATGGAAATTCGCAAAATTTTTACGGCCAGTTACTGAAATACGTAATTATTTCGCTACAAAATTTAAAAAATCTACATTTAATCGCGAATAATTGATAATATACACCATAATTTCGCACATAATTTATATTAATTCACTTTCGTTTTCCTTTTTTTCAAAATCCATTCCTGAAATTCGCGATATTTTTGTAGTCAGTTCCCAAAATATGCAATTATTTGACTACTATACCAATGAAATCTGTACCCTTTTCAAAGCTGAATTCCTAAATACTGAAAATCGATCAAATTCACACTTTTTCAAAGCTGAATGGTCCCAAATTATGCAATACTTTAGCAACTGAAATCAAATATACCGTACCATTTCACCGCTAATTGTCAAAAATTTATGTAAAATTGCAACTAATCTATTTTCCAGCTAATCGATAATAATCAAGCTTTTTTCAAAGCTGATTCTCAAAATTCGCATTTTTACTATGCGGCGATTTCAGAAACACACTAATATTCAGCTACTAATCGATGAAATTCGTATTCTTTTGAAAGCTGAATCTTGAAATACAGAATGATTTTACAGTAGATTTCGGAAATACGGGATCGTTTCACTACTAATAGTAAAACATTTACGTTTAATGTACTATTATTTAGCTGCTTGTCAATAAAGATTGCGATTTTTTAAAAGCTGATTTTCATAAATTGCGATATTTTTGTAGTCGATAGTGGAAATGGAAATATGCAATCAATTCTGCGCTAATTAACAATTAATTGTTGAAATAGGCTTTATTTCGATGCTAATCGGTGAAATTCTTGTTTTTTTTTTTTTTTTTTTTTTTTTTTTTTCAAAGATGATTTGCGGCCACGGAGTAATAAGACAGGAGAAGAAGGTAACGCTGAAATTTTGTGATGTTGTTTTGTAATGTTTACAGATGGCGCCAGCGTGCAATCCTTCCTTCTCTCCAGCTTCCGCAATGTTATTCAATGGGGAAATGTATCGTTTTAATTATTTTTTTAAAAATAATATCAAGCTGAAAATATTTCGATTGAAAGCAAATTTCATTAAATAGACTATTCTAACCAACATGTTTTTTTTAAGAGCCATTTTATACTAATTTTACTTTGAAAGAAAGCTTTTAAAAAACGACGATTCTTATGAACCGAAGCTAGCTAAAACAGACAATTGGGAGGAAGGAGAATGGATGAAATTTTGTAAAGAAAAAAGATAAACTTACTTTAGATGCAGAAAACACGAACTCGGACATTATTTCTCTCCTAGAGCATTTTTTTTTTTTTCTTATCACTATCATAGCCTGTTTTAACTCTAGGAACGAAGCATTTATTTAAAACATCTGAATTATGCAGTTTTAAGAACTTACAAAGAAATTAAATTGCTTAAAATAAAAAATTTTAAATGTACTCCAGCAAAATTCTATTGAAAACAACAGTATATCCGCACCGAGGTAGGGAGGAATGACAAGTGGCGCCCTCAATATTTACCAAAAATTTAGATCACAGTTTCGTAGCTTTCTCCCATTGGACCTTCAACTCCTATTAATATTACTCCGTGTTTGCGGCATACGGAAAAATTTTGTGGCCATTTACTGAAATAAAGAATTATTTTATTGCTAATTATAAAAAATTACATAATTGAAATAATTGCTAAAATAGGTATTATTTTGCTAAAAATGTGTAATTATTTAGGTCTCATAATTCAGCAATATCCTTTTTTTTTTTTTTTTTTTTTTTGATTACTGAAATATGTCGTATTTCTGCGGCTGGCTTCAAAATTAAATTTTATTGTGCAATTCTCGTGAAGAATTATTTTAAAAAGCCGCCGATTTTTGTGAAAAACTAGTTTTCAGATCCGAAATTTTCTTAGAATTACCCCCTGCATTATAAAAACTGAGTTATCACGTTTTCAATTATCTCATCAAATGTCACAGAAAATATTCTTTTTCTTTCTCCAATGGTAAATACTTCGTCATTAAAGTTCAGTTTTCCATGATTTTCTCCAAAACTCACATGAATGCAGACTGAAGCATCTTTGTAAATTTCCCACAAAAAACATTTCATTCGTTTAACTCGTATTTTTCCGTGATTTTCTCCGAAACTCGTGTAAATACGTACTAAGACACCTTAGAAAGTCTCCCACACGGGACACTCCCAGTCTTAGAAATCCTAACACAATATTGGCCTTAACATGTACACCTTGCCATCACCGTTGAAATTCATCAATAGCTTTGAATATATTATTTATTTCTAATAGTATAAAAGAGAGTTATTTTAAGTTTTATTTTTTAAAGTTTCTTCAGCTGTATAACTGAACCTTTTAAAAAATTAAATCAAAACATTGTATAATTGTAGCATTCCTTTCCTTTCTGCACCACTTTCAGCTTTTGATTCTAGTTAAACTGAGTTTCAGTTAATGTAAACATGTATTTCTCTCCGTCCTGACTCAGTAAATTTTGATTACGCAATGCCTTGAACGTGATTTTTTTTTCTGTTTAGTTATGCGTATTGTGCAATGATTTGAGTCGTTTTCAGTTGGATTATAAAAGTAATTAATTAATTTGTTATTTTTTCTATTTTCAAGAGACGTTGAGGCAATTTTATAGATAAGGAAAAAAAAAAAAAATCCAGGAATATGTTTTTTGCAGCATCTGTAAGAAAGATAAAATCGAAAGTTCATGATGATCGGATTGCGATATCCTTTTAATTGTGTGAAACAAACAAACAAAAAAAAACTAGTTGGCATAGGTGGACTCTGCTCAGTTCCCCATCATATTTATGTTCTCATAAATTTCTAGTACGAGACATATTATAATCATGTTAAAAGAAATGAATTTGATCAAAGCTTGATACAGTGACAGTATGAAATCCCCGCCTGATAGGCTATTCACCGTTCACTTCGATATATTTATCTTATTCTAATCTATTATTTTATTTTATCAGGGTCAATTCTGTCGTTTAGTTTTCATGCTACTATTTCCAATGCAATAATCCTCAAAATTCCTATTTATATGAAACATTTGCGTTATGTTGATAAAATCGTAAATTACGAATAATTTACGAAATTTTCCTATTAGAATATTTGTATTCAATCATGTTCAAACAAGTATCATAAATGTAATTTTGAAGTTGTCTAATGTATTTATGATACATGGAAGTTTATGCTCAATTTTGCCTTATTCTGACATGTTAAGTAAATCGTAAATTCCAAATAACTTACGAATTTTTTAAATTGGAAAAATCATAGTCTATGATATTCATGCCAGTATCTAAAAGAATATTTAAAAAGTGGTTTGACATCTTTACGATGAAAATATCCCTCAAGATTGACGTTTATGTGAAATTTTGCTCTATTCTGCTATGTTAAGAAATTCGTAAGTTTACAATAACTTACGAAATTTTTATATTGGAAAATTCATAGTCATTAATATTCATGACAGTGTTTTAAATAATATTTCAAAAGTAGTCTGACATCTTTACAATGAAAATATCTCTCAAAATTGACGTTTATGTGAAATTTTGCCCTATACTGCCATGTTAAGAAATTCGTAAATTTCCAATAACTTGCTAAATTTTCAAAGTAGCATATTTATGGTAAATTATGTTTATTCCGGCATCAAAACTAATATTTTAAAACTGGTCCGACATTTTTACAGTAAAAAGTTTCCATTTAATGCACGTTTAAGTGAATTTTTGTCCTTTTCTTCCATGTTAAGAAAATCGTAAATTTCTAAGAACTTACGAAGTTTTTTAATTCGAATGTTGCAAATGAATAGGGTTCTTGCCAGTATCGAAAGTAATATTCTAAAACTGATCTGATCTCTCTGCGATCATTTGTTCGTGAGATATCGTGTAAACAGACTAACAAACTAACGGACTAACACACTAACGGACTGACACACTAACGGACTGACACACTAACAGACACCCTACAGACAGACACCGTACAAACTTTGTCATTTTCGGATTCCTCACACTTGAAAACGTGTAAAAAATATAAAAAAACCGAGGTCGAAATTTTTCACTATTACCTAAGTTCCCCATACCTATAGTATGATGGGGAACTAAAAGTAGGGAGGGTGAATTATAGGAATGAATATTAGAAATTTATTTAAAAAGGAAAGGCAGCTTCCTTCAAAGATCGCATGGATAGTTTGAAACAGAAACAGAAGATAAATCAGACAACAAGCGAAAGCGAGCAAGACAGCGCTGTCACAGATCGTGTGCGTAGAGGGAATGCAGTCCCGTACGCACAGAGCCATACAGCGTTCAATGTTTTTCTGCCCTTGTTGCATCGCTGTAGCAATGTAACTCTTTGGTACCTTTCTGCAGAAACGAGCAGTTTCTGCAAAAACGAATCTTATACTGCAGAGCAGTTTTAGTCACTTTATTGCATTGAAATTTTTTTTTCTTTCAAAATTTTTTGTTCCTAAAATCAAAATCTTTCTGCAAGGACTCAATGTCATTCTGCGACAATGTCGCTGTGTTGCCGTGTTTCTGCCACGGGGCACACATCCATCCGTAAAAAAAAACCTGTTTTTCGTATTCAGGGTACGTCATAACGTGTAAATACGAGGGTTGCTATTTATATTTCTGGCCTTGGCAACAGTAAGTGTTGCTAGGCGACCGCAAACGATTTTAATCGAAAGTTTGATATTTTTAAACGTAAATTCAGCAGACGATTTACCATTATAGCTTTATTTGTGTTGTTGACAGTAAATTGAAAAGTTCTTCTCTTTCAAAAAATGGAATTGAATCGTGAAAATTTTCGTGCGATTATTTTTCATAACTTTCGACGTGGATTGTCAAGACAAGAGTGCTTCGATGAACTTAATTCTTTATACAGCGATAAAGCGCCATCCTACAGCACTGTAAAAAATTGGTATAACGAATTTAATCGTGGTCGATGTTCGATCCAGGACGAATCCCGTGCAGGTCGTCCAAAATCCGTTGTTGTGCCAGAAAAGATCGATGCTGTGCGTGAACTGATAAAGCAAGATCGTCATGTGACATACCGTGAGATTGAGGCGTCTTTGGACATTAGTATGACTAGCATCAATAAAATATTCATGAACATTTGAGCGTAAAAAAAATTTGTTCGCGTTGGATCCCGCATAATCTGACAAACGCTCAAAAAAAGGCTCGTGTCGATTGGTGCAAGGAAATGTTGGAAAAATACGTTCAAGGTACATCAAAGGCTGTGTATAACATCTACACAGGTGACGAATCATGGATCTACGCATATGAGCCGGAAACAAAACAGCAATCAACTGTATGGGTCTTCCAAGGCGAGGCAAAACCAACAAAAGTTGTTCGAGGAAGAAGCACATCGAAACAAATGATTGCCTGTTTCTTCGGCATTAACGGTCATGTGGCAACAGTGGCGTTAGAGCAACGCAGGAAGGTCAATTCTGAATGGTACACGACCATTTGTTTGCCAGAAGTCATCGGAGAAATTCGAAAAAAGCAGAAGAACAGGCGAATCATTCTTCATCATGACAATGCGAGCTCTCACACATCGACTCAAACAAATGCATTTCTGACTGAGCGAAAGATCGAACTGATGGTTCATCCGCCGTACAGCCCTGATTTGGCACCCAATGACTTCTTCTTATTCCCACACATCAAAAATAAATTACGTGGACAACGATTTTCGACCCCCGAAGAAGCGGTTGATGCATTCAAAACGCATGTTTTGGAGTTACCTCAATCGGACTGGAAAAAGTGCTTTGAAAATTGGTTCAAACGCATGCAAAAGTGTATTGATCATCATGGAGAATATTTTGAAAAACAATAAAACCAATTTCGATCCTACATATTTGCTTTTTCATTATTAGGCCAGAAATATAAATAGCAACCCTCGTATAACAAAAACTCAATTTCGTAAATGTTACCCAAAAACAATACTTTTTCCGCCATATATATGGGTAAGAAAAAGTAAATACTGTAGTTGTTTGATTTTAAAGAACTACTAACAACTCCATGTTTAAAAGAATCAGAAGGTTTTTTTATTTATACTAACACAATCACAAAACAAAAAAGATTTTTTATCAAATAGAACAACACTTTCATTTTCACATATTTTTAACCTGAGACTCCTCTCAGTTCAAATCGTATTTATTCCATAGAATAATAATAAAGGAAGAAGGAGCATAAGGTTTCTACATAAGCTGTTGTGTTGCCACAAAAAACAGCGATTATTAACAAGCCTTTATTAACAAACTTCAATATTGAGAGGATCAAAAGTAGCTTTCGCTGGCATTTCACTAGAAGGGGTTTGTAAGCATTAAGACTATTGGCGTGCTCCTTCTTCCTCTATTATTATTCTATGATTTATTCTCAGTAAAGGTGAAAGTGTTTTTTCAGTTCAGTTCAAACTTGAACGTGCTTTCAGTTCAGTTCAAAACTGTAACTCCTGAGACCACTACACTACTCCCCCTCCAGTGGCAACGATAAAGAATCCATACAGTGGTAGACATAATTATAAGACACCTATCTAATTTGACAAATAGTGAAAGAAAATATTCAGAACTTAAAAATGTTTTATAAAATACGTCAAAAACATAAATTTATTCTGTTATCATGTATAATTATTTTATAACTAGTATATAAGCCCGTCAAAAATGACGGAATGTGAGCGATAAATCTTGAAAACAATGTTTAGATCATGATGGGGAACAACTATAGTATTTGCCCACAGCTGAATTTGGCGATTTATTTTTGGCGATTATGGCTAAACCATAAATCTAAAAATTATAAATCATATAGCATAAATGATAAAATCATAAGCTAAATCATAAATCATAAAATCATAAATCCAAAGTAAATAGCATGCAGGCTGCCATATTATATCGCAAACAGTTCAGAACGACATCGTTATCGTTCAAATCGGCGCCAAAGGAAAATCGCCAAATTCTGCTGTGGGGAAATATTATAGTTGTACCAATTTTCGTTCTGAAAAAAAAAAAAAAAAAAAAAAAAAAAAAACATTTGCACTCCGGGAGTGCAGACAGAAGTGAAAACGTGAACAATTACGTGTGTATTTCTTGAATCGTCGGAAAATATTTTATTGTGCAGGAAATACTTTTAAATGCAGTGTTTTTTTATTCATTAATATAAACTACTACTACAAAAATTATATTACAATTTCATTTAATGCGCTAACGGCAATTGAGACAGTGTCCGGAGATGAGAAAAGTCGTGTAGAGCCGCATCAGATTGTAAAAACTTGAGAAAAATGGCGGCTTTGGCCTTTCTCACGGTTTTGTGAGGTCTAACTGCAATAGAAACAGTGTCCGGAGATGAGAGAAGTCGTGTAGAGCCGCACCATATTGTAAAAACGTGAGAAAAATGGCAGCTTTGGGCTTTCTCACGGTTTTGTGAGGTCTAACTGCAATAGAGACAGTGTCCGGAGATGAGAGAAGTCGTGTAGAGCCGCACCATATTTTAAAACAATATACAGTATATAATTATTAACACGTCACATTAGCAAGTTAATTGTATGATACATTATTTATATCATACAAGGATGGAAAGCGACAGGTGACGGTGACGTGAGTTCAATGATTTTTGTTCACCCAAAAGTTTTCACTTCAAATGGAAAGCGTCAGGTGACGATGACGGGAATTCAATGATTTTTGTTCACCCAAAAGTGCTCAACGCGCCTAAAGAAGTTTTCATTTCAAAAATTCTACCCGATCAATAAATATGAATGACAATAAAAAAAACTGCTGGTTGACAAAAAATATAGGCCCGACAACACAACAGCAACAACACATCCCAGTGTTCTATTAAGTGCTCTATACGCAAGCGAAGTGTGACGTCACTGACCATCCGTGGATGCAAGAAAATTATTTCCTATGTTAATCGCCCATTGGATTTTTTTTTTTTTTTTAATTATTAAAAATCGAGGATAATTATTTCCCGATTTTTTGGGTATATATATGTATTAGTTATCATGTGCATGTGTTAGATTGAGTTATTTTGCTGTCAAATTGACAGAATTTTAATTTTAAATTTCAAAACTCTGTTGTCCTTGACGTTTTTGTATTTGGCGATCAAAAACGTACTACGAAAATATACATGCCAGATGTAAATTTTCGTAATATGTATTGTACGAAATATTGTTTCATATTCATTACTCTCTTAATATAAGTTTTTAAAATAACTATGATTTTTGAAAGGAATTAAATTATATTCGCCACATAATTTGGCGATATATATATATACTAGAAGGCAATGCCCGCTTCGCTGGTCCCTATTTTTAAAAGAATCACTACAATTACTGAATTCTCAAAATTGCATTAATTTTTATCACGTGAAGAAAAAAAGAGAAACAAAATCTGATTGGGAAAAATGTCGCACCGGGTTCTCACTGCCTTCGGAAAAAATTCCCAAAATGCTCTAACTCTTATTTCTATTATTTTCCCCCTTCGCCCCTCCCCTTCCGTCTATCCTAATAATTTTACAAATTCGAAAATATCTGCAATCGATTTGTAAGTATCAAAAACCTCTATGCACCAGTTTTGAACAATATATCTCTATTTTTATTTTTTGCCACTCTGCTCCCCCTTCCCGCCCCTCCCAATAATTAAAAAAAATCGAAAATATCCGCAATCGATTTGTAGGTATCAGAAACTTCTATGTACCAATTTTGAATGATCTAACTCTATTTTATTTTATTTTTTTGCCCCTCAGCCCCCCACCCCACCTTCCCCGCCCTCCTAATAACTTTACACTTTCGAAAATATCCCCATTCGACTTGCAGGCCTCTAAAACCTATCTGTACCAATTTTGAACGGCCTAACTGTACTTTTATTTGTTTTTGCCCATAGCCCCCCGTTCCACTCCACCCCCCCCCCCTTCCCGCCCCTTCTAATAATTTTAGAACTTCGAAAATATCCGCAATCGATTTGTACGTATCGAAAACCTCTATATACCAATTTTGAACGATCTAACTCTATTTTTATTTTTTTGCCCCCCTCTCCCCCCCCCACCTTCCCGGACCTCCTAATAACTTTACACTTTCGAAAATATCCCCATTCGACTTGCAGGCCTCGAAAACCTATCTGCAAAAATTTTGAACGGCCTAACTGCATTTCTATTTGTTTTTGCCCCATAGCCCCCCCTTCCCGCTCGCGTATCTCCGAAATGTTGGCGCATACAGGTCAACCTGGCGAATTTTTGTAGCTCGCGCCAAAACCCTCTCTGTCGCAAAGCAACCCTTCTTTCCACTTCATTCATGATTCGTTAAGGATTCGAGCAATCTTTTTTTTTTCCCAAGAGAATAAACTATTAAAAATGTGTCAGTGGAGTTTTAGTATCGTAATTCTTAAATAATATATTTAATGCAAAAATTTATTAGAAATCCTCCACCCTTTAAATTTAATTTAGCAAGATTAATGAAGAAATAAAATTGTAATATTCTAATTTTAAAGCTTTTAAAATTGTTCTTGAAATACATTTATTTATTTATTTTACTTTCTCTTACCAACATATATGGTAGAGAAAGTATTGTTTTGGGGTCAAATTTTCGAAATTGAATTTTTGTTATATATACACGTTTTGAGGCTCCCTGAATCATAATTGTTAAAAATGTGTCAATGGAGTCTTTGTATCGTTATTTTTAGATAATATAATTTAATGCCAAAATTTATTAGAAAACCCTTTAAATTTATTTTATCAAGATTAATGAAGAAGTATATTTGTAATATTATGATTTTAAAGCTTTTAAAATTATCCTTGAAATACATTTATTTTATTTTATTTTATTCTGTTTTATTATTATTTTTATGATTATTATTATTTACTTTCTCTTCGTCAAATAAAATTGTTTCTAAACCTATTTTAGATTATTTGAAAAGTACATTAAACTTTACATTCTTACGCTATTGATCTTAAGCTTTAATGTGCAATCTGTCATTATAATATTGAAATGCAGGGTGAAAAAGAAAGTCGTGTGAGTGACACACCAGATTATCATTATTACGCATCATTATTTAGTTTATTTTACCCATATATTGTAAGAAAAGTTTTATTTTTGATTCAGATTTTCGAAATTGAGTTTTTGCTACATTTGCTTAAATATCATGAAACAAAAAATTAGGTTTTTAGCGGTTGCCTGAATGTGTGTGTCTGTGTGTTTGTTATCACCATACCTCAAGAATAGATATTGGGACTCGGATGAAATATTAAGAATTCGTGTGCAGTGACTAAGAAAAGAATTCAAATTCATTAAGTCTATGTGTGAATTTTCTGGTAAATACAATTTAATATTTTTGGATGAAACAAAAAAAAAAAAAAAAAAAAAATTGAACATTTATTTTATGTGCATGAAAGAATGTTTCGTATACAATGTAGAATGTATATCCTTTATTAGAAGTTTACACAGAACCCCACAAAAGAATTCAGATATATTCATACAATGGAATTGCTGAAAGGTCATTTCATGTCGTGCTATGTGTTTTAAATTCTGTGCTAAATTAGTACACTATATTGTGTTTGTAAAATATATAGTAAATATACAGGTCTACCCCAAATTAAATAAAAGCATTTCTTTTTATAAATAAAAATCAATGTAATAAATGCAATTAAAGTTTAATTAATTTTAAATTATTCTCTTATTCTAATTTACTTTATCTTATCCGTAAAAGGTCGCGAAAGTATTGTTTTCGGATCACGTTTTCGAAATTGAATTTTTGTTACATTTATATGTTTTGAGGTTTCCTGAATCCAAAAATTATGTTTTTAGTGGTTGGTTTATGTGACTTGTCTGTGTGTATTACAGATATTGAGTTTGTAAAATGGATGCATCAGTTTTTAAATATCACTTATGTCATTGATAAGGACAATATTGCTTTGGAACAATGTAAGTTGTAAACTTCACATGTTATTCAAAATTTACGTTTTCTTTTTAACATGGCAAAATAGAGCAAAATTTCGTTTAAACGTCCATTATGCCAATATTTTGTCGTAAACATGTCAGACTAATATTTTAAAATATATTTTTTAATACACTTCATTAAATATGAACATTTTAATTTGAAACTTTAGTAATTAAATATTGTGTTTCCTTCATTTGACAAATTAGGCCAATACTTCCCACGAACTTGCAATATGGGAATCAGTTGTGTTGGAAATTAATGTACGAAAACAATCCTAATAAAATTAGTCATTTAATTACGATAAATCAAATTTATCGAATCGGATAGAGGGTAGCCTATGAGTTGCGGCATTTCAGTCTGCGACTGTGTTGAGTGTTCTATCATACTCATTCCTTTTAATATGAATACATTTCGCTCTCAATAGAAATTAGTAACAATAAATATAGGATGAAAATGGTTATGCGCATCATTATTACTTTGATTTGTATAACATATTAAGTTAGATTGTTTATGATTACTGAAAAACAAATAGAATAGCATTAATAAAATGTTTAACGTTTTATTTTATAACTTTGTATGTTGGGGTTGGGGGGGGGGGGGGTAAAGAATGAGAAATGGACATGTCCGAGGAGGAAATTATACTTAGAAAATTTTATGAATTTCAACCATAAAATTTAACACGAAATATCTATTTTATTATGATTAAGATGCTCTTTAAAAATACATAATAGATAAATATAAGGTGATAATTTATGAAAATTCAAGCACTGCATCGTAAGAGAGATATTTTATAAAGTCATACATTTTAAAAATTTAAATACAAAATGACAATAAAAATAGTTGAAATGTAAAATGGCGTACTACTGATTTGGACTTATGAACATTTTTCATGCATTTTACTAAGAATTTGTAATTTGTTTGAACAATTTTTACAAACTTTTTGGCCTTATACATGAAATCGGATCTCAATGCTAATATATTACCATTATTATTATCTACTTCTCTATTCGGATAACTATTTCTTAATTTCAAGATATGTTTCGTTTTGCGATTTAAATCCTACATTAATAATCAGAAGAAAAAAAACTAATAACAAAAAAAGAAAGAAAAACGCCGGATGTTTATTTATACAGGTTAAGCGGCGTGAAGTTTCTCTTTGCACTTCCAGATTTGGCGAAAATCGCATTCTCTGGCGAAAAATTGTGAATTTGTTCTGCGTGCGCCAACAGTTCGGAGATACGCTTCCCGCTCCACCCCCTTCCCACCCCTCCTAATAATTTTACAACTTCGAAAATATCCGCAATCGATTTGTAGGTATCGAAAACCTCTATATACCAATTTTGAACGATCTAACTCTATTTTTATTTTTTGCCCCCCCTCTCCCCTACCCCCCTTCATGCCCCACCTAATAACTTAACACAATCGAAAATATCCTTATTAGACTTCCAGGCCTCTAAAACCTATCTGTACGAATTTTGAACGCCCTAACTGTATTTCTATTTGTTTTTGCCTCTTAGCCCCTCCCCCCCCCCTGCTGCCCCCCCCTGGGGCTGAATTTCTAAAATTCCAGAAATTGGTTTTCAGATATTTGCATTAGCTATATTTTAGGGCAAAAATTTCTAAATTATCTATTTTTTTGTTTGAGATACATAGGATTATGCGAAATCACATTTTACGCATGTGAAATCACGTTTTGCCCCCCCGCCCCCCTTGGGGACCGAATTTGGAAAATTCCAGAAATTTGTTTTTAGACATTTGTATTAGCTATATTTTAAAGCAAAAATTTTGCGGATATCTGTTTTTTTGTTTGAGATATGAAGGATTTTGTGAAATCACGTTTTGCCCCCCTCCCCCCCTTGGGGGGCGAATTTTGTAAAATCACTTCTTAGTGGATGCCTACGTCATAGAAAGAACATAGTCACGAAATTTCATGAATCTAGGTCCAGGGGTTTGATCTGGGCGTTGATAGATCACCCCCTCACTCACTCACTCACTCATGAAGTGTTCTTTTACATATATATATATATATATATATATATATATATTTTTTTCTGCCAAGGATGACCGATATCAAATATATTCCGCTGCAACATATTAGTATCTTATATCAGATACTTTATTTAGACATTTGAAAACAAATTTCACTTCAAATTATGATCGAATATTTATCATTTTCCTTTTAATTAGTATATTAGTTGGATATTTATTGTGTAAATATCATCCTTTGAAATGAAATGTTTATGTTTTCAATGGAATATGGAAGTTTTTTTTTTTTTTTTATCTAAAGTTTTGAAATTTAAAATTCAAATTTTATCAATTTTAGAACAAAAACAACTTAATCTAACGCATGCACATGATAACTAATATATATCTAAACCTAAATATGGGGATTAAAATCGGGAAATAATTTCCCTCGATTTTTAATAACTTTTTACGAAAAATCCATCGGGCGTTTAACTTAGGAAATATTTTTCTTGTATCCACGAACGGCAAGTGACGTCATCACTTCGCTTGCGTATTTAAAGTCCTCATAATAAGAAAAAACGATTCACTTCATTTTACCAAAATACTCTTTTTTAAAACTATCGTAGATCCTGTTTTCAAATTTTCTAACTAACTATCCAATAACTACAGACACTCCATGCTAACCCAGATTCACCTCTACTCGATACCTCCAACCAGCTATCTCACCCACAACATCGCCAAAATATCCAGGATCCAGCTTGGGACTTTCTCATTCTCAACCGAACATTTTACCTTGACTCGACATTATCACCTTAGACTACTCTACTTTCAATACTCATTTCAACTGGTGACTTTTACTTGCCCAACCAAACATTCTATCCCAACTATCATTTTACACTAATTTCAAAACTAAAATCAACTGGCGGCATTTACGTACTAAACTCGACGCCAATCATACCTTACAATGTAAACAAACAATGAAGTTTGATAAAAATATTTAAAGGCTTTAATGTGTTTTTACAAATATTTTAAGATTTTTAAGGCTTTAATATGTTTTAGAAATATTTTAAACGTTTTTTTAATGAAACAGTCAAAGAGTCGTTCATTCGGAATTAAAAAGTTGTCCATTTGGAATTTGTATTTTCTGAATGGCAACAGTTTTGGTTTGTTTTTATTTGGTATTGCATTGTTTATAATCATGAAGTTACATAATTCTATTTATAGGTTCATGTTTATAATAGCCAGTGATCCGTTAAATTTAATTTAGACATTTAAACATTACAATTGAATAGTTTTTCAAGGTTTTATAGGAAATAAATAAGAATATGTGCCGTACAAAACATGTATGAAAATAATATGTATGTTTCCTAAGTTGAATTAAACAAACGGAAAAAAAATGGCTGCCAAAAGTTTCTGTTTTGAAGCGGTACTAACCGGATTCGTTCATGACAGATGAGGGTCATTATATATATTAACTACTATATAACCCCGTCAAAAATGACGGAATGTAAGCGATAAATGTTAAAAACAATGTTAGATCATGATGGGGAACAACTATAGTATTTCCCCACAGCTGAATTTGGCGATTTATTTTTTGCGATTATGGCTAAACCATAAATCTAAAAATTATAAATCATGTAGCATAAATGATGAAATCACAAGCTAAATCATAAATCATAAAATCATAAATCCAAAATAAATAGCATGCAGGCTGCCATATTATATCGCAAACAGTCAGAACGACATCGTTATCGTTCAAATAAGAAAAATCGCCAAATTCTGCTGTGGGGAAATATAATAGTTGTACCAATTTTCGTTCTGAAAAAAAAAAAAAACTATTTGCACTCCGTGAGTGCAGACAGAAGTGAAAACGTGAACAATTACGTGTGTATTTCTTGAATCGTCAGGAAATATTTTATTGTGCAGGAAATAATTTTAAATGCAGTGTTTTTTTATTCATTAATATAAACTACTACTACAAAAATTATATTAAAATTTCATTTAATGCGCTAACGGCAATAGAGACAGTGTCCGGAGAGGAGAGCCGCACCAGATTGTAAAAACGTGAGAAAAATGGCGGCTTTGACCTTTCTCACAATTTTGTGAGGTCTAACTGCAACGTTTCCGGCTGCAATCTTTAAGAGACAGTGTCCAGAGATGAGAGATGTCGTGTAGAGCCGCACCAGATTGTAAAAACGTGAGAAAAATGGCAACTTTGGACTTTCTCACGGTTTTGTGAGGTCTAACAGCAATAGAAACAGTGTCCGGAGTTGAGAGAAGTCGTGTAGAGCCGCATCAGATTAAAAAACGTGAGAAAAATGGCAGCTTTGTGCTTTCTCACGGTTTTGTGGGGTCTAACTGCAATAGAGACAGTGTCCGGAGATGAGAGAAGTCGTGTAGAGCCGCACCAGATTTTAAAACAATACACAGTATATAATTATTAACGCGTCACATTAGCAAGTAAATTGTATGATACATCATTTGTATCATACAAGGATGGAAAGCGACAGGTGACGGTGACGTGAGTTCAATGATTTTTGTTCACCCAAAAGTTTTCACTTCAAATGGAAAGCGTCAGGTGACGATGACGGGAATTCAATGATTTTTGTTCACCCAAAAGTGCTCAACGCGCCTAAAGAAGTTTTCACTTCAAAAATTCTACCCGATCAATAAATATGAATGACAGTAAAAAAAACTGCTGGTTCACAAAAAAATATAGGCCCGACAACACAACAGCAACAACACATCCCAGTGTTCTATTAAGTGCTCTATACGCAAGCGAAGTGTGACGTTACTGACCATTCGTGGATGCAAGAAAATTATTTCCTATGTTAATCGCCCATTGGATTATTTTTTTAAATTATTAAAAATCGAGGATAATTATTTCCCGATTTTAATCCCCATATTTGGGTATATATATATATATGTATTAGTTATCATGTGCATGTGTTAGATTGAGTTATTTTGCTGTCAAATTGACAAAATTTTAATTTTAAATTTCATAACTCTGTTGTCCTTGACGTTTTTGTATTTGGCGATCAAAAACGTACTACGAAAATATACATGCCAGATGTATATTTTCGTAATATGTATTGTACGAAATATTGTTTCATATTATTCATTACCCTCTTAATATAAGTTTTTAAAATAACTATGATTTTTGAAAGGAATTAAATTATATTCGCCAGATAATTTGGCGATATATATATATATATTTACTTTCCGAACACTATAGTGAGGAAAGTATTGTAATCATGTCAAAAATCCGAATTTGAGATTTTTATGTTTCTATACGTTTCGAGGTCCAATGAGTCCGTGTTCACTATTTTTGCGATGATGTATGTATGTGTGTGTGTATGTATGTGTGTATGTATATGTGTATGTCTGTGAGTAAACACGCTAGCGTCTAAACGCTTTGTTCGAATAAGCTGAAAGTTGGTACGTATATTGTAAGTCACCATAGTACGAACCCTATAGATTTTGGTGAATCTAGCACTTATAGATTTTTTACAGGGACACAAAGAAAAATTCTTTATCATTATGCCTATGGGGCCAAATTTTTAAAAGTATGATAGCATCTAAACGCCTTATTAATCTAAGAAAAAAATTTGTACACATGTTATAGGTCACAGTTGCACTAACTGTATAGATTTTGGTGAATCTAGTACATACAGTTTTTTTACAGAGCCACAAAGAAAAATTCTTTAACATTATGGCCTATGGGACCAAATTTTTAAAAGTACGATAGAATCTAAACGCCTTATTCAATTGAGCTGAAAATTTATATGAATATTATAAATCACTGTTGTACTAACTGTAAGCATTTTGGTGAATATAGCATTTATAGGTTTTTACAGGGACACGACGAAAAATTCTTTATCATTATGATCTATGGGCTCAAAGTTCAGTAGCGTTAAATAAAACATCGTGTAATATATGGAGAAAAATACTCAAACACTCTATTATGGTTTTCTCTCTTTTGTTTGTTTAACAACTCCTCTTTCTTTACTTTATCTACAAAACTGTTAATTACTCAATGTTCGGAAAGTCGAGTGGAATCACTCCAGATTTTTTTTTCTGCCATGGATGACCGATATCAAATCTATTCCGCTGCAACATATTAGTATCTTATATCAGATACTTTATTTAGACATTTGAAAACAAATTTGACTTCAAATTATGATAGAATATTTATCATTTTCCTTTTAATTAGTATATTTGTTGGATATTTATTGTGTAAATATCATCCTTTGAAATGAAATGTTTATGTTTTCAATGGAATATGGAAGTGTTTTTTTATCTAGAGTTTTGAAATTCAAAATTCAAATTTTATCAATTTTAGAACAAAAACAACTTATCATACGCAATCACATGATAATTAATGCATATCTAAACCTAAATATGGGGATTAAAATCGGGAAATAATTTCCCTCGATTTTAAATAATTTTTTACGAAAAATCCATTGGGCGTTTAACATAGGAAATATTTTTCTTGTGTGCACGAACGGCATGTGACGTCAACACTTCGCTTGCGTATTTAAAGTCCTCATAATAAGAAAAAACGATTCACTTCATTTTATCAAAATACTCTTTTTTAAGACTATCGTAGATCCTGTTTTCAAATTTTCTAACTAACTATCCAATAACTACAGACACTCCATGCTAACCCAAATTTACCTCTACTCGATACCTCCAACCAGTTATCTCACCCACAACATCGCCAAAATATCCAGGATCCAGCTAGGGACTTTATCATTCTCAACCGAACATTTTACCTTGAATCGACATTATCACCTTAGACTACTCTACTTTCAATACTCATTTCATTTGGTGACTTTTACTTGCCCAACCAAACATTCTATCCCAACTATCATTTTACACTAATTTCAAAACTAAAATCAACTGGCGGCATTTACGTACTAAACTCGACGCCAATCATACCTTACAATGTAAACAAAAAATGAAGTTTGATAAAAATATTTAAAGGCTTTAATGCGTTTTTACAAATATTTTAAGATTTTTAAGGCTTTAATATGGTTTAGAAATATTTTAAGCGTTTTTTTAATGAAACAGTCAAAGAGTCGTTCATTCGGAATTAAAAAGTTGTCCATTTGGAATTTGTATTTTCTGAATGGCAACAGTTTTGGTTTGTTTTTATTTGGTATTGCATTGTTTATAATCATGAAGTTACATAATTCTATTTATAGGTTCATGTTTATAATAGCCAGTGATCCGTTTTTTATTTAAAGACATTTAAACATTACAACTGAATAGTTTTTCAAGATTTTATAGGAAATAAATAAAAATATGTGCGATACAAAACATGTATGAAAATGATATGTATGTTTCCTAAGTTGAATTAAACAAACGGAAAAAAAAAATAGCTGGCAAAAGTTTCTGTTTTGAAGCGGTACTAACCGGATTCGTTCATGACAGATGAGGGTCATTATATATATTAATAATGATATTTTCATACAATTTAATGAAAAAACTTAAAAACATAATGGACAAAATTATAAGACACAAACCGTTTTTTCCAAATACAGTGGTCAACATAATTAACAGACACTAATGGTCTAAAAGAAAATCCTCTAACATGGTTATTCAATATTTGGTGGAGCCGCCATTGTTTTTTATAACATGAAAGATGCGATTCGGCATCGAATCTATCAATTTTAACGAAATGTCGCAACACAGTTCTTCCCAAGCACATTTTATAGCATTCTTTAGGTCTTCGACACATATAAACTGCCTCCCATTTCGGTAAACCGCACGAGCTAAGATCCCTCACAAGTTTTCGATGGGATTTAATTCTGGGGAGCGAGAAGGCCACGGGAGAACATTGATACTTTGCTCTGAAAGCCACTTTTTTGTTTCGTGTGATGTATGAATCGGCGCGTTATCGTGCTGGAAAGTGTAGTTTTCGCCACAAAGAAGTTCACCGTATATGGCTAGTTGATCTTTAAGGAGATTCTTATACTTTTCAGAATTCATTCTTGAATGCACAAAAACAATATCCGTTTTCCCTTGAGCTGAAAAACCAGCCCAAACCATTACTGAGCCTTCACCCATTTGGCGGCTCATTAGTACATGAGGAGACTTCCGTAAATCATGCCAATAACATTGAAACCCGTCAAGACCATCCAGGTTAATTTTTTTTCATCAGAAAATAACACAGAGTACCATTTAGAGGTCCAGGCCATAGTTTGTTTAGCGAAGTTTAGATGCTCCATTTTGTGCCGGCTTAGAAGCAGTGGTTTTTTCTTCAATTTTTTTATATTTCACATAGGAAGCATTATGCAAAACCCTGCAAATGGTTCTCCTTGAACAATTCAGTTTCAAAGCATTTTTAATGCCTGTAGTGGTCATCTAATTCTGTGTAGCGAGCGAAAGCACATGGCGTCTGTCTCTCGAGGACAAGCAAGGAGAACGTTCAGATCTTTTAATCACCGATCCATTAATTCCTCTTTTCAAAACATTTCTAATTGCACATCTAGAGCATTTAATAACTTTTGAAATATTATTAATTGAAGCACCAGTTCCATTTAATCTCCAAATTGCGCGAATTTCATTTTATTTTAATTCTGTACCTCGTGCCATATTTGTAAATGCATGAAGTCGGTTATCGTCTGCTTTAGTTAACTGCTGACGTCATAACAGCGTGCATAAAATTTGCATATTGCACATTATTATCGAAAAAAAGCAGGTGTTTTAATTAAAATGTTAGGGTGTCTTATAATTTTGTCCATGGTATATTTAATTTTTTTTATTAAACTCTATAAAAATATCATTTCTGTAAAACAATTACGTGTGATAACAGAATAAATTTATGTTTTTGACGTATTTGATAAAACATTTTTAAGCTCTGAATCTTTTCTTTCACTATTTGTCAAATTAGATAGGTGTCTTATAATTATGTCCACCTTTGTATAGAGCATTTCCTCGTGACGTCTGGTGGTTGGCAAAAAAGCGCGCTCGACTTTCCCGCGCCCCGTCCACCATTGATACTATATTGGTGATCCGCCATCGCTATGATTTTCCCAAGCCTTTTTGCCAACCACTCATAAAAATTGAGATGTTTGTTTACAAACAAGGAACTGCCCTATATTTCCTGTTGAACGTCACCTGACGACCAGAGCGTGTAGTTGTAGTTACTGGCAACTTGCGTTTCGGATGGTCACATGAAGGGGAAGCTTCAGGTAAAGTAACAACCGGAGGTTCCATTTTGTCTGGAAAAGATGGAAATGGCGATGCTGAAGGTAGTGCAGGTGACTGTTCATGTGCCCAGAGGTAGGCAGGCTTTAATCTATCGACACTAAAGGTTACTTCTTTGTCGTTGACGAGTATTCGATAAGTCTTTGGATCACGGGATAAGACAAGATGAGGGCTGAAATATGCTGGAGCAAATGTCTTTTTTTTAGCGTGGCACCGTAAAAACACATGTGAAGAATTGTGTAAATTTTTATGGGTGAACACTGTTCTTGAGCCATGAGAGCTGGTGGGTATCGGCTTAAGAGCAGCCATATGTTGTTTTAGAAGCTTTAGGAATTCAGGAGGATCGACACTACTATTGAATATGATGCTGAAAAAAAATCGCCGGGAAGACGAAGAGGTGATCCGTAGACGAGCTCTGCGCAAGAGGCTTTCAGATCTTCTTTATAGGCCGATCGGAGTCCAAACAACACCGTGGGAAGGACGTCAGACCAGTGGATATCTGTGTGGCATCGTATTGATTGCTTCAAAGAACGATGGAAATGCTCCACTAATCCATTGGATTGTGGGTGGTATGGCGTAGTGCGAATCTTGTGCGCCCCCAGGAATTGACTGAGGAATGTAAAGAGCTGAGACGCGAACTGGCGTCCTTGATCGGTGGTTATCTGTTCTGGGACACCAAAACGAGATATCCAGATGTTATAAAAAACTTTCGCTACGGTATCTGCAGAGATGTCAGATATTGGAACAGCTTCCGGCCAACGAGTATACCTGTCTATGCAAGTCAGCAGGTAATTAAAACCATTAGATGGTGGTAACGGTCCTACCAGATCAATATGCACCTGACTAAATCTTTTATTAATTGTTTTAAAATTTTGTAAAGGACTATTATTGTGGCGATTAATTTTTGATTTTTTGCAGTCTAGACAAGACCGCGTCCAGTTAGCGATATCTTTAAGCATCCCAGGCCACACAAAGCGTTGTTGGATGAGTTTGTGTGTTGCTCTTATTCCAGCTGGTGAAGATTGTTAAAAATTGCACGTCGAAATTTTTCAGGGACATATGGTCAGATGCACTGGTCCTGAACATCACAATACAGTGATAATCCAGGAACCAGCTGCATGGGTTGCAAATTTATATTAGTTTGTGAGATATTGTTTTTAAAAATATTTTGGAGTTCAGGATCCCGTTTCTGCTCTTCTGCAATAGCAGTGAAATCAGTTGAAGAGGGCAAAGAGATTTCACTAACGCGTGACAACGTGTCAGCTAAAATATTTTTCGATCCCTCTATATGCCGAATGTCAGTTGAAAATTGTCGAATATAATCGAGGTGGCGTAATTGCCTTGGGGAGGCCTTATCCGAACGTTGTCGGAATGCGAAGGTAAGCGTTTGTGATCAGTGAAGATAATAAAAACACGACCTTCCAACATAGTCTGAAATATTTGATAGCTTCGTAAATACCGAGCAGTTCTCGGTCGTAAGTGCTATATTTTGCTTGTGCCGGAAAGAATTTTGTTGAAAAAAAACGCAAGAGGTTCCCACGCGCCTTGATTTAGCTGTTGTAGGGCCCCACCCATAGCTGTGTCCGATGCGTCAACCATAAGGGCCAAAGTTTTAGACGACGATGGAAAAGCTAATGCAGTAGCTGAAATAAGGCTATCTTTACACTTTTGAAATGCATTACGGGCTTCCAGATTCCAAGAAATAGGACGTTTATCTTTCTTTTTGAAGTTTACTAGAAAACTATTCAGTGGTGCAGCTGCATGGGGAAGAAAACGTCTATAAAAATTTACTATCGCTAAGAAACGACGCAATTCTTGAATTGTTGGTGGCTATGGAAAATCCTTTATTGCGGATACCCTCTTCGGCAATGGACGAACACCGTCAGTAGAAATTTCGTGGCCCAGAAAGGAAATCTTTGATTGGCCAAATACACATTTAAATGGATTGAGGCTCACTCCATATTCTAGGAAACGCTCAAAAACTAAACGAAGATGTCGCAAATGTTTCTCTTCAGACGCGGATGCAATTAGGACATCGTCAAAATAGGGAACACAAAAATCAAGTCCTAATAAAATTTTGTTCATAAAACGCTGAAGCGTCTGCGCAGCATTACATAATCCGAATGTCATTACCGGAAGCTCAAACAAGCCGAAAAGGGTAACAACGGCAGTCTTAGGTACGTCGGCAGGGTTGACAGGAATCTGAAAATATGCTCGTTCTAAATCTAGAGTTGAAAATATGTTTTTGCGTTCCAAAACTTGCATGCAGTCTTGAATGTGCAGAACAGGGTAACGATCCGGTATAGTGACAGCATTGGGCCTGCGGTAATCTCCGCACGGGCGCCAATCGCCATTACGCTTGGGAACCATGTGTAGAGGACTCGCCCAAGAGCTTTTCTAAGAGCGGCATATACCCTGCTCTAGCATATACGCAAATTCTTCTTTAGCGGCTTTCAGTTTATCGGGAGGGAGGCGTATCGCTTTAGAAAATATAGGTTGACCAGCAGTCTCGATGTAATGCATTACGTCATGCTTCGGAACTTTTGTACCGACTACTGGACGAGTTATGTCTGGAAATTCTTTAAGGAGTTGGTGGAAAGGGGAATTACCAGATATTAGCTTAATATTGAAGTTTTGTGCATTACACACGAAACCTACGGTTGACAAGTGCGTGATAGAATCCAATAAGCGTTCATTTTTTATATCGACCAAAAGGGAAAATTTTCGAAGAAAATCAGCACCGATAATTGGATGGGAGACAGCGGAAATAATGAATGGCCATTGAAATTTCCGACGTAGGCCTAAATCGACGGTAAGAAGTCGTTTGCCGAAGGTGTTGATCGGAGTACCGTTTGCAGCAAATAGCTGAAGTTTTTCGGGAGGGTGTTTCGACTCGCACGGTAAAGGAGGGACACCGGAAATATCGGCTCCTGTATCCACAAGGAAACTGAGGCCGGTTAGCATGTCGGTAACAAATAGTCGAGCAATGCATCAGCCTTCGTCACTCATGACTTCGAGTGACGGCTCATTTAGTTTTCCGAATTTGATTGATAATTGCAGGGAGAGGTACATTTACGGGCGTTACCGAACTTATGGTGATAATAACAAATATCGTTATCAATATTTAGTCCTCGGGAGGGTGTACGACGTCGCCAAGGTTGGCGGTTTCTCGACGGTGTGCGACCACGCAAAAAGGGTTGCCGTTGGGTAGTTAACTTGGCAATCTGTTCAGTTAAAGTATTAATTTGCTGTTGTAAGACTGCAATAATCGGTGAGGAAGAATGAACTTCAATAATTTGATGTGAAGTAGTCAATTCCTGAATCTTATCAGCCATATCAGCTAATTTGGCCAACGGCTCACTACTAGCAGCTAATATCGCTTGTGTGTTGTTGGGCTGTCTACTTAACCAGAGAAATTTTTAAAACGTTATCTTTGAGATTACCACTCGAAACATCTGTCATCTTAGATAAAAGCTGGGACGGTTTCATATCGCCCAGTTGTAGGTCCTGCAAAAGCTGTTTCAATTTAACCGTTCTAGACTCTGCAAATACTGAAATTAATTTTGCCTTGAGAGCATCATATTTATTAGATTGAGGTGGGTTAAGCACAATATCCCTAACGAATTGAAGAATTTCAGTATCCAAAGCAGAAATAGCTGTGTAAAACTGCGTTTCATCAACGGTTATATTACCGAGTCTAAATTGAGCATCTAATTGCAGAAACCAAAGAGCGGGATCTGAACGCCAAAAAGGAGGCAGTTTCACTGCAACGTGAGCTAATTGGGAGGTCGCGGACGTGTCGCTGACGTTTTCTAAAGCATCAGGCATATTTTTAACCGAGGGTAAAACACAATAAGATTCAACACTATTAAATAACAATTAATTAAAAATGTATATTTTTACCGAAATGCATTATGTAGATACTAAAGAAAAAAAATTATGGTTTAAAAAAAATAAAAATAACTGGAAGCATTTATCATTAAATAAATAGTTGTAATAGTCAGGTGCATATAATAAATGTCTGGAAAGGAAAAGGACTTGCCATTTGGCAGCATCTCAATATATGAAGAACATCAGGCTAAGTTATGAAAAAATATCACGTTCAAAAGTCACCAATGTAGTACGTAGTTTGATTTTAAAGAACTGCTAATAACTCCATGTTTAAAAGAATCAGAAGGTTTTTTAATTTATACTAACACAATCACAAAACATAAAGATTTTTTATCAAATAGTCATTTTCACATATTTTCAACCTAAAACCATAGAATAATAATAAAGGAAGAAGGAGCATAAGGTTTCTACATAAGCTGTTGTGTTGCCACAAAAAACAGCGATTATTAACAAGCCTTTATTAACAAACTTCAATATTGAGAGGAGCAAAAGTAGCTTTCGCTGGCATTTCACTAGAAGGGGTTTGTAAGCATTAAGACTATTGGCGTGCTCCTTCTTCCTCTATTATTATTCTATGCCTAAAACTCCTCTCAGTTCAGTTAGTATTTATTCTCAGTAAAGTTGAAAGTGTTTTTTCAGTTCAGTTCAAACTGGAACGTGCTTTCAGTTCAGTTCAAAACTGTAACTCCTGAGATCACTACAATAGTACTAACAGTATATTAGAATACCTCAAACATCCTACTCCAAAGAGAATATTTGGAAGATAACAGACAGACAAAAGAAACTAAATTTCAACGTTCAAATGTAAACTAAATACACTCATTGCTTTTAAAATTTCATTAAATTACGTTCACTGAATCTTGATTAAATGAATTAAATTTATTTCGTACTCTCATATCACCTCCATGAACATTATTTTTAATTATAAGCATGAGAAAACGTCTACATGAGCTATATAAGAACGAGAAACGTGATTTTTTTTTCTTTTTCTGGAACAAAATTTCTAATTAAATCTAGGATATCGTCTTATTTGAATTCTAAATTGTTTCTTAGTCCGTTGATTGGTATTTAACTATTTGGCAGTAAGTTTCAATAAATTTTCTGATAAATTTTCATTAGTATATATAATTGAAGTACATACCATTTAAAAAAAATCATTGATGGCTGGAGTTTATGAATTACAAGCAGATAGCGATAAAGCTGTAATAAGTGCTATTCACCATCTTGGGAATTCTAAAGGCTTATCTTTACCCGAATTGAAACAATATTTATTGTCTAAGCAACCCTTGAAGGATGGCTTCTCTGATCTGAAAAGTGTGCAATTATATCTTGCAAATGCTGTTGAGAAAGGATTACTGTCGCTGGATGATGGAAGATACAAGATCAAAGAGACAGCAAGACGTCGGAGGTCGCGCAGCAGAAGTCGCTCAAAAAAACGTTCGCCTAAACGTAGGTCCAGATCCAGAAAACGCTCTGGCAGCAGAAGACGTAGACGTTCCAGCAGCGGACGAAGAAGACGCAAGCGTTCTAGCAGTGGAAGGAGACGCAAGCGATCCACTTCTAGACGACGACGATCAAAACGTCGCGGAAAAGTTATGGAAGAAGACCAATAATTGTTTCTAAATGTATTTTTCAAAACTTTAGAAGAGTCTAAATTGTGGTTTAATTGTAAATCCCTTATCATTAATTTATTACGAAGTTTTATCAAAATTAAGAAAATATTAAATTATACTAGTCAGTAGATTGTAAAAATGTAATAAAATATTTGATATCATAATGGTTCATTAGCCAAAACTTTAGAAGACACTGAATTATAAATAATTTATCATTAATGTATTGCAATGTTGTATTAAATTTCAGATATGATTAAATGGATATGGGTCAGAGATAGAACAGAAGGATGTATTTGATATCTGTTGTCCTTGGTGATTTTTGTGTTTGGCAACAAAACCGTAATACGAATATATACATACCAGATGTATATTTTCGTAATATATACTGTACGAAATATTGTTCCAGATTATTGATTGTTCTCTTAATATACGTTTTAAAAATAACCCTGAATTTTGAAAAAAAATATGTTCACCACATAACTTGGCGATCTCTTTCGTTTTTTCACCAAGAACGATAGATATCGAATCGCATTTTAGGTGTTTAAAACTTCTTATATTTTCGAATCATTTTCTTATGTATAGAATACAATAAATAATTTGTAGACACAGATTTAGTTTGGGGCCCCTTTGACGAAATGGGAAATTTGGCACCGAAGTAGCTTGGATGTTTCTCGCCAAGGTCTTAACTTACGCAATTGCGATTGCCATTTCAATTCGTCGCCAAAACGGCAAAAGATATTTAAAGTCGAAGGTCATGTCAAGAATAATCGATGGCCTTGACGCAGTTTTAAATTTAAACGATGCCAACAGGACGTCGCGTTTTTTTTTTTCCCGCATGTGATTTGATGCGAAAAAGACCACCCCATATGGCGCACCTATCACCTATTTGGCGACCATCGGTCATTCTTGACTAGACCCTGTTACACTAAAACAAGAAAAAAGCTTTCGTAATGCACCCCATTCGCAACTGTTTAAATTAAGCTTTTAAAGCTACCCAGGTGTCTTTCGCAAAAGATTTTAGTTCTGCCATTGACGATCTCCCAGTGGCCGAAAGTTTTTATTCACGAAGCTTGTAGATGAGGTATGCTGGGATCGTATCCAGGCCGCGCTCGTCTGCCCAACAGTTTTGAGCTTTTCGAGGTTTTCTCCGAAAATTGCTAAGAAAAACTAACCCAGATTGCATTCTACCTAAGACTAGAATCCCAGTGTAGTCAATTGGCTTTGAGTCCTCCATCAACACCACTTTACGAAATTTAAATTTTTAACATTTAAAGCCTTAAATATAAATAAGTTATAAAATACTGCAAAAAATTAATGTATGAAAAATAATAATCACAGAAATAATAATTTTAACAGGAGCGGATTCATATCTGTCCTTCTTGGCGTTGAAAAAAAAAAAAAAATGTTCGCCAAATTATCTGGCGAGCATACTGTTCCATACTCGGGGTTTGTGAATTGTCTGTGAATGAGTGACAAGTCTGCAGAGGCATAAAAGTTTATTTACAAAATATTCCAGAATATTACAGGTCTGTTAACCCCAAGTGGTGTAACTTGCAGGTTGGTCTACAACCTCATTTGGCGATCTTCTTTTGGCGCCGTTTTGAACGATAACGATGTCGTTCTGCAACATGATAGGAACAACTTCAGTATATCACCACAACGATATTTGGCGATTTTTTGTTGGCGATTATGGCTAAATCATAAATGATAAATGATAAAATCATAATCTAAATCATAAAGCATAAAATCATAAATCCAAAATAAACAACATATAGGCTGCCATATTATATCGCAAACAGTCCAGAACGACATCGTTATCATTCAAAACGGCGCCAAAGAAAAGTCGCCAAATTCAGCTGTGGGGATATACTTATGTTATACTATAACATTATCGATATTTAAATATTCAGTATTCTATTCTATTTTTGCTATTTTATTTAACAAAAAAATAGGTTTAATTTACTTGTGTACATTGCAAATCAGACGCCATTTTGAAAAACGCGTTTTCGCTTTGTTTACGTTTGGGATCCATGGCAACCATTTCCGAAAATCGTAATCCACCGTAATCACCAAAACAGAATCGTTAAATAGAGTTGTGGACCAACCTGTAAGTTGTTCTATTTTCTCGTCCAGGTCGCCAAAAAAACGTTACCAAGGAGTGATAAAATCTCCAAATTCATCGCCAAGGCAATTACCTCCCTAGTGAAGCTTTTTAACGGGTTTTTGTAAGAAAATGAGGTATTTTAACGCCAAAACAAGTTAGAAATTAAGAAAATTAATATTTTATAACCTGGCTAAGCCTCTTTTAATGAAATTATATAAAAAATAACTGCAATTATTTACAAATTCGTAACAATACTTAATTCCTTCAAAAATCATGCTCATGCTAATAATGTATATTCAAAATCCAATCAATAATATGAAACAGCAGTTCGTACTATATCTATTACGAAATTATACATCTAATATGTCTATTTTCGTATTGCGTTTTTGATCGCCAAATACAAAAATCGCCAAGGACGACAGATAACAAATCTATGCCTTTTAACGAGGTCGAATAGTGGCATAAAGGAAAAAGTGAAAGTTGCTATTTTTTTTTTTTTTTTTTTTTTTTTTTTTTTATCGTTATTTATTATTATTATTATTATTATTATTACTAGTATATAACCCCGTCAAAAATGACTTAATGTGAAATCAATTAAGGTAGTGAATCAACGAAGGCTTTGCCTGCTTCTCTGGTCCCTATATTTAAAGGAAACTCTTTTCTATATCGCTTTATAAAAAAAAAATAATAATAATGAAACTCCTCAAAAGCCTCACTTCCTGTCCCCACTGCCTTCGGTATCGACCCACGCATTCGCAGACTCTCGGGTGCCTGTCCCTATTGCCTGTGACAATAGCTTACCAGTGGGCTTCCATTTGGGTGCTTATCAGATGACAGTTTCGAAACGTACAGTATCGAAAAAATTGAAGAAGCAATTTTATATTTAAATCCCAGTTACATATGAACAACACTGTACGTGGTGTACATTATATTTTCTTTCACGTTATTTTCTATATTTATTTGATTTGTTCGACCAACTATAAAATGACAATTTCACGTCAAATATAATATTACACTGTGCTATGATAGGCTACATCTATCGCGTGAGACAATTTTTGGGGTTATAATAGTAGTTGAGGTACAACTATAGTATTTTCCCTCAGCTGAATTTGGCGATTTTTCTTTGGCGCCGATTTGAACGATAACGCTGTCGTTCTGGCTTGTTTGCGATATAATATGACAGCCTACATGCTATTTATTTTAGATTTATGATTTTATGATTTATGATTTATAATTTAGCTTACGATTTTATCATTTATGCTGTATGATTTATGATTTTTAGATTTATGATTTAGCCATAATCGCCAACGAAAAATCGCCAAATCTAGCTGAGGGGAAATACTATAGTTGTTCCGTAGTTGAGTTAGTTAATAGTAGTTGGCATATAGAAAAATAAATTAATTAATTAATATGTAAATTTGATCATAGTACAGCGTTAATATAGCTCCCCTTGTCAACTTTTGAATTTTTATCGTCATTTTAGGCAAAAATACATAATTTATGCGATTATTATTTTTTTAAATATTAAATTTCATTTTATGCTAAAAAAAGAAATTGACTGGTAAATTTTTTTTGCCAACAATTATAAATTTAAATGTCCAATTTTGAAGTTATTACCAGGTTATTGTTTTCATATTTTAATTAATTTTAAAAAATCTTATCAAAACTACGTTATAAATAAAATACCAAATAAAAGGGAGATTTTTTTTTTTTTTTTTTTTAATCTGTTTGACTAAACAGCTTATCTATCGGACAATTAGATTTTTTTTTAAGTTAACTAAAATATGAAATGCAACTTGCTATATAGATGAGTACGAACCGGAATCGTCACCTTTCTTGCAAATTATATAAATAGAAACTTGCTATCACGGAGTAAAAAGACAGGAGAAGAAGGTAACGCTGAAATTTTGTGATGTTGTTTTCTAATGTTTACAGATGGCGCCAGCGTGCAATCCTTCCTTCTCGCCAGCTTCAGCAATGTTATTCAATGGGGAAATGTCTCGTTTTAATTATTTTTTTTAAAATAATATCAAGCTGAACCAACATGTTTTTTTTTAAGAGCCATTTTATACTAATTTTACTTTGAAAGAAAGCTTTTAAAAAATGACGATTCTTATGAACCGAAGCTAGCTAAAACAGACAATTGGGAGGAGGGAGAATGGATGAAATTTTGTAAAGAAAAAAAATAAGCTTACTTTAGGTGCAGAAAACACGAACTCGGACTTTATTTTTCTCCTAGGGCTTTTTTTTTGTTTTTCTTATCACTATCATAGCCTGTTTTACAACTAGGAACGAAGCATTTATTTGAAACATCTGAATTATGCAGTTTTAAGAGCTTACAAAGAAATTAAATTGCTTAAAATAAAAAAATTTAAATGTACTCCAGCAAAATTCTATTGAAAACAACAGTATATCCGCGCCGAGGTAGGGAGGAATGACAAGTGGCGCCCTCAATATTTACCAAAAATTTAGATCACAGTTTCGTAGCTTTCTCCCATTGGACCTTCAACTCCTATTAATATTACTCCGTGCTTGCTATATACGCAAGCGAAATGTGACGTCACAGATCATCAGTGGATGCAAGAAAATGATTTTCTGTGTTAATCGTCCATTGGATTTTTTGTAAAAAATTAATAAAAATCCAGAAAAATTATTTCCCGATTTTAATCCCCATATTTGGGTATAGATAAGTATTAGTTATCGTATGCATGTGTTAGTTTGAGTTATTTTGCTGTCAAAATGACAAAATTTAAATTTTTAATTTCAAAACTCTGTCGTCCTTGGCATTTTTTGTATTTGGCGATCAAACACGTAATACGAAAATATGCATGCCAGATGTATATATTCGTAATATGTATTGTACGAAATATTGTTTCATATTATTCATTACTCTCTTAATATAAGTTGTTAAAATAACCATGATTTTTGAAAGGAATTAAATATGTTCGCCAGATAATTTGGCGGTATATTTTTCTCCGCCACGGATGACAGATATCAAATCTATTCCGCTGCAACATATTAGTATCTTATATCAGATACTTTATTAAGACGTTTGAGAACAAATTTGATTTCAAATTGTGATAGAATATTTATCATTTTCCTTTTAATTAGTATATTAGTTGATATTTATTGTGTAAATATCATCCTTTGAGATGAAATGTTTATGTTTTCAATCAAATATGGAAATTTGCCATTTTTTTTTAATTTTTTTTCCTACAGTTTTGAAATTTAAAATTCAAATTTTATCAATTTTACAGCAAAAATAACTTAATCTAACGCATGCACACGATAACTAATACATATCTATCCGCGATTGTAATGAAATACTCGCCCTCTGGTGGGCTAAGGTGAAATTATCATACCACTGCATATCATCATATTATGCAATCGATTTTCCATGATGTGATGGCGGAGAAAGAACAATAATAAATACACGTGGCTATTATATTTACTAACAACTGCAGTTCAGAAAGCGCCATCTATCGATCATTACAAACGCGGATAGCGAAATATGGGGATTAAAATAGGGAAATAATTTTCCTCGATTTTTAATAATTTTTTACAAAAATTCCAATGGGCGATTATCATAGGAAATCTTTTTCTTGCATTCACTGACGGTCAGTGACGTCATCACTTTCTTTGCGTATAGATGAGTAATCGTCACCTCTCTTGCAAATTATATAAATAGATAGTCATGTGGCAAGTAGATATTTTCGCTGGATTTACTCCGGAATGAGGAATTTGCATACATGGTGGATTTGAACAAAATCCTATTTTCCTGGTAGTTTTAGGCCCATAAATTTTAAAAAGTTTATTAAAAATGCAAAAAAAGTTCTCATTAATTTAAAAAATAACTTTAAAATTAACCAAAAAAGCACGTGACTTCAAAACGCTGCCTGTCGTCACACTTTATGATGCATTAGTGTTTACATTTTGTTAGCCTGGTTAGTAAGCAGCACGGAGTAAAAAGACAGGAGAAGAAGGTAACGCTGAAGTTTTGTGATGTTGTTTTCTAATGTTTACAGATGGCGCCAGCGTGCAATCCTTCCTTCTCTCCAGCTTCCGCAATGTTATTCAATGGGGAAATGTCTCGTTTTAATTATTTTTTTTAAAATAATATCAAGCTGAAAAAATTTCGATTGAAAGCAAATTTCATTAAATAGAGTATTCTAACCAACATGTTTTTTTTTAAGAGCCATTTTATACTAATTTTACTTTGAAAGAAAGCTTTTAAAAAATGACGATTCTTATGAACCGAAACTAGCTAAAACAGACAGTTGGGAGGAAGGAGAATGGATGAAATTTTGTAAAGAACAAAAATAAACTTACTTTAGGTGCAGAAAACACGAACTCGGACTTTATTTTTCTCCTAGTGCTTTTTTTTTTGTTTTTCTTATCCCTATCATAGCCTGTTTTACAACTAGGAACGAAGCATTTATTTGAAACATCTGAATTATGCAGTTTTAAGAACTTACAAAGAAATTAAATTGCTTAAAATGAAAATTTTTAAATGTACTTCAGCAAAATTCTATTGAAAACAACAGTATATCCGCGCCGAAGTAGGGAGGAATGACAAGTGGCGCCCTCAATATTTACCAAAAATTTAGATCACAGTTTCGTAGCTTTCTCCCATTGGACCTTCAACTCCTATTAATATTACTCCGTGGTAAGCAGCTATTCGCTTTAAATTTCGTACTTATCAATTGTTTATGTGTGAGTTCATTTTCTTTCGACATAAAAATAAATACATTTAATTAAACGTGAGCGTTAAAAAATTGTAAAAAGTTAAATTATGCATCTGGCAAAAATTGACGTCACTATCATTTTAAAGATTTTCTACACATTGATAAAGTGCTAATGTAGTTCATGATGCAAATATATGTTGTTCGGAAAGGACTAATGTTTTATTTTTATAACCAACTTTCTTTTTTAATTCAAATTTCCCGTAACTCTTTAACCAATCACATTAGAACGCGTCCATCTTTGGAATATCGATAATAAGGATTTACTCGCCAAAAAACTCGCCAAGGGTAAAAAGTCGCCACATTTGGCGTCAAATCCATTACCTGCCTATTGGAGCTTTTTAATGCGTTTTAAAGGGAAGATTAAGCTATTTTAACGCGAAAAAGAGCTGGAAATGCAGAAAATTGACATTTTAACAACTTACTAAGCCTCTTTGAAAGAATTTATACAAAAATAAATCGAATTATTTACAATTTCGTAACAATACGCATTGATAAAGTGCTAATGTAGTTAATTCTATAGCTATGATTCAAAAGAAAATTTAAAAACATGGTTTATAAAAAGTTTTTTATCTTATAATTATTTATTGCTATTAGGAGCTTATTATTTTCATATTTTATTTAATTAAAAGAAAACTATTCGAAAATTCGAAAATCTGACTTCGAAGTATTGCGTTGTACCGGGTTCTGAGATACTGTGAAAGTTTCAAAGCTAGCTATTAGCGAAGTTAGTTAAAAATAGATTGCAAGATTTGTACTGGACAAACAAACACACATTATCCTGCGTATTATTAACATTTTGATCGAATTCTGTTATCACTCTTTTTTTCCTATATTTTTAAGTTGAATTATTACAGGTAATATAATATCAGAAGAAATTACTTTTTATTTGATCATCGGCGATGAGATACATTCAAAGGTGACGTGTTTTTCTCAAATAAGCTGAGACTGTGTACTGACCAATGGAAAGTTTTAAATATTCCTGAAAGGAAAATATCTAAACATTTGCTTCTTCTTCCAGCTAATGAACTGTTCAAACTGCCTTTAGACAACAGCATAGGTTACCATAGAAAGTGTTACACAGTAAGTTTTACTCTGAAGTTGTAGCTAAATTATTGGCGAAACGTTAGTCGAGGCTTCCATGTGCACACTAAAAAATATTTTCTGTTCTGTTTATGTGTCTGTTTGCTTTGTGATAGCGGCCGTAAAAATCATGCTATTGACTTGGAATTTGGTACACATGTTCATGAAACCCCCAGAATTAGCTGTATAGTTTTAAGTGTGTATTTCATTTGTAGTTCGTGTACAGGGACACACCAAAGTTTTTCTTATCATTACGGCCTATGGACAGAATTTGTATGTGCCGCGATATCAGCCGCAAAAATCTCCCGATTGACTTGCAAATTCGTATACATGTTCAGGCTCTGTTTGGAAATAGCTGTGTAATTTTTTATATCTAGATTAGTTATGGATCGTGTACAGGGTCACAACAAAATTTTTCTTATCATTACGGCGTGAATTTCGTTTAAGCGAATTTTAACTTCGTTACTCTGCATTAAACAAAATGAAATTAGCGTACATGATTGAGATGCTTAAATTGATGTTTTCTATAGAAATTAAATATGCGTGCTTAGGCTTCATAATTAATGTACAGGACCTTACAAAAGTATTCCGAATATGTCATGTAATCATCCAAACTTTGTCAAATTTCGAACAATTATTTTTGAAAAACATAGAAAAAGTTGAAATGTTTTTACTGGTGTTCTTTTACACAGAAAAGCAAAAGAATTTCATAACATTAGAACTTATGGACACATTTTTATCTAAGCGCATTTTAACGCGTTTAGGCTGCATTCAGTGGAATTAACATATATTATAAACATACTTAAAAACATGTTTTATCTTTCTCTCTCTCTCAGAAAAGAAAAAAAAAATAGGTATGTATAAGCTAAATTTATTTACAGGACCATACAAAAGAATTCCGATGACATTCTGTAATCATTCAAATGATGTCAAATTAGGTTGAAATATAAGTGAGTTATAATTAATTAGGTGTACTATTTTTATTTGCGTATATAATAAAGGTGGCTCTTTTTCAGGGACACACAAAAGAATATCGTATCATTATGGTCTATAGACAGTATGTATTAAAAATGTATTTTAACATGGTTACATTAAATATTATGAAATGTTATTAGAATGTTTAAAAGCGTGTTTTTCTGTGGAAAATTGTGGGCATAGAATTAATAATTAGTTTAGAGGGTTACACAGGGTAATTTTTTTGCATGAAATTTGGTACATGTATTTATGACTTAAATCTTTGTACTAAATCATAGCTTGGTACAAGATTATGTATCAAATAATCTAATAGCCTTCTATTTATAAGGAATTAATAGAAGGTTGTTATTAGAAAAAAGAAATATATATACATATATATATATATATATATATATATATATGTAGAGAGATAGATATAGACAGAGATATACAGCGGAAAGTTGAAGGGGGGCGATAGCCCCGTTAGAAATGTATCTGTTTATGTAGCGAGTCGTCATTTACATACACTGACTACCAATAAGTATTTGGACACCTATGCAAATGACGATATCTGCGGTCCTGAGGTACGTCACGGCCTCCGCCGGTATATATCGTGTAGGAAACAGCATCGGCATTAGTCGCATGCAAGATGCTGCGCAGTTCGGAGCTCTCTGATTTCGAGAAAGGTATAATTATCGGGTATCACAAATGTGGCCGATCCTTAAGGGACATATCTAGCGATCTGAAATACCCAAAATCGACAGTGGCCTATGTGATTAAGAAGTGGAAGGTGAGCGGTGATTGTCGGAATGTGCCCCGAGTCGGCAGACCAACGAAACTGGGAGATAGAGACCGACGAGTGCTGTCCAGAGAAATTCGGAAGAACCGCACCCAACCGATGGCCCTCATCCGCGACGAGTTTCAACAGGCATCCGGGAGTATTGTTTCAATGAATACCATCCGTAAGGAAGCACATCTGCTTGGTTATTATGGTCGTGCTGCTGCCCATAAGCATTTGATCACAAAGTCCAACCGCGCTGCTCGGTTAATGTGGTGCAAAGCACATCGAAATTGGACCGTAGATCAGTGGAAACGGGTTCTTTGGAGTGACGAATCAAGGTTCACCCTTTACCGTTCGGATGGCAGGGTCTGGGTCTGGCGTCTACCTGGAGAACGTTTCCTGCCAGAATGCATTGTGCCAACAATCAAATTCGGTGGAGGGGGAATTATGGTCTGGGGTTTTTTCGCCTGGTATGGACTGGGATCCTTGGTCCCCATTCATGGTAAGCTCAACTCCGATGCCTACAGCACTATTTTGGATGACAATGTGCTTCCTACGTTGCGGCAGTTTTACGGGTTGGACCCCTGTTACTTTCAGGACGACAATGCCAGTTGTCATGTTTCGACGTTAACCAAGGCTTGGTATGGTGCCAATGGAGTTCATCGAATGGACTGGCCTGCCCAGAGCCCAGACCTGAACCCTATCGAGAACCTCTGGGATGAGTTGCATCGCCGAATTCAGGGGTGCACTACCCGTCCAAAATCGGTGAAGGAACTTCTATGTCTTCTCCAAGCCGAGTGGAAGAAAATACCACTAGCTGTCATACAAAGACTTGTGGAAAGTATGTCCCGGAGGGTTCACGCTGTAATTGCCTCTCGTGGAGGCTCTACCAACTATTGATTTTGAATAAAGTTAGTTTTTATTTTCTATCACAGGTGTCCAAATACTTATTGGTAGTCAGTGTATATACTAGAAAAGCCCCGGTTCGGAAACGAACTGAATTCTGAATGCAGGAAAATTTTTAAAATCAAACTCGAAATGTACAAAACTCGGCCATATGCTGTTTGCGTGCCAATAGATCAAAGTGAGTTAATAAAATCATTTTTAAATTCATGATATCCATGAAGGTAGTGAATGAACGAAGGCTTTGCCCGCTTCGCTGGTAACTATATTAAAAGGAAAGTTTTTCCTATATCGCTTAAAAAAAAAAAAAATCATGAAATTGCTCTCAAGCATTCTTTGGTTCCCCGCTGCCTTCGGCATCGACGCACTCGTTCTCAGACTCTCGGGTGCCTGGGTCTGTTGTCTGTGACAATAGCTTACCAGTGAGCCTCCATTTGAGAGCTTATCAGATGACACTTTCGAAACGGACAGTATCGAAAAAATTGAAGCAGCAATTTTATATTTGAATCCCAGTTACATATACGTGGTGTACATAATATTTTCTTTCACGTTTTTTTTTTTTTTTTTTTTTTTTTTTTTTTTCTATATTTATTTAATTTATTCGATCAACCATAAAATGACAACAATTTCACGCCAAATATAATATTACAATGTGCTATGATCGGCTACGTATATAATAAAAGGGACGATTTTTTTGAATCCGTCGGATTAAACAGCTTATCGATCGGACAATTACATTTTTAAAATTAACTAAAGTATGAAAATTTTGTGGCAACTTGCGTCCACTCACAGACAAACAGAGACCAAGGAAATCGCTTAACCGTTTATATATAGAGAGATTTGTTATTAATGTGATGGAGAACATGTAAAGTAATCTGATTTTATAACCATGTTTTTATTAACTTCGATTCTTGTTTGTTTGTTTGTTTGTTTGTCCGGTACAAATCTTGCAATCCCTTTTCGCAGTAGCTCAGAACCTGGTGACTGCACAATACTTCGAAGTCCGATTTTTGAATAGTTTTCTTTTAATTAACTAAAATATGAAAATAATAAGCTCTTAATAGCAATAAAATAGCCATTAAAATATTAGCTATAATTTAATTGTTGCCAAAAAAAAAAAAAAAAATATTACGAGTTAATTTTCTTTCGACATAAAAATAAATACATTTAATTCAACGTGAACGTTAAAAAATTATAAAAAGTTAAATTATGCATCTCACAAAAATTAATTGACGTCATTATCACTTTAAAAAATTTATACACATTGATAAGTGCTAATGTAGTTCACGATACTTATATACGTTGTTCTAAAAGAAGTAATATTTTATTTTTAAAACCATTCTTTTTCTTCACTATTATTATTATTTCACTGAACTGGGTCCGAGTAAATATTATTTTTTATGCTCGCGTATTTTATGAATGATTCATCAGAAAATTTAAAAACATGGTATATAAAAAGTTTTTTTTTTTTTTTTGTCTTATAATTATTTGGTACTTATATCATAAACAGTGCAACATCGTACGGTGTAAATCCATTTTGACCAATAGCTAACTAAATTAACTTGTTGTAGCACCTTTACGCGATTAAATTTAACTTAAAACATTTTAAATTAATATCAAGTTATAATCCATAGACATTCCACTATTTATTGCTAAATCAGTTAATGTAGTAGTTACACTACAATATAAAAAAAAATCGATTCTTACTTGTGAAAATAAATAAACATATAAAGTACTAGCAGGCTTTGCCCGCTTCGCTGGTCATTATATTGAAATGAATCCCCAAAACAGCATATCATTAATAATAATAAAATATCTTTAAAAAAAAAATCATTGAAATCCGTCAAAATCTAATTTTAAGTTCCTGCTACATTCTGTCACGGTATCCCCGCTCGTCACAGTCGAGTCTGGACCCACAATGCCTTCGGCAGTCACTTACCTGCTTTTTACTCCCCCTCCCTCGTGGTTACAGTTGAAAGCTTTACAAAATCTCATCAAAGTGCATATTTCGCACACTTAATTAACACCCACACACCAAAATTCGCCATTCTTAGGTAATTTGGACGGATTTAAGCTTCAAAATGTGGTTTTTGCCCCGCCCGCCCCAAGGGGAAGGGGGGGGGGGGGGTAAATTTCCAAAATTATTTTATATTGCATGTTGCATACACATACCTAACCGACACATAAAAAAATTGAGATCCTGAAATTATTTAAAGCTGAGCTATGCTTTAAAACTTTTTTTTTTAAATCTCTCCCCCCGTTCTTAAAGGAGGGAAGGAGGAGGGAATTTCGCAAAATCTCTTCATACTATGAGTTAGATACATATAATCGTCCCTTACATAAAAAAATTCCAACCTCAGATAACTTAGTGCAGCGTTACGCATGAATACATGTTTTTGCCCCCCATTCTCCAAAGGGCGGTAGGGTGGAATTTATAAAATCCCTTTGTAGTGTGTGTTCAGTTCGATTTCCTCGTGTGTTGAGTACCCTTCTTCCAAAACCTTTTCCCTTCCCCCCCTTAAAAATCCAAAATTCCAAAATCGCAGAAAATAATTTTTTTGTACTCAAGTCTGGTCTTTCCATCTGCAATTTCTTCACCGTTAAGTAATTTGGAGCCGAGTTAAGCCTTCTGCCTCCCAAGGGGGACAGGGAGGGGGGTATTTTGCAAAGTTTCGTCTTAGTTGGGGGTCAGGCTCCGAAAACCAACATGGTCACTAAAATTTGTGACCCTCTTTCCCACAGAATCGTCATGGCAGTGTTGAGTCAGTGAATCAGTGAGTTTACTCTTTTATATGTACAGATTTGTTTATATTTTTTATGGACTACTTGGCTTAAGGTTGCTGTCACAAAAATAGATTCCTTGGCGTAAAATGTCCTATCTACTTCAGTATTAAAATTAAAAATATACCCAGGATTATCAACAAATAAAGCTCTTTAGTACAGATCTGAATTAGCTTTCATTTTCTTATTATTTAATTTTGATAATGACGTTATGTTGTCATGTGCCTAAGCAAATTTAATATTTATTATTATTTTTTTTATTATTATTCGCGTGAAATATTCTTTGGCAACAATTAAAAATTGAAATAAATTATTTTAAAGTTTTATTATAGAAGAAATATCTATATTATATAGAAGATTAATTAAAAATTTACATTTTTCCCGGTATAAATAGTAGCCTATGTCTTATTCCAGACTATTATCTATCTCTGTACAAAATTTCATCCAGATCCGTTTATCCGTTGTGGCGTGATTGAGTAACAAACATCCATCAAAACTTTCGCATTTATAATATTAGTATAGATTCTTAAAAATTATTAAACTCACAAATGCAATTATTCTACTGTTTAGAAACGCACAGTATTACTTTTATTTTATTTTATATTGAATATTAATATTTTTGCACTTAAGAACAATATTTACTGAATTCGATTTTTTCTTTTTGAATATCACGTGATTGAGCAGACGACTATTTTATTTATTTAACGTTCATTTATATTTTCATTAATTTTTGGAACTCTCCAGCAACATTATCTAAATTGTTTTTTTACTCCATTTTCATATTTTCGTTTTTTTATGTGCATGAGCAAATTTAATGTTTTATAATTTTTATTTTTTGCGTGAAAGCATATTTCATTTTATGTTGGGAAAAAAAAAAAAAAAAAAGTAACTTTTTTTTTTTTTTTTTTTTTTTTTTTTTGCAACAAATAAAAATTTAAATGTCCATTTAAAAAGCTTTTACCAGGTTATTATTTTCATATTTTAATTATTTTTTTTTTTTAATCTAATCAAAATTTTGTTACAAATAAGGTACCAAATGAAAAGGGGAATTTTTCTGAATCCGTCGGATTAATTAACTTATCGATCGCACAATTACACTTTTTTAAATTAACTAAAGTATGAAAATTTGGTGGCAACTTGCGTCAATACACAGACAAACAGAGTCCAAGAAAATCTCTTAGCCGTTTATATATGTATATACTAGCAGGCTTTGCCCGCTTCGCTGCTCACTATCTATACTAATATTATAAATGCGAAAGTTTGGATGGATGTTTGTTACTCAATCACGCCACAACGGCTAAACGGATCTCGATGAAATTTAGTACAGAGATAGAAAATAGTCTGGAATAAAACATAGGCTGCTATTTATATCGGGAATTTTATTAGATTTTAAAATTAATTAAAATATGAAAATAATAAACTGGTAATTGCCTTAATATAAGCCATTTAAATTTTTAATTGTTGCCAAAAAAGTTTACGAGGTATTTTTTATTTATTTATTTCTTCTTCTTATTTTTTTTTTTTTTTTTTCCTTCAACATAAAATGAGATATGCTTTCACGCGAAAAATAAAAAAATACTAAATGTTAAATTGGTGAATGAGAAAGTGACATATTTATAACTTTAAAATAAAATAGTAATAATACAAATCTAGCATATTCCTTCTGAATTTTATTTCATGGCATTTTTTTATATACCTCAACTTTAGACTTTTTTTTTTTTTTTTTTAGGACTGGGGACTATTAGTCTCAATCTGGGATTTTTGCGTTGTCGTTTTTCGATAGTTGGACATTTGTCGAAATCTAAAATTTATCGAAAATTCAATTGAATAATTTGAAAGCGATGTTATAATTTGAATAAAAAAAAGAAAGAAAGAAAAAAAAAAAAAAACTAATGGTCCTCCGTCCTAAACTAAATTCTGCTTTTGCCAGAATTTCATCAAAATCTTTAATTAATAACAATCAGTATCGTTGCAAACGATATCGAAAAAGTTTTTTTTTTTTTTTTTTTTTTAATTTTGAATTAGGAAATAAAAAGTGCGCGAGCAATATGAAATAAAATTAGTAAAAAAATGAATTTAATAATTTAATTTTTATATAAAACATGATCGCGTGCTATCTTAAAAAGTAGATGCAAAATTTAAAGTTTAATTTTTTTTGGCAACAATTATAAATTAAAATAAATAATTTAATGAAAGTTTAGAAGTTAGAATTTCTAATTTTTTTATTATATTATTATTATTATTATTATTTTCATTTAGTACTTAGATTTGCTGAAAATTCATAACGAGTACAATCTTTACTTTCCAAGGAAATTAAAAGAGCATTTATGATTTCAGTTAGTATGTCTGTCCCTCTTTTTGCGCTTTATCTAATAGATCTTTTTAGTGCTAGAGGCCTATTTCAGTCGGTACAGCGTTGTCGAATATTTATACGTCACTCTTGATAGTGCTAAGGGCCTATTTCAGTCGGTTTATTGAATGGGGATTTATTGAACGAAGATTTTGTAGATAATTTGATTATTCATAACGAAGGTTACAAGTTTTTAAAAAATATAAAAAATTCTCCCAAGGTACAACTTTGACATGAGTCCCCCCAAGGCACAACTTTGACATGAGTCCCCCCCCAAGGTAGAACTTTGACATGAGTCCCCCCAAGGCCCAACTTTGACATGAGTCCCCCCCAGGCCCAACTTTGACATGAGTCCCCCCCAATGTACAACTTTGACATGAGTCCCCCCCAGGCCCAACTTTGACATGAGTCCCCCCCCAAGACCCAACTTTGACATGAGTCCCCCCCCAAGGCCCAACTTTGACATGAGTCCCCCCCAAGGCCCAACTTTGACATGAGTCCCCCCAAGGTACAACTTTGACATGAGTCCCCCCCAAGGCACACCTTTGACATGAGTCCCCCCCAAGGCACACCTCCCCCTCATTGGGAAAAAGAGAAAAAACGTTGTTTTGCGGCTATAAGACAGTTTGGACTTCCAACGTTATTTGTTACAGTATCTGCAGCTGAAACACATTGGTTTGATTTAATGAAAACTTTATCATGGAATTTAGATCGTCACGAATTAACTAAAGAAGAATTTGTCGATATTAACAAGTTTAGCAGTAGGCCTCTGGCACTAAATTAAAATCTGTCAATGTCAGATTTTCATGCTTTTTTTTATTTTTAATAATTTACTTGACATTCATATACGACAATCAGGTTTCCTATTGAAAATAATTTACTGCTACATTACAGTAGAACTGCAGTGTCTTGAATTCTTTTATTCTTGAATATTTATTATAAATAATATTTTGAAATCTTTTGTTAATCACTGTATATTCATTAACAAATGAATTTAAATACTTTACTTTCCGTCCTATGTATTTCTTTTAAACACAGTTTAATATCTCTATATAATAAAACATACATTATTGTTTCGGGTAAATCGATGGAAAATATTTTTATTTTCTCTGCTCTCTTTTATGTATTGCAGCAAATTGCAACCGGGCTAGACATCACCTCGAAATCACTAACAATAAATTGTACAATATTTTATGATTAGCTGAAAATCATTAAGTTATATTAACGAAAACCATAGAATAATAATAAAGGAAGAAGGAGCGTACGTGTTTTGGTTTCGGTTTGTAAAATCCAGGAATGCCGGGTATACGGTTGTAACAGTGCTTCCATCTGATTGGTTGGCAACTTGTTGGCGGAGATTTTTGAATCGTCTCGTCTCTCTCTCAATCAGTCTCCGAGGCAGCACCCACAACAAACAGCGATAAATCAGGGAGGATGGGTGCCCTACTTCAAAGTTGAGAGGAGCAAAAGTAGCTTTCGCTGGCATTTCACTAGAAGGGGTTTGTAAGCATTTGAGTATTGGCATGCTCCTTCTTCCTTTATTATTATTCTATAACGAAAACACGCGAATTTTTTTAATTTTTGGACAGTTCTAAAGCATTTTCTTTACTTATCCGCAACCCTAATCGAACTGTGGATGCCCGGTGACGTCACAGTCAACCGGATGTTGGGTACGCTTCGGCTAATACTACTATATAACAGGCTGAATCATTCGCCGCCATTTGTACGGCAAGTCCGTCATTGCTAAACTTAAGATTACTATATAATAGTCTTATATAGTCTCGTATAATAATCTTATATGGTGGTTCGTCACTGCCAAACCTAAGACTATTATATAATAGTTTTATATAATCTCATATAATAGTCATATACAATAGTCTTAGTTTTAGCAATGACGGACAAATGGCGGCGAATGATTCAGCCTGTTATATAGTAGTCTTAGCTTCGGCATGTTTCTCCTCAAGGGAATGAACTAGCCCTTCTCTTCTATAGTCCTGGTCCATAACAGTTACTTGGTTTTGTCTAAACCATTGCATTGTAGAGGTTGACACGTGAATGGAGCACTTGTCTTGCTGATGTATCCATTCTTCCCCACCTAGCAACTTTCGAAAAAGAAGTAACTGTACTTCTAGCATTTTCTGGTAATCTTCGGAACATTGGCGACCTTTTAAAAAAACAATATCGGTAGTGACTGTAGTTCCATTAAAGGAAAATGCTCCCCGCACCATGAGTGAACCCCCTCCTTGTTGTCTGCCGAAAAATGTTTGTGGTTCCTTGCGAATATCGTACCAGTAATATTCCCAACCATCGGGGCCATCTAAATTGAACTTATTTTCACCACTATACAGAACACTCAACAATGGCTCCTATATATATGAGCTGGCGCATCAGGCATTTTGTTGCCTTATGGTTGTCGCATGTACCCAGAGCGTTTCATTGATAAAAAACGGCAGTCATTACTTTTATCGTCTTGTGTTACTTTAGAGTTACTCCTTTTATTATATTTCATAGTTTTAGCTAAGTAAAGTACGATATGGGAGTTTGTTTAACGATAAACTGCTATAATCACTCAAGAAAATAACATAAAATGTTCAGATTTCCAAATGATAATTTAAAAAGTATAAAACAATATTACTTTTATTTTTTTTTATTTTTTTTTTTAGCACGGATGAATAACGCTTGCCATAAAAGCTATTCAGCATTATATTAAAGGTATTTACTTATTGATGATTCTGGACATATTTTTAAATTTTGATGATGAAGTAGGTCGGACATTTTTCGCCAAGGACAGCCACTTAAAGACAAGTAGCGTATCAAAAATATAACTAAATTATAAAATATTGAAAAAAAGAAAGAAAAGAAAAGATAGAAAGAAATAGGAACAATAATCGCATAAATTATAATTTGGTCTAGAACGACGACAAAAATTCAAAAGTCGGCAAGGGGATCTATATTAAGGTTGTACCATGATCAGGATTACATATTAATTAATTTATTTTTCTATATACCAACTACTATTAACTAAGCATGAAGTATATATAACCACAACAACAACAACAGTATAATAATAATAATAATAATTGTCTCATGCGATATGCGTAGCCTATCATAAGCATATTGTGATATTATATTTGGCTTGAAATTGCTGTCATTTTATGGTTGATCGATTAAATCAAATAAATATAGGAAATAACGTGAAAGCAAATATGTACATCACGTATAATATTCATATGTAACTGGGATTCAAATATAAAAGAGCTACTTAAAATTTTTCGATACTGTCCGTATCGAGACTGTCATATATAATGATAAGCACCCAAATGGAAGCCCACGGGTAAGCCATTGTCGCAGGCAATAGGGACAGGCACCGGAGACTGCGAGGACGAACAAGTCGCTCCCGAAGGCAGCGGGAACCCAAAACGAGCTTTTGAGCGATTTCAGTATTTTTTTTTTTCTTTTTTTTCATAAAGCTACATAGAAAAAAAGAGTTTCCTTTAAATATAATGACCTGTGAAGCGGGCAAAGCCTGCTAGTATATTTAAATAAATTAAAAAAAAAAAAAAAAAAATCTGGTGTGAAACGAAACAACCACATGACTTCAATTACCCAGAATTACACGTATTATATGCACTTACTGAAGATAATGTAATCAGAAGTTCAGAAGACATAAATTTTACCTAACGAAGTAGACGCCTAAAAGTTTTCCTTTGAGAGAAAGCTGATACACGTTTAACGAAGTAAAAATCAGATTTAAATAGCGAGTTTAAAAATAAGAAAAAAAATCGATTGAGCTATTTTTTAAAACACCAAATTCTGAGATCTAAAACTAATTTTAATTTTTATGTAATAACCACGTAGTACATGAGAAAGGATATCTAAAATGGGTTTATGTAACAATTTTCAAGGAAACGTTAGAGCCGTTTTTGCGATACCGATTTTTATCAAATTTGACCTATTCTATTGTTGACTGGAAAACAACAATGGCATACAAAATGATGTCTAAAAAGGGTTAAGATGGCAAGTTTAAAAAAAATCTGTACAGCCATTTTTAAAGAAATGTACTTGCGAGACCTGAAATTTATACAGGTCGCTCATCAACTTTCCTGAAATAACTTACTATATCATGCGAAAGGACATCTTCTAACAACTTTGAAGAAAATCGTTGCAGCCGTTTTTGAGATACGAACTTACAGTTCTACTTCTGGTTCCCGATGTCCCACTTACGTTTTTTCAATTTTTCCTAAAATTTGAAAATGTCATCTGTACACCATACCTGCCTCAATTCTGAAGTTTCATAGTTCTATCTTTATTAGTTTCGGAGATATGGTAGTTTATTCCCCACACACATACACGCACACTGACCAATTGCCAAAAACTTTTTTTTTTCTCTTTAACTCAGGAGACCTTAAAACATGTAAATCAGGTGAAAACTTGACATCAGATTTTCGGACCAAACAATACTTCCATTACCTACAGTAGTCTGGTAATGGAAGTAAAAAATAATAGCTATTTTTTATACCGCTTTACAAATAAAAGTTAAAGAGAAAGTATATTGAAATTGCTTATAAACTTCGCTTATGACCCTCGCTGCCTTCGGCAGAGGCTTCCTCACCGCAACATCTCGGTATTGGATAATTTAATTTATAAAGATGCCAATAACATAGGTAATTAGTCATTTTCTTTTTTATAATAAACAGAACGGAAAACGCACAATATTTTACCTAGAATCACTTTGTATAGTTAGAACAATTAAAAAAAATTATTTTCCAATTTTACCCTCTCGCATTAAGTTAAATACAATACTTCCATTATTTTCGGTAGTCGGAAAATGGAAGTAAAAATATTTAAATTCAGAAAAATCATGCTAAAGTAATGGAACAGTGGGCCTCTTGGCGGAATTTGAAATTTGGCACCGAAGTAGCTTGGACGTTTCTCGCCAAGTTTACGTACTCAATCACGATGCCCATTATAACTTATCGCAGAAATGACAACAAAAATATAAAAGTCGTCAAGTGGCCTTATATAGATATAAAGATATATGTAAGAAAAATAGCAATTTAAAAAAAAAAAATAATAATAATCCTTTTAGAATAACATATATCAGCATAATGAATTACGTTAACATTTTATCAATATGCATGACGTCAATTTTTGTGAGATGCATAATTTAATATTTATTTATATATGTTTTATTCTTCACATTTAATTAAATGTATTTTTATATCAAAAGAAAATGAACTCGAATTTTTTTTTTTTCTTTGGCAACAATTAAATTAAGCATAAAATTTCAATGGCTATTTTTACAGCTATTTTGAAGTTAATATTTTCATATTTTCATTAATTAAAATAAAACAAATTAAAAATTCGAAAATCGGGCTTCGAGGTGCACAAGGATCCCACGGAGGGCACCTTCATGTCGAAACACGTAACTGTCCGAGTTCCGCTACGCCATCCACAAACACACAGACATTGCCTTTTATATATATAAAGGTATATATATATAAAGAGAGATTCGTGTTAGGACTCACCCGAAGAGAAAGAAAGCGAAACACTTGTATTAGATTAGGGAGAAATCCAATGTTACTGATGTCATTTCTAGAAGTAAGTTAAAATGGAGCTGGGCTAGGTACTTTTCCAGAAGAAATGATGATAGATGGACCACCAGACCTATTTTAGATAATGCGATACAAGAAAAGTTCGAGAAAGACACCAATGTGTCGTTGGAGAGATAAAATTGTGAAGTTTGGAAAAGCAGAATGGAGAATAATTGCAGAAAAAAGAGCAGATTGGAATCACCTAGAAGAGGCCTTCATCCTGCACATCTGATAAAGGTTGAAATTGGTGATGATAATGATATATATAAAATGGAGTAAATAATTATTATCAATGATCTAATAAATAATGAGTGATGAAAATAGGACGTGGAGGCTTCTGACCTGCAGATCAACTAGCTATTAATATTTTACTTTTTTTAGCACTTTTTTTCAGGAATATGATTTTTGCACTTACGTGCAAGTTAATTTAAAATTTATTCAATGAATCACAATATTACCAGAAATATACTGCGCACAGCTATGAACCAGCATCGAAAATATAAACTCAGTTCCTTCAAATTGGAATAATTTTTCCAAATTTATGTGCAAAGTCTACTTCCAGAACATTTGATATTTTCATTACCTATCTTAAAAAGAATATATTAGCAACATTTTCAGATTGCCCCCAAAAAGTTGAAACGAGCTTGTTTTTAAATGACAATTTTAGCAATTAACCCACGGTCTAAATATATATGTTACCGTTAAAGTATATAATTCAGTTATTTCATAGAATAACTAGGTATTTCATGAAATAACTAGAGAAGTCAGTTAAAGTATATAATAGATAAAAAATTTCATACTTTACCTAGTTATTCTATGAAATAACTAATGACAGACCGTTAAAGTATAAAATAAACAATTTCAAAATTATTTTATAAATTAATTGATCATAAATTCATGTACGCAAAGCGTACAGACGTTCGAAAAACTGGCTGCTGCAGTACAAAATTGTGCATATGTTTCAGATTCATGCATCTTGAGATAGGGATATACAGTGATGTTTTTTTTTTGTTGTTGTTGTTTTCATGTACGCAAAGCGTACAGACGTTCGAAATACTGGCTGCTGCAGTACAAAATTGTGCATATGTTTCAGATTCTTGCATTTTGAGATAGGGGTATCCAGTGATTTTTTTTTTTTTTTTTTTTTTTTGGTTTTCTTCGAAATACAGGCTGCTTCAGTACAAAATTGTGTATATGTTTCAGATTCATGCATCTTGAGATAGAGGTATCCAGTGATGTTTTTTTTTTTGGTTTTTATGTACGCAAATCGTACAGACGTTCGAAATACTGGCTGCTGCAGTACAAAATTGTGCATATGTTTCAGATTCATGCATTTTGAGATAGGGGTATCCAGTGATTTTTTCAGTGCTAGAGGCCTATTTCAGTCGGTACAGTTGTCGAATTTTTATACGTCACTCTTAATTAGTGCTAGAGGCCTATTTCAGTCGGTTTATTGAATGGGGATTTATTGAATGAAGTCCCCCCAAGGCACAACTTTGACATGAGTCCCCCCCCAGGCCCAACTTTGACATGAATCCCCCCCCCAGGTACCCCTATTTCAGTCGGTACAGCGTTGTCGAATTTTTATAATACACTCTTAATAGTGCTAAGGGCCTATTTCAGTCGGTTTATTGAATGAAGTCCCCCCAAGGCACAACTTTGACATGAGTCCCCCACCAGGAACAACTTTGACATGAGTCCCCCCCAAGGTACAACTTTGACATGAGTCCCCCCCAGGCCCAACTTTGACATGAGTCCCCCCAAGGCCCAACTTTGACATGAGTCCCCCCAAGGCCCAACTTTGACATGAGTCCCCCCAAGGTAAAACTTTGACATGAGTCCCCCCCCAAGGCACACCTTTGACATGAGTCCCCCTCCAGGCCCAACTTTGACTTGAGTCCCCCCAAGGTACAACTTTGACATGAGTCCCCCCCAAGGCCCAACTTTGACATGTGTCCCCCCCAGGCCCAACTTTGACATGAGTCCCCCCCCAGGCCCAACTTTGACATGAGTCCACCCCAAGGCCTAACTTTGACATGAGTCCCCCCAAGGCCAAACTTTGACATGAGTCCCCCCCCAAGGCACACCTTTGACATGAGTCCCCCCTAAGGTACAACTTTGACATGAGTCCCCCCAAGGCCCAACTTTGACATGAGTCCCCCCCAGGTACAACTTTGACATGAGTCCCCCCCAAGGCACAACTTTGACATGAGTCCCCCCAGGCCCAACTTTGACATGAGTCCCCCCAAGGTACAACTTTGACATGAGTCCCCCCAAGGCCCAACTTTGACATGAGTCCCCCCCAAGGCACACCTTTGACATGAGTCCCCCCCAAGGCACACCTCCCCCTCATTGGGAAAAAGAGAAAAAACGTTGTTTTGCGGCTATAAGACAGTTTGGACTTCCAACGTTATTTGTTACAATATCTGCAGCTGAAACACATTGGTTTCATTTAATGAAAACTTTATCATGGAATTTAGATCACGAATTAACTAAAGAAGAATTTGTCGATATTATCAAGTTTAGCAGTAGGCCTCTGGCACTAAATTAAAATCTGTCAATGTCAGATTTTCATGTTTTAAATAATGAAATAATGTCGTGTCTGTATAATTTATTTTATTTTTTTATTTTTTTTTTTTTTTGGTTTTCTTCGAAATACTGGCTGCTGCAGTACAAAATTGTGCATATGTTTCAGATTCATGCCTCTTGAGATAGAGGTATCCAGTGATGTTTTTTTTTGGTTTTTATGTACGCAAAGCGTACATATGTTCGAAATACTAGCTGCTGCAGTACAAAATTATGCATATGTTTCAGATTCATGCATCTTGAGATAGAAGTATCCAGTGATGTTTTTTTTTTTTTTTTTTTGGTTTTTATGTACGCAAAGCGTACAGACGTCCGAAATACTGGCTGCTGCAGTACAAAATTGTGCATATGTTTCAGATTCATGCATTTTGAGATAGGCGTATCCAGTGATTTTTTTTTTTTTTTTTTGGTTTTCTTCGAAATACTGGCTGCTGCGGTACAAAATTGTGCATATGTTTCAGATTCATGCATCTTGAGATAGAGGTATCCAGTGATGTTTTTTTTTTTGTTTTTATGTACGCAAAGCGTACAGACGTGCGTGATACTGGCTGCTGCAGTACAAAATTATGCATATGTTTCAGATTCATGCATTTTGAGATAGGGGTATCCAGTGATGCTTTTTCTTTTGGTTTTCATGTACGCAAAGCGTACAGGCGTTCGAAATACTGGCTGCTGCAGTACAAAATTGTGCATATGTTTCAGATTCATGCATCTTGAGATAGGGGCATCCAGTGACGTTTTTTTGGCTTTCGTGTACGCAAAGCGTACAGACGTGCGTGATACTGGCTGCTGCAGTACAAAAATTTACTTAAAATGCATGAAATTCAAAAATATGCAAAATTTTGTACTGCAGCAGCCAGTGTCACGCATATCTGTACGCTTTGCGTACATGAACACAAAAAAAAAAAAAAAAAAAATTACTGGGTTGCCCTATCTCAAAATGCATGAATCTGAAAAGTATGTACAATTTTGTACTGCAGCAGCCAGTATTTCGAACGTCTGTACGCTTTGCGTACATGGAAACAAAAAATAAAACATCACTGGATACCCCTATCTCAAAATGCATGAATCTGAAAAGTATGCACAATTTTGTAATGCACCAGCCAGTATTTCGAACGTCTGTACGTTTTTTGGACATGGAAACAAAAAAATAAAGCATCACTGGATACCCCTATCTCAAAATGCATTAATCTGAAAAGTATGCACAATTTTGTACTGCAGCAGCCAGTATTTCAAACGTCTGTACGCTTTGCGCACATGAAAAAAAATCACTGTGGGTACACCTATCTCAAAGTGCATGTGTCTGAAAAATATGCAAAATTTTGTGCTGCAGCACTGCTAAAATAACCGGTAAATGTGGTAAATATTGAATTATTAATCACATTCCCCAAGATTTAGCGGGGATTATGCATAATCATTTCATACTTTAACGATCAAGTAATCGTTATTCTATAGAATACCTAGTTAAATCGTAGAATTCAATAATATTATATACTTTAACTGACTTGTCTAGTTATTTAATGAAATACCTAGTTATTCTATGAAATAACGGATTTCATGCTTTAACGGTAACATATATATGTATTTGTTTTTTTCTTTCTTTCTTTTTTTTTTTTTTTCTTTTAAATCAGTTTATACATATGTTTCTGAATGAAATGGACTCTTCCCACCTGACGTCAGAGGTCATATGATAGAGGAAAAACAAATAGCAGACGAAGTCTTGTTTATCTAGAGCGATTGCTGAAATGTCATATTTTCTATTCTTATTTTTGATCAATCGTATTTAATCTGTGACCCATTCTTGCCGTCAGGAGGCGGGCTGTTCTTCCACTGGAGATCGTCTGCCTATTTTTATTTTTTATTGATTGGCAACATGGTTTTTTCTGATGATAAAAAGTTTTGTTTTTCTGTTGTAAAAGAAGGATTGTGAATCCGCAAGGATATGGAAGAGCGTTCTTCTGACGCTCGACAGCTAATATTAAATGCTTGGCAGCTAATATTAAATATTGTGATAGCTGCAGATATTAATGAAACAATTATGTACATAAAATGTAAATAGTGCGTCTAATTAAACGTTTGTGTCGTGAAACTTAGCTGTGTTCATTTCAACTCTTTTGTGATTACTTAGAATAAGCCGGCGAAAAAGAACAAGACCTGTCGGGTAAGAAATATTTTATCCTCTTTCTTATGAAATTTATAAAACCTGACGGGACATTTAATGGCGCCCGTTCACAGGGACGCCGGTAGAAAAATTTGTTCTAAGTAATAAATTCTAATTTGTTCTAATGAATAAAGTATAGAAATAGAATATAATTTATTCTAATTGAAATATGATCTCATTTTTATGAGAAGATAACATTAAAAATTTGAAATACTTTTTGTAAGTATTATTGAGAATAATTTTGAAAACATAAAATGTATGTTTATTTTTGAACTGCTCATTTGATATTTGGAACAATATGAAGAATTTGTTTATGTTGAAGAAAATGTTAATACATATTCTATGAATGCATATTTTGATTTTACATTGATTTTGCATATTTTGATTTAATAAAGAAGATTATTATTTTATATGAAAATTGTTATTTTGAATCAAAGTGTTCGAAAATTGAATGTTTTTGTTCTCAAAACATTATTTAGAATTCTAAAATTTCTTCCCAGAATTACTTTCGATTTCGGAATATTTTTTGTTCTCGTTTTATGAAGCTTTGATTTGAAGTGTTTGTTTATTATTTTATCAGTCTTTATTTGAATTATGGAAGCCGCAACTAAATTACGCGGTTCTTATCGAGGTACCTTTACAAAATTTACTGAAAAGGTAAAAAACCTTTTAGAAACTGAAACTTGTGACATCGATTCTTGTGCTGGGTTCTTAGCACAGTTACAAGAAAAATATTCCAGAGTTGAAACGCTTGATAAAGAAATTCTTCAAATTTTACAAGTTGATGAAAAATGTACTCAGACCATGTTGGATAGCGAAATCGAAAGTGCTGATAATTATAGTAGTACTTATATTGATTTAAAAACAAAACTTGAACGTAGAATAAATTTACCTTCGGATTTAAATTCAAGTGTACTTGAAAACGAGAGTAATTCTAAAAGAAGTTTTAAGTTACCAAAAATTGAATTACAAAAGTTTGATGGTAATTTAAAGGACTGGTTATCATTTTGGGGATTATTTAAGAAAATTCATGAAGATCCAAATATTTCGGAGGTAGATAAATTTCAGTATCTACTTCAATCTACTCAAAAGGGGTCTAGAGCCAGAGAAGTCGTAGAATCTTTTCCCGTAACAGCTGAGAACTATTCACAAGCGGTTGATTGTTTACATACAAGATTTGGCAGGGAAGATGTACTAATTGAAGTTTATGTTAGGGAATTATTAAGCCTTGTGCTAAGTAATACTGTAAATCAGGAACATAAATTACCAATTGTGAAGCTTTATGATAAATTAGAAACACAGTTACGATCTTTGAAAATGCTTGGTGTAACAAGCGATAAATATGCCTCAATGTTATACCCGTTGGTTGAATCTTGTTTACCAATAGATCTTTTGCGTATTTGGGAAAGACACTTGAATTCTGTTTCTCTTAGTTCGGAAGATAAATCTTTTAATAAATTAGAAACTTTAATGCAGTTCTTACGTAATGAAATTCAAGGTGAAGAAAAAATTAATTTAGTGACAAGTGGATTTGGTTTTGAAAACAAACCCAAGAAATTTAACACAATGAAATCTAAAAATTTTCTAACACACAATAAAATTATTCCAACAGGTATGGAACTTTTAACCTCGTCCCAAAGTAAACAAAACCGAGAGCAAGAGTGCGTGTTCTGCGATAAGCCACATCTAAGTGCGGAATGTAGAAAAGTAGCAAACTTGACTTATGATCAAAGAAAGCAAAATGTTATGAAACGGGGAGGCTGCTTTAAATGTTTAAAATTGAACCACATTTCTAGTTCGTGTAGAAGTAGATGTAACTGTGCGATTTGTGGGAAACCCCACCATACTCTTCTCTGTAAGAATGATCCGAAATCAGCTGCGCACGCACAAAGGGTTAAAAATGACAAGAATACTTCCGATCAAGATACAACATTATCAAATGTTTCATCAACTCCCAGTGTTTTGCTACAGACACTCGTGATTAATTTAAGAGGTGAAAACAGAATTTTAAAAATTCGGGCGATTATTGATTCCGCTTCCCAAAGGTCTTACATCTTAGAAAACACTGCAAAAAAGATTGGATACAAGCCAATAAGAAAAGAAAAACTGAAGCATTCCTTATTTGGTGGTTCGAACACGAATACTTTGACACACAATGTTTACAAAGCTTACCTTTCTGATGTCAGCGAAACTTATCGTTGCAATTTTGAAGTTTTGAGTCAGCCTACAATTTGTTTTACTATGCCACCGGTCACTCAAGAACTGTGTGAAGATGATTTATCAGGTACGGGGATATATTTAGAAGATTGCCTTAACCCCATAGAGCTCCTTATAGGTGCAGATGTAGCTGGCAAATTAATGACAGGAAAGCTGAAGAATCTGAAATCCGGCCTGACCGCTATTGAAACAAGGCTAGGTTGGACTGTTATGGGACGCACTAAGAAGTTTACTGAAGATACTGAAAACCTTGTAGTCACTTCGATGTTAGCTAGAGAAGTAAAAATTTCTGATCTGTGGGAACTAGATGTCCTAGGAATTAAGGATCCTGCAGAGAAACAGTCAAAGGAAGAACTTGAAGAAGCATCCAAAAATCATTTTGAGAAAACTCTAAGTAGAGATGATGACGGACGCTATGTTGTAAAATTACCATGGATAGAAGGACACCAAGAACTCCCAGATAACAAAACAATTGCTGAACGAAGGCTAAAATCAACTGTGAGGACTCTGAAGAATAAGGGTCTTATTGAAGATTATGAAGAAGTTTTTTGTCAGTGGCTTGGTGAAGAAATAATTGAAGAAGTAAATACTGATGAATTCGAGAAGATAGATTGCCATCATCTGCCTCATAGAGCAGTTATAAAAGAGCATTCAACGACAACAATTCGTCCTGTTTTCGATGCTTCCGCAAAAGAAAAGAACAGTTACTCTTTGAACGATTGCCTAGCTAAAGGTCCAAACTACATGGAGTTGATTCCTAACATTTTGAATAAATTTCGTTTGAACAAGTATGGGGTAGTATCAGACATTCGCAAAGCATTTCTACAAATAAGAATAAATGAAGAAGATTGTGATTTTCTAAGATTTCTGTGGTGGGAGGGCGGTGATCCTAATAAAGTGAAGATTTACAGACATCGTCGAGTAGTATTTGGGGTAAACTGCAGCCCATTTCTTTTAGGAGCTACTCTAAATGTCCACCTAAGTAATGTTCCAGATTATTTGCAAGAGACTGCTTCTAAACTTAAAAATTCTATGTATGTCGACAACTGTGTTACAAGTTGCAGTTCCGAAGAAGAAGTAGTTAATTTTATGGCACAATCTAAAGAAATCATGTCAGCGGGATGTTTTGATCTTAGAGGATGGATAGGTAATGGTCTACCACCAAGTGTGTACGGAATTCCTGAAGAAGATTTTCCAGAGACTGTCTCAGTTTTGGGCTTAAATTGGAATATTTTGGAAGATACTCTATACTGTAGTTTAAAGTTTGATGAGTGCGAAAATGCAAATCTAAGTAAGCGTGTTATCCTGTCCTTAGCAAGTAAGATTTTTGACCCCATTGGGTTTCTCTGTCCTGTCACTTTAATTGCAAAGATCATAATGCAAGAATGTTGGCGTAGGAAACTGCCCTGGGATGCCAAGCTACCAGATGACATCGAGAAAAAATTTCTGAAATGGGAAAATGCATTAAAATGCTTGGAAGGCATTAGAATCCCTAGAAGGATATTAGAAAATCATGCTCTAAATACAAATGTGTCATTCCATGTGTTTTGTGATGCATCAAGCCACGCTTATGCAACTTGTATATATATCAGAGAAGAAAATAATTTTCATGTGAGATGTCAATTGGTTCAAGCTCGTGCTCGAGTAGCACCCTTGAAATCAGTCTCCATACCGAGACTAGAATTATTAGCATGTTGTTTAGGTGTTAGATTAATGAATTCTATAAAAGGAGACTTCTGTGACAGCCAAGTTCAAACTTTCTATTGGTCTGACTCCATGAACGCATTGTTCTGGATAAAAAATCAAGAACCATGGGGAGTATTTGTGCTGAATCGTACCAGAGAAATAAGATCTTTGAGTCATCCCAATGACTGGAGATACGTCCCGGGTAACTTAAATCCAGCTGACCTTCCATCAAGAGGTTGCAATGCTGATGCTTTACTCAAATCCCTTTGGTGGGAGGGTCCGGAATTTTTGAAGACACCAACGAGTCAATGGCCGAGACAAGAAATCTCACCCGAAATACAGATTGTCAATTCAGAGAAAAAAAGGTCGATCATTTCTGCTCTAAGTACTGAAACTACTGAGAAGTTTTATGAGAGATACTCGTCTTACGTGAAATTATTAAGAGTTACGGCATGGATATACAGATTCATCTCGAATCTTCGAAATCATTCTAAACGAAATTCTGGGGATCTTACAAATAAAGAACTTAAACATGCTGAATTAATCCTGTTAAAGATGGTTCAAAGGGAAGACTTTCCTAAAGGAATAGATGATCGTTTACGAAAACTTCATCCCACCGTTGACAAAGATGGCCTTCTAAGGGTAAAGTCTCTTATACTTAGAAGTAAAGATAATACAGACTTTCGTTTGCCTATCATTTTACCAGGAAATCATTACATCGTGCAGAAATTGATAGAATGGAAACATAACGAATTAAACCACGCAGGAGTACAAATATTAATGAACCATCTCCGAGAAAAATATTGGATTCTCAGGTGCAGAAAGTCCATACGGCAAGTTACCTTACGTTGTATAAGATGCAAACGCTTCACTGTAAATTCTGTTCAGCCTGAAATCACCGCCTTGCCGGAAGACAGGATCAGAGATGCTGCTATCTTTGAAATTACCGGGGTTGATTTAGCCGGACCTTTGTACTTGAAAAATGGTAAAAAATGTTGGATTGTGCTGTACACCTGCGCTGTTTACAGAGCGGTACATCTTGAATTATTAACATCATTATCCTCTGAAGCATTTTTGCAAACCCTGCGAAGATTTGTTGCGAGAAGGGGTCGACCTTCTGTAATATACAGCGATCGAGGCACAAATTTTTCAGGAGCTTCGAAGCTATTTACTGATCCTATACTTGCAAAAGTACGGAAGGAAGCCCTAGTACAGAACATAATATGGAAGTTTATCCCCCCAGCTTCACCATGGTGGGGTGGCTGGTGGGAACGCTTAATAGGCTGTACAAAGCAAATTTTGAGAAGAGTATTAGGACGAGCAGCTCTAGATTTTGAAGAACTTTACACAATTATATGTGATATCGAATGTTTGATGAATTCCAGACCATTAACTACTATTTCTGAGGATCCCGATGATTTAATTCCATTGACTCCGAGCATGTTTTTGCAAGGAATTAAAGAAACTGGTCTTCCTGACCTAGATAACTTCGAAAATGTGAATTTAAAAAGAAGACTTCGATATTTGCTAAAATTGAAGAAAGATTTACGGAAAAGATTCAGAATTGAATATCTAGGACAATTAAAAAACTCAAAGGGTATCGCTAAGACTGACAAAAAAATTGCTGTAGGAGACATAGTTCTCGTCGGTCATGATAATCAAAAAAGAATCAACTGGCCATTAGCCAGAGTTGTGGAAACTTATCCTGGTAAAGACGGAATAGTTCGAGTGGCAAAAATCAAGACAGGAAATGGGTTTTTGATACGCCCAGTTCAAAGACTTTATCCGTTAGAGATCTCTTCTGATGAATCTAGTGATTTTCGTGCAAAGTATGCTGCAAATGGAACTTTGATACCTACTCGTTCTACACCGAAAAGATGCCCTGATCCCTCTGAACTGTCTAGAACTGTTTCAAAGAATGTCAAGAAATCTGTTGAGATACCTGACGAAAAACCACGATTTACCAGGAGGGGTAGATCCATTAGAGCTCCAGATAGACTGAATATATAATTGACTGATAGAACTTTATTTACCTTTTTTTTTTTTTTCCTTTTCTCTCTGTTCCTTTTCATTTTTGCTTGATGTAATGTTTATTAATATGTCTTTTTTTCTCTTTTTTAGTTTGATTTTGTACAAGATTGCCAAAATCAAAGGTGGGAGGATGACCGATTCTTGCCGTCAGGAGGCGGGCTGTTCTTCCACTGGAGATCGTCTGCCTATTTTTATTTTTTATTGATTGGCAACATGGTTTTTTCTGATGATAAAAAGTTTTGTTTTTCTGTTGTAAAAGAAGGATTGTGAATCCGCAAGGATATGGAAGAGCGTTCTTCTGACGCTCGACAGCTAATATTAAATGCTTGGCAGCTAATATTAAATATTGTGATAGCTGCAGATATTAATGAAACAATTATGTACATAAAATGTAAATAGTGCGTCTAATTAAACGTTTGTGTCGTGAAACTTAGCTGTGTTCATTTCAACTCTTTTGTGATTACTTAGAATAAGCCGGCGAAAAAGAACAAGACCTGTCGGGTAAGAAATATTTTATCCTCTTTCTTATGAAATTTATAAAACCTGACGGGACAATCTGTGTTATTTTTTATGCATCATCATTTTTAATCCATTTTATATCATTATTCATCATCTTCTGTTTGCTGTATAGATTTACAATCATCATTTAGTTTATACCTGTTATTGATGTTCATGTAGACCATGTTTAAATACTCTGATTTTTGGTATTCAAATCAGTGACAGTGCAATATCGTACTACGTAAATCCATTTAGACCAGTAACTAAGTTAATTAACTTGTTGTAACACCTTTATGCAATTAAATTAAATGAAAACATTTTATAATCCATAAACATTCCACAAGAACAAGCTATTATTTATTGCTAGATCAGTTAATGTAACAGTTAAACTGGAACATACAAAAATCGATTCTTACAGGTGAAAATAAATAAACACATAAAGTGTTTTTTAAAAATTATTAAATTTACAAATACAATTATTCTACAGTTTACAAATGCACAATATTACTTTTATTTTATTTTATATTAAATATTAACACTTTTGTTTTTAAGAACAATATTTAATTGAATTTGATTCTCAGAATTCGATTATTCGTTTTCCTCTATCACGTGATTGAGCAGACGATGGTGGGAAGAGCCCATTGTATATTTTCATATTTTAAATAAGTCATTTTCAAAGACAATTTTTTTTTTTTTTTTTTTTTTTTTTTTTGTAAGTGGGAGTTTTAAGACAGATATTCTCGTTCCTGTTAAAAAAGTTATACCATCTCCATGAACACTATTTTAATTATAAGCACGAGGAAAATATCTAAATGAGAACGAGTAACGAGAATTTTCTTACAGAACAAAATTTCTAATTAAATCTTTGACATCGCATTGTTTGAATTCAAAATTCTTTTTTCATCCATTCATTGAAATTTTATTTTTTAGCAGCAATTTTCAATAAATTTCCACTGGTATATATACTTGAAGTGCATACAATTAAAAAAACATTCATTCATGGCTGGAGTTTACGAATTACAAGCAGCTAGCGAGAAAGCTGTAATAAGGGCTATTCGCCATTTTGAGAATTCTAAAGGCTTATCTTTGGCCGAATTGAAACAATATTCATTGTCTAATCAACCCTTGAAGGATGGCTTCTTTGATCTGAAAAGCACCCAAGTATGTCTTGCGAATGCTGTTGATAAAGGACTTCTGTCGAAGCTGGATGATGGAAGATACAAGATCAAAGAGACAGCAAGGCGTAGGAAATCGCGCAGCAGAAGTCGATCCAGAAAACGCTCTCCAAAACGTAGATCCAGATCCAGAAAACGCTCTGGTAGCAGAAGACGTAGACGTTCCAGCAGCGGACGAAGAAGACGCAAGCGTTCTAGCAGTGGAAGGAGACGCAAGCGATCCACTTCTAGACGACGACGATCAAAACGTCGCGGAAAAGTTATGGAAGAAGACCAATAATTGTTTCTAAATGTATTTTTCAAAACTTTAGAAGATACTAAAATGAAGTTTAATTGTAAATCATTTATCGTTAATTTATTGCAATGTTTATCAAACTTAAGACAATATTAAATTATGCTAGTCAATAGATTGTAAAAATGCAATAAAATACTTTATATCATAATGGTTGCTTTTCGGAGCTTTTTAGTACTATTTCGAAATCACTGTTTACCGGTTTAAATTTCTTATAATATTTTTAAATCAATTTCTTTATACGGGATAGTAAAATTGATTTGTTTATAATTACAACATTTTTTTTTTTTTTTTTTTAATGTTGTATGAAACGTTTCTAGGCTAAAATATACTGTGTAACTGAATTGCTAGTACGGTACAATCCTTTTTTGGTACTTTTCCGTTTGTGGGGCGGGGCGCAAACGAAAAATCGCCAATTATTAACATTGGAATATTTTAGAACATTTTTGTTTCCTAAGTAAAATATATTAACATTCTTTCTTCAACCCGAATTTTTGTTTTACAATAATGATGAAAATTTGGGATTTGCCCACAACTGAAGAAGATGTAGTCTATTTTTTTCAAGAGAAAGGTTTATTGGTAAAGAATGCAATATGCGATTTGAATATAAATAGCAATAATATAAATTGGCGATAATATTGAATTGGTGCGATAATATTGAATTGGTGATTTTTCGTTTGCAAACGAAAAAGATACTTTTTTTTTTTTTTTTTTTTTTTTGCGCGATGTATTTGTGCCAATGTGTCGTTTTAAATGTGTGGCTGCCTTATTCAATTATACAAAATTTAGTATCTGTCATTCTTGGCGAAAAAAGAAAAAAAGATCGCCAATTTATCTGACGAACATATTTAAATCCTTTTAAAAATCATAGTTATTTATATTAAGAGAGCAATCAAGAATATGAAACAATATTGGGGAAATACCCCTGGCTACTTCAACGCTAAAATGTCGAAAGTCGCCGATGGTAGAATAGCAAAAGTGTTCCAATTTTTTTAATAGCTATCTGAAATAAAATATTGAAAGAGAAGTCGACATTTTTCTGTTTGTGGAGAACAAGGTACGGAACAACTTCAGTATACACCCACAACGATATTTGGCGATTTTTTCTTGGCGTTTATGGCTAAATCATAATTCTAAAAATCATAATCTAAATCATAAAACATAAAATCACAAATCTAAAATAAACAACATATAGGCTGCCATATTATATCGCAAACAGTTCAAAACGGCGCCAAAGAAAAATCGCCAAATTCAGCTGTGGATGTATACTGAAGTTGTACCCAAGGTGCTGTTTCTGAAAATATAATACTCTGATTTCGCAAAAATATAGCTATTTAGAATTCATTAATCATCATATCACTCTAAATTTAAATAATTTCTTCTCTCTTTTTCTACTTAACAGCTAATGCCGGAATGTTTAACGCTCTACAGTTCAGTTTACAGATACCAAGCCTAATCCTAGTTCGAAATAGATGTTCATATTCGTTCGGAATCTAGTTTCTAGTCTAATGAGCATTAATTTGCAAAAAGATGTCCATAAAGCAATAAATCCAACCCAACACAATTTTATTTGAATTCTAGAGGGTTGTAATTCGCGGAGACTAGTCGGAATATTGCGCTTAAGGAATTTAATGGGCCGCGGTAGCCTGATCGGTAAGAGCAGCGAGTTCGTGATCGAAAGATTGCGGGTTCGGTCCTCGAGCCGGCCGAAGACCGTCGTGTACGCTAATGGCGACTGGTGCACGTTAAATTCCGTCGTGGTCGCAAAGTCCTCCAAGTTCCCATCAAAAATTATACCTCTGGGGATACCGGAACATGGGTTTAAACTCAGCCTTGTCCCGGATCAAAATTCGAGTTCCTGCTGGTGCTGCCATCTATCGCCAGCTTCTGGAGCTAAGACGTACTTCCTCCCTAATGGGCACTCCTCTGTTAAACGGTATGACGCACCCCACCTGCCTTAAATCCGGTTAGTTCCACTACCGGGGCTCGGAATTTCCGAGTGGCATAAGAAACAACAACAACAACAACAAAAAAAAAAAAAAAAACGTACCAAGCAGTATGGGCTAAACAGCATCTTTATTAAATTTTGATTTGCATTTCATTTATTTTCTAAGTTGAATTCAAAATAAATTGGGCATATCTTTAATATAGTACCCCTTTGGCGACTTTTTAATTATTTTTGTCATTTTAACGAAGAATTATTATTTATTTTTTTTTTTTTTGGGGGGGGGGGGGGGACTGAGGAGTATTAGTCTCAATCAACGGATTTTTACGATATCAGTTTTACGATAGTTTGACATTTATCGAAATCGAAAATATAATTGAATAATTTGAAAGCGATGTTATAATTTGAAAAATAAAAAAACCAATAGTCCTCCGAACTAAACTAAATTCTGCTTTTGCCGGAATTTCATGGTTTTTTTTTTTTTTTTTTTTTTTGGAAGAAAAAGAAAAGAAAAGAAAATTAATGATAATCAGTTTCGAAAAAGTTTTTTTTAATAATTTTGAATTAGGAAATAAAAAGCTCGCGTGCGAAATGAAATAAAAAATAAAACAAGACGATTAAGTTTGAGTTTGAGTTGGTAATTTTTACTTTCTTCTATATTCAATAGAAGAAAGTATTGGATTCGTAAAAATTTTCGACTTCGGGTTTTTGATGGATTTACACGTTTTGAGAGCCGTACAACACGATTTGACCCTTTTTAGAAAATGTCTGTCTGTCTGTCAATCTCTGTGTGTGTGTGTGTGTGACAAAATTTTGTGACAACTGTATCTCAGGAACTACTGCACCGAATTTCATACAAATTGGTGTGTAGTGGCACCTTGACATAAATTAGTGCCTATCAACTTTTGGTAAAAATTGTTTTACAGGATGCATTGCCATCCCGCTTTTTCTAAATTGTTAACATGGTGATATAGGACAAAATTTTGTATAAATGTGCATAAAGAGAATTATTTTTTAGTTATTAATTATGAAATTTGCAAGAATTAATAATAATAATGACCATCTTCTGTCAGGAACAATTCCGGTTAGACCGTTTCAAAACAGAGACTTTTGGTAGCCTTTTTTTTACTTTCTTCTATATGTAATATAGAGAAAGTATTGGATTCGCGAAAATTTTCGAAGTCCACTTTTTGATGGATTTACATGTTTTGGGATATGGAGAACACGAATTAATAGTTTTTAGAAAATGTCTGTCTGTCTGTCTGTCTGTATCATTTTTTTGTGGACGCTGTATCTCACGAACCAATGAATGAAATTTAACCAAACTTGGTATTTAGTTGCACCCTGACATAAACTGGTGCTGACTAGATTTTGGGATCAATCGCTCAATAGGTGGCGTTGTGATCGCATTTTATGCAAATTTTTAACATGGCAGCATAGGACAAAATTCCGTATAAATGGGCATAAAGAGAGTTATTTTGCACTTGTGATTGTAAAATTAATATGAATTATTGATAATAGTAGTAGTTAGCTAGGAAAAAAATTTTGTGCATGGGGGGCATCGGTTCCCCCCCTGGGGGGGAAAATCCTTCCCCGGGGAAGTAAATTTTCAAGATGGGTATCTTTCGAAAGGTCTCGTTGATAATAGTAATAGTTAACTTGGAAAAATTTTTTAGGGGGGGGGGGGGGAAGTTCCCACCCGGGAGGGCAAAGTTTCAAGATGGGTATCTTTCGAAAGATCTCGTCAATACCTTTAAAACGAATGGTTGAACGATAAATCTGTGATAATTTAAACCAAAGTTATCGATTTATTTTACTTTTAACAAAAAAAAACAGAAAAATATCGCAATTTTTTTTTTTTTTTTTTTAAACGAAATTTAACCAAACTTGGTATTTAGTTGGTCCCCGACATAAACTGGTGCTGATTATGTTTGGGGATCAATAGCTCAACAGGTGGCGCTGTGATAGCATTTTATCTAAATTTTTAACATGGCAGCATAGGACAAAAATTCGTATAAATGTGCATAATTAGAGTTGTTTTAAACTTGTGATTGTAAAATTAATATGAATTATTGATAATAGTAGTATGTAACTAGGAAAAAAATTTTCTGCATGGGGGCCCTGGGGGGGAAGTACCCCCCCGGGGGGGATAAATTTTCAAGATGGGTATCTTTCGAAAGGTCTCGTCAATACCTTTAAAACGAATGGTTGAACTATAAATCTGTGATAATTTAAAACAAAGTTATCGATTTTTTTCACTTTTAACAAAAAAAAAAAAAAAAAAAACTTAGAAAAAAAAAATCGTACTTTTTTTTTTTTTTTTTTTTTTTTTTTTAAATATTGTTACTGATTGAATATGTATAGGTAAATATAGAAGAAAGTCTTGTGGTGGCCACAACATACTAGTTTTTCTTAGAAATGCTATGAATTTTTATTTTTTATTTTATTTTTTAATTAATCTGCATAAATGTTGCATCATTAGAAAGGTCTTTCAAAACTGAAAATTTTTTGTGCTTACCCTTTTCCCTTAATCTCAATATGTAAAAAGATTTCAACGAAAGTTTATAACTACCAGTGCAAATCTAAAATACCCATGGAGGATAAAAATAAAATGTAATATAAAATTCAATCATAAAAATTATGGGCTAATAATTATTACATCATTTTCTTGCAATCATGATAATGTACTTATCTGATATAAACAAACAGTTGATTGTGACGTCCTATTTATCAAATTAGTTAAAATAAAATAAGGTTACAAATAAGGTACCTAAGATTACTTCGTTACAAATATGGTACCTTTCATTTGACACCTTCTTTGTAACGAAGTTTTAATATGATATTTTAGAATTAATTAAAATATGAAAATAATTTCAAAATATGACATTTAAATTTATGATTGTTGCCAGAAACATTTACCAGTTATTGTTATATATATATTAATATATACAGTGGCAGTATCTACATTGAGGGCCAACGGGCACGGCTCCACCTAAATTTTTTCTCGATTAAAATAGTAATAATAATAATAATTTTTTTTTGACATATATACTGTTCAAAAACATATATACAAAATAACTACGTCTATCTAACTTTATCTTAATCTTATTTCATTATCATTTATTTGTCAATATATTTTTTCAGCTGTCAAAATCACTAATGACTAACCGACTTCTATCCCTTCCTTATCTAAGAGAGACTTCCGTGCTAAGAGAATAGGGCCGTTTTCAGTCCGCCCGTAATTGGCGTGTTTATTTGTACAGTTTATTCTATTAGACGATCGGGTTGACATATTTGGCGACTAACTGCTTTATCATTTCAAGCACGCTGTAATTTTCTCGTCGATGGGCCCAGCAGAGTCTGGCCCTTTGGAACAAAACTATAGGGAAAAAAAACTGTCTGTTAACCATGTAATTCGCGGATAATATTTGGCGACTTTTGCATTACGTTTTGTTTGTTTTTTTCCTCATTGATTTTTCGGTGAATTTTTTAGAGTTATATATGACAGTGCAAAATTTTAGTGTTTAAAAAAAGAAATCTGGTAATAGTCACAAATATTTTCTAGACTAGCCTTTGAGATGAAAGCTTGTATAAGAATTTAAGACCTCTTTAACTATTTTGAATTTAAATGAAGGGGGGGGGGGGAGGGAGGGGAAATAAAAATAAAAGTAATATGCGTTTTTTTTCCCCTTTAGAATAGTGTATTAAAACTTTTATGTAAACAAATTGTAAATTTTTTAGATAAATAATTAATGGATTTACATGGATAAATGGATTAAATAGCTGCATAAAATTGTGATTCATTATTATTATTAAAGGATTTTTCTTTTAAATGCGATTTAATAGAAACATCCGCAATGTTTATTTTTTCTTTATTTTATTTTCTTTGTTTCTTTGTTTCTTTCTTTTTTAAGATGATAGCCCGTTTTATTTCTTTAATTATCTAAAATTAAGTAAGAAACATGGTGTTTTTTTTTTTTTTTTTTTTTTTTTTTTTTAATATGTATCTACATTACATTAATCATTACTTTCTAAATTCCAATATAACATCTTACAGATTGGTTAAGGGTTTTTTTATTTACTTTTTAAGATAAGAAACATGAATATAACACTTGAAATTCTATAATTAAAAGATTTAAGGATATAATTAGCATAAGCTAAATAATATTACACTCTGAGACATTTGAATTTAAATTTTAATGGTGTGTAGTGTTAGGGTTAAAGCCAGTTGACTAAAAAGGGTCCTAGACCTGAGTGGTGTACTCTCTGTAGAAAGTCTTTCTAAGTGTTACATAGCCCTTTTTATTTGAACTTTGGAGAAAACCATAGTAAACTCCAACTGTATATGTCGACGAAAGCGATCTGGTATCGAACTTGGCAATTTCCGTCTACTAGCTTCCAGATATTTAAATTTTGATATTCCATTGATCAGAACATTGCAGAATTTTTCAATTGTATTTATAAAAATTTAATTTTTGAGATAAATTTATGCAATGTGTTCCGTAGTGTTGAATTTAAGATTCGCCATCAAAAAAAAAAAAAAAAAAAAAAAATCCGAAATTTTGCACGAGCCGCCACTGAATATATATATATATTTTTTTTTTCTTGAGAAGGGGGGTGGGGGCATAAGATGAAATAATGTTTTCACGCGAAGAACTGAAAATTAAAAAATATCAAATTTGCCCATGTATGTAAAAAAATACTTATTAAAACGAGTCGAAGAAGGAAGCGAAAAATAAGTACTGAGTTATATTACGATAAATACGATATATAATATGATACGTTATATTACACCTATCGTCCAGGGTTAGTAGGTATTTTCGTTAAAAGAAATAGTTTGTTCGTTCGGTGCAACTTGCACATTAGTCCCGTCAGGTGCAACTTGCACATTAGTCCCGTCAGGTGCAACTTGCACATTAGTCCCCTTTAAATACAGTGTCCAGCGAAGCTGGCAAAGCATTCGTTGATTAACTACCTTAACTGATTTCACATTCCGTCATTTTTGACGGGGTTATATACTAGTTATTTATAATATAGTCAACTGTGAAAAAAAAATTGTATGTGTAGGAGACTCGCCATCCCCCCGGAGTAAATTTTCAAGATGGGTATCTTTCAAAAGGTCTCCTCAATACTTTTAAAACGAATGGTTGAACTATAAATCTGTGATAATTTAAAACAAAGTTATCGATTTTTTTTACTTTTAACGAAAAAAAAAAGCAGGTTTTTTTTTTTTTTTTTTTTTTTTTTTTTTTTTTTAACGAAATTTAACCCAACTTGGTATTTAGTTGGCCCCTGACATAAACTGGTGCTGATTAGATTTTGGTCAACAGGTGGCGCTGTGATCGTATTTTTTCTAAATTTTTAACATGGCAGTATAGGACAAAGTTTCATATAAATTTACATAATGAGAGTTATTTTTAACCTGTGATTATACAATTAATATTAATTATTGATAATAGTAGTAGTTAATTAGGGAAAAAAATTGTGCATGTGGGGGTAAATTTTCAAGATGGGTATCTTTTGAAAGGTCTCGTCAATACCTTTAAAACGAATGGTTGAACTATAAATATGTGATAATTTAAAACAAAGTTATCGATTTTTTTTTTACTTTTAACAAAAAAAAACTGAAAAAAAAAAATCGTTTTTTTTTTTTTTTTTTTTTTTTTTTTTTTTAAATATTGTTACTGAGTGAATTTGTATAGGAAAATATAGAAGAATGTCTTGTGGTGGCCACAACATACTAGTTTAATATTATATTTAAAATATTTATATGATAAAATATATATATATATATATACGAAGTTTTTAAATTTTCTGTTGAATCGTTGAATCAGTAAGTCTCCTATATATATTTTTTGTATTTAAAGGGCTCTACTATACGCAAGCGAAGTGTGACGTCACTAACCGTCAGTAGGATAAAAAAAAAAAAAAAAGATTTCCTATGTTAATTATCATTGGATATTTTGTAAAAATTATTAAAAATTAAGAAAAATTATTTCCCTATTTTAATCCCCATATTTGGATATGCCAACTATGTTTATGTTAAATATTCAGTTAATGTTATGCAATTTCTAGACTTTTTTGAATTCTAGAATATTCTGTTCTAGAAAACTCATCAGTTGTATATAAAGTGATATAAAAATTTAAATCAATAATTAAACGAGAAAAAAAAAATCTTAAAAATGAGAAGTTTCTACTCGGAGCTATTATAAGAAATGGAACTTTTAAAAAATGAGCAGACCCTGCTTATTTTTTAGATGTGTTTTTTAAAAGTGTGAAATTATGGGACCTTTTGGTGAAAATTGTCTATTTTTTGTATTCTAGGGCTATGATACCGTAACCTACACGACGTTATGGTGCCTATTTCTGTTAGGTCTCCATCCCGAGGTTCAAGAAAAAGCGTTCAATGAAATTCATTCCCTAGCCGACAATTATATTACGTATGAAGACAGCTGCAACTTGATATATTTGGAGGCAATCATTATGGTAATGCATTAAAATATTTTAATACATTATTATCCGGTTAGATATACGTTTAATAATACCTAATTATAGTACAAACTGTTTTAAAAATGCATTAAATAGCTACACTTGCAATAAATTACCTATGCTATGAGTTAAAAGCTCACAGATTTTCATGGATTTTGCTATAAAATCGTGCAATACTCAATGTCATGTTATTTATTTATTTATTATTTATTAGGACTGAGGACTGACTATTAGTTTCAATTTACGGATTTTTACGATACAAGTTTTACGATAGTTAAACATTTATTGAAATCGAAAATTTATCGAAAATATAATCGAATAAATTCAAAGCGATATTATAATTTGAAAAAAAAAAAAAAAAAAAAAAAAAAAAACTAATAGTCTTTCGTACTAAACTAAATCCTGCTTTTGCCAGAATTTCTTCAAAATCTTTCTTTCTTTTCTTTTCTTTTTTTTTTTTTTTTTTTTTTTGAGAGAGAGAAAAAGAAAATAAAAGAAAATTAATAATAATCAGTTTCGAAACGGACAGTATCGAAAAAATTCTTTTGATAATTTTAAATTAGGAAATAAAAAGCGTGCGTGTAAAATGAAATAAAAAATAAAACAAGATAATTAAGTTTGAGTTTGAGTTGGTGATTTTTTAATATTACATTTAAAAATAAATAAATAGAAATATTAGGTGTGCTGAAGAATGCTGTTGCTTTTTGAATTTAAAGAAACTGACCACGGAAAGTTTCCTGGTCAACATTTAAATAAGCTTTAAGAAAATATCTGGTAAAATATAAGTATTTTTAAACTAAAATTTCTGGTGCAATTTTATTAATTCAAAACAACACGAATTTTCGGTACATCTAACAGTAATACTTAGTCTCATTTCAAAAATAAGATTATTATTATTATTATTATTTATTTATTTATTTATTTATTTTTTAGTGTAACTCATGTTATTAAAATATTTTATAATTAAGATTTATCCAGAAAACAATATAATAATTATTTGTAATTGATAAATTGAAGTTGGTAGCATCCAGGGCTTGAAAATTATATTGCCCGACATGCCTGGAGTATGTAAAAATTCAAACTGGGCATGTATTTTTTCCTTCTTGTATGCCCAGTTGGGCATGCAAATATTTAATCAAAAGACCTTTTCCAACAATAAAGTGCGTTAAAATATATTGTAATGACTTTGACATTGACTTAAATTCAAACGAAATAAACATTGCCACTATAGGTATAATGTTGTTAAATTATTTTCACTAGGTATGTAAAAGTTTTTTATTAATATGCATTTGAATAAGATATTTGAGCATGTAAAAATTTAATTTGGGCATGTATCCTCCAGACCATGTAAATATTTTTGGATTTTTCAAGCCCTGGTAGCATAGAAATTTATAATTAAGGAGTATTTATAATTAGTTAGTTTTTTTATCCTTATTAGTTTACTATAGTTGATCTGCTCCCACTTAGCACTCAATTTTTACACATGTGTTTCCAAATTTATTTCTCTTTGCCTATTCAAATTACTAAACTTTGTTTTATTACATTTATAAAAGGATTTAAATTTATTAAAAACATTTTAAATTACCTTACTAAATAATCCTTAAGAGTTGGCGATATATTTCGGCCTTCATCCGAGGCCATCTTCAAAGCCAGATGACATAAACAATGATCGTCGGTTGCTCCTTCTTTTATAATTTTGCCGCTCTTCTTTTCTTCACTTCTCTTCTTTTTTCAGGGTCGGTTTCCATTCAGGTGGTATTATGCTATGCTCGATGTCGTTAATTGCGTTATTAATAAATAAATCCTATCAACGCAAAACGCAATTAACGACATCGAGCATAGCATAATACCACCTGAATGGAAACCGACCCTGAAAAAAGAAGAGAAGTGAAGAAAAGAAGAGCGGCAAAATTATAAAAGAAGGAGCAACCGACGATCATTGTTTATGTCATCTGGCTTTGAAGATGGCCTCGGATGAAGGCCAAAATATATCGCCAACTCTTAAGGATTATTTAGTAAGGTAATTTAAAATGTTTTTAATACTAAACTTTGGTTTACACGATGACTTCATCGTTACATCATGATATTCATATGTTTTGAAGTCCAAACGTCTGCAAGAAATTAAACAGTCAGTAGAGGTCAGCAAGGAATTAATCAGTCAGAAACATCAGTGGAGGTCTCCATGTTAAGAGTAGGGACTCAAAATGCTTTTGTCTATTTGTCTGTATGCATGTAATGGCTCGCAATAACAGCCTTAAATATCCCCCTATTGCCTTGCAATTTGGTACACATGCTCATGAGCCGCACAGAAATAGCTGTATAGTTTTGGGTGTACGTTCCATTTGTAGTTCGTGTACAGGGAAACACCAAAGTTTTTCTTATCATTACGGCCTATGGTCAGAATTTGTATGTATTGCAATAGTGGCCGCAGAAATCCCCAACTGATTTGCAAATTGGTACACATGTTTAGGGGATATACAGAAATAGCTGGTATAAGTATTGTTTATCTTCGTATAAAGGAACACACGAAAGTTTTTCTTATCATTACGGTCTACAGGCAGATTTTTGTTTAAACGCAGTTTAACATACATACACTGCATTTAATAAAATAAAATTAATATACTTTATTGAGATGATTTAAAACATGCTTTCTGAAGAAAATGTGTGTTTAGACAATAACACTGCTCTGCAAAAAAAAAAAAAAATTTTTTCGAGATCTGATACCGTTCTTGCAAATTTTTATGTAAAATGATCTCCTGAATCCGAATATGACGACCATTTTGCACAATCACTCACCGTTTTCTAGATACACCCCCTCCCTCATTTTTATCATTGTTTGGTAATTTTATACCCATCAGTTGGATTTGGAGAGGAACGATGATCAATTTAACCGTTAAATATCTTCTGACCTAAGGAGCTACAGAGGTAGAAAGTTCTAAAACACGAACACTTGTAGTAAGGAGGAAATTGGAGGGAATTTGTGCCCAGAAAACAAAAGAAAATCAATAAAAACAATTAGTTTCAGTTTTTTTTTTTTTTTTCCCGCAATATTTCTCTTATTTTTTACGTATTCCAGCTTCCAGTTTGCCATTTTCTTACAAAACAAGCCAAATAACAGTGAAATTTTTTTCAAAATGCTGGTGCGTAGAGTAAAGTCTCAAAGCCCTCGCAAGAAAGTTTGACTGATTCACTGTACGACGTTTGCTTTCAATAACTCCCACGCTAAATGTTTTAGGCAGTAAAACATGAACAGTAAAATATTCTCCTTTGACACTTGTTAAAGATCACCACACAAGATCACCACCGTTGAGAACACCATAAAGTTCAATCTCATCGCAAAACGTGTACTAAATGTAGATAACGACTGACGGTTACAATGATACGAGTAATGACCTTTAACACGTGTCAAAGCAGGATATTTTACTGTTCATGTTTTACTGCCCAAAACATTTAACGTGGGAGTTATTGAAAGCAAACGTCGTACAGTGAATCAGTCAAACTTTCTTGCGATGGCTTTGAGACTTTACTCCATTCACCAACATTTTGAAAAAATTTTCACTGTATCATTTTTATTATTTGGGGTGTTTTGTAAGAGAATGGCAAACTGGAAGCTGGAATATGTAAAAAATAAGAGAAATATTGCGAAAAAAAAAGAAAAGAAAAAGAAACAGAAACAGAAACTGATTGTTTTTATTGATTTTCTTTTGTTTTCTGGGCACAAATCCCCTCATATTTCCTCCTTACTACAAATGTTCATGTTTTAGAACTTTCTACCTCTGTAGCTCCTCAGGTCAAAAGACATTTAACGGTTAAAATAATCATCGTTCCTCTCCAAATCAAACTGATGGGTATAAAATTACCAAACAATGATAAAAAAAAAGAGGGAGGGGGTGTATCTAGAAAACGGTGGGTGATTGGGCAAAATGGTGGTCATATTCGGATTCAGGAGGTCATTTTATATAAGAATATGCTGAAATGGTGTCAGAGGCAATTTTCATGGCGAGCAGTGTAATTAAAGTACATGTACAAGACTTTATAAAAAGTCTTCCGACAATGTCACGTAATCATCGAAATTATGTCAAATTTCGCTATCCTACATTCACAATACTGAAATTATAGCATACGTTATTAAGATGCTTAAAGGCATGTTTTCTCTAGACAACAGGTGTGTATAGGCTAAACAATTTATTTACAGGACCACACACAAGAATTCCGATGACATTCTGTAATCATCCAAACGATGTTAAGATTGGTTCAAATATATATGAGTTACAATGTATAGTTTTTATTGGTGTGTTGTGAAGTTTGCGTTGCTGCAAACTCCATCTTAATTACTTAATTAGATAACTAAATGGTAAGTAAAGAGAGCACAAGACTTGAATTAAACAATAAATAAGAGTTTATTTGAACAGATTAACGGGAGGGCGGTCTGGCAATCAAATTAGCTGAGTCAGCGTATTTAATTAATCAAAATATATGTATCAGAAATTAAATTAGATAATCTGAAATATCTCACCCCAGCAAATAGTCGAATTTGTAGAGACGGTTGCACTCGTATACTCCGCTACTGCGACTTCACTGTGGATCAGAGGATTCCCTTCGGATCCAACTTTACTTTTACGAATGCTAGTAGATACTCGTACCAACACTCATCACAACTTAATCTCCACACAACTAAATCTCCACTACTCCACTTCTCAAAAACTCGCCAAAATAAGATTCTCCACAATCCACTATAATATACATCACCATCCACTATAATATACTCCAACCATCCACACTAATCTACTAAAACCATCTCCATCTTATACTTCTTCCTACTAACCTTCTTTCCCTTCATTTAAATCAATACTTTTAAAATCACTTCACATTCATCTACCTATCACTGCCTAATTCCTTCGTTGCAGCACCCTGCCGACCCAAAACTAACCCGACCAAAACTTTCGCCGAGTCACTGGCGTCGAAGCGATTTTCACCGTCCCCACTTTCTACTTTGCTGGATCCAGCTTAAATTCAAACAACTGTGGAGACGTTCTGTAGTCTCAACCTCACAGTGTATAATTACTGTGGCTCATGTACAGCGACACATAAAAGAATGTTGTACCATTATGGCCTATAGACGTTATAAGTGCATTTTAACATGCCTACAGTTCATTAAACACATAATGAAATAAACATATGTTATTAAAATGTTTAAAGCATGATTTCTATAAAAAATAATAGACATGGAATTGGTAATTTGTTTACAGGGCTACACAAAATAATTCCAATTTATTATGCAATAATTTGTCATGAAATTTGGTAGAAGTATTTATGAGTTACGAGGAGTTAACACAAGGCTATGAGTTACAAGGAAATGTATATATACAGATAGATATAAACAGACAGATGCAACGGGGGGTTGAGGGGGCGGCAGCCCCAATCAGAAACTTATTTGTTTATGTAGCGAGGTTTATATATGTATATATATATATATATAATTATTTTAAATGACATGGAATAAATAAAAATGATCAGCTGGGTAAAGAGGGATGCAAACAGGACGTTGAGGCATCTGATCTGCAGATCTATTAGTTATATGTTTTGAAGTACAAATGGCTGCAAAAAATTAATAATGACACTGTAATTTTTTAATTCAAATTTTATAACCAAATTTTTATAAATATATCGATTCAGGAGTCCAAACATAAAAATGTTTAAAGCCAGAAATCTTAATTAATAAAATATTCTAAATAATTAACTCTTTAAAAAATATATACATAACGAAACTTTTTAAAGTAAAATTTCCGGTTACAGCCGGTTTCAGACAAAAATGTATAAAATTACTTTGATGTTGCTAAAAATTATTTAAAGTCTTGTAAAAAAAATTTCATACATATTATATAGCAAAGTAAATATATGTTTTGCAATAGGAGACTCTACGTCTTTATCCCACTGTGCCAATATTCACAAGAGATCTTTCTGAAGATGTACAGTATGGTAAGTTTTTATTTCTTATTTTACAATTTGTATACACTTAAAAAAATTAGTTGGCTTGATGGCCAAACTAATACTTTTTTACAATGACCAAATTAGAATACTTTTGTAAATTAAAAGCATTAATAATTATTACAATTCCCTAATTAGGAATTTTTATCCCTAGTTATTCTTATAATCTTTATAAACAGGGACCAGAAAGCTAATAATTATGATAAAATTTTCCTGTAATAATATTTTAAAACTTAGGAAAGCGTCTTATAAAGACGGACTGTCCTCAGAAAATCAGAACATCTGATCACTATATTTATATCATTCTATATAGCAGTGCAACCTACTGGTTGATATGCTCAATAGTTTGATCAAAGCTAATGACAAAAAAGTCTTAAGCATGCAGTTTAGTGCAATTTTATACAATAGATGCTAATATATATTAATTCAAAAATTCTCAGAAAGTGAATAAAAGCAACACCACTAGTCGGCCAATACACACTAATTAAATCAGCATAGTTTTTCATGAGGGTCATTTCCCGTATGAAGTTTGGTACGCTTATACGCTATAGAATCTGAGATATAGCCTTCCTATAGACAGAAAGAATTGCAGCATAGTAGCGACAACTGTCGATCAAAATGCACTCACATTGAATCAGCATCGCTTTTCATAATCCCCCCCCCAATCACATATCAAATTTTATGCAGTTATACGCTTTAGAAGCTGAGGTATAGCTTTGCTATAAATGGAAAAGATTGCTGCATCTGACAGCGCTACCTGCTAGGCAATATAAGCTAAAATCTAATCAGCACCCTTTTATATCAAGGTCCAAAAAATATAAACTTTTTTGGAACTCCGACTACTATTTCTTGATAAACACTGCTCCCTCAAAACTTTGGTAACCCACACCCACACGAACAAGCATTTTCTAAAAACGGCCAAATCGAGTTCCTGAAACCTCAAAACGTGTAAATCCATCTAAAACTGGAACTTGAAAATATTCATTAAATACATTCTCTTTGTATATAGAAAAAAGTAAAAAACAATTATGCATTATGTTTCTCCGATGAATCAAACAAATTCTCATCAGTAAAGACGAAAGAAATTGTGTTGAATTTTACAATTTTTTTACGACATTAAGTTTTGGAATTAGAAATCAGTTACAAAAAGTAAACAAATAGCTGACTTCTACAGTAAAATTTGCTACAACCAACGTTTATAAATGTTAAGGTTTATGGAATTTCATAATCTGGTGTGGTATCTTATGAGCGAATGGTAAAGGCTTTTCATATCGTAGTCTATATAAGGATGCTTTAGTTAGTGCATAAAAAAGCACATGTTAAACTAAAAATGTTCAGTGTAGTTTAAAGATGTTAAATGTAAAGAAAGAAATTTCGCTCATAGACATAATGTATTTGATATATTTTACGTGTCTTTGTACACAAACCATTTATTCAAAATCGTTATATAAATAAGAAGAACTATTTTAAATTTCATTATATTTAAAGTTTTAACATAAAAAGAACTAACACCAAACAAATCAGTAACAGAGATCAAAATAGGTAACACATGTTAATTACATTTTAAGTAAGTTTTAGAGCCAAATGAAATTATGTAAAGCAAAAAACCAGTTATTTCCAAGAACCAATCACTTAACACTAAAATATTACTTATATAAGTCACAGATAGGAAAATTACTTATTACTTACTAAACGACACTACACAACTGCATAGTGGCTAAGAAGCATTGTGTTAAATTAAAGCATACGTTTTCTGTAAAATGTAAACTTCTTATACACGCATACAAAGTGAAATAATATTGATTTTTACAAAATACTGAAAATAATAAAACTCATGACAAATAATTAAAAAAAAAAAAAAAAAAAACATTTTATAAAAGACTTATAAAAAGAATTATAACTACTTAATAACAGTTTATCTTAAATAAATCCAAGAAATAATTTTCTGAATCTTCACCAGTTTATTACATTTTAAGTAAGTTTTAGAGCCAAATGAAATTATATAAAACAAAAAAAAAGGCCAATGAGTACCAATGACTAAATACTAAAATATTACTTATATAAGTCACAGATATGAAAATTATTTATTACTTACTAAACGACACTGCAGAACTGCATAGTGACTGAGAAGCATTGTGTTAACTTAAAGCATATGTTTTCTGTAAAATGTAAATTTCTTACACATGCATACAAAGAGAAATAATATTGATTTTTACAAAATACTGAAAATAATAAAACTCATGAGAAATAATTATTTAAAAAAAAAAAAAAAAAAAGAAATCATTTTGTAAAAGACTGGTAAATATATATATATAACTACTTAATAACAGTTTATCATAAATAAAGCCAAGAAATAATTTTCTGAATCTTCACCAGTTTATTACATTTTAAGTAAGTTTTAGAGCTAAATGAAGTTGTATAAAACAAAAAAACCAATGAGTACCAATCACTAAACACTAACATATTACTTATATAAGTCACAGGTATTAAAATTATTTATTACTTACTAAACGACACTGCACAACTGCATAATGACTAAGAAGCATTGTATTAACTTAATGCATATGTTTTCTGTAAAATGTAAATTTCTTACACATGCACACAAAGTGAAATAATATTGACTTTTACAAAATACTGAAAATAATAAAACTCATGACAATTAATTATAAAAAAAGAAAATCATTTTATAAAAGATTGATAAAAATAAATATAACTACTTAACAACAATTTATCATAAATAAAACCAACAAATAATTTTCTGAATCTTCATGCAAAATTTTTAATTTAATCACTGCATTAAATATATGTAACTTTAAATAAACTAATTGAGTCTGAATTACAGTGGGCAGCAAAATTAATAAAGCACTCATTCACATTTTTTATGTTTATATATATATATATATATATATATATATATATATATATATATTGGTAGCTAATTTTCATCATCAACTTACATTTTTGTAAACAACATGAGATAATGACTCGACATATATTTAAATAACAAAACAGTATTAGACGTTCATCTTTTACATAGGAATTATTGCTAGAGCTTCAATAATTTTACTGCCGACTGTAATTTTATGATTTGAGATAAAAACGTAAACAAAAGTACACTCCCTTCCCTCTAAATATGATGCGAAGTGTTTTCGCTAGAACTCCTGCAATAATAAATAGGAGCCTCAGTTTTCGCACGTTCATTCAATCTTTTCGAGATACACTGCATGAGGAAAGTATTGTAATCATAAAAAAAAAAATAATAATAATAAATAAAATAAAATAAAAAAACAGATTTTCTTTTAAAAGGAATTGAATAAAAAACTAGTATGTTGTGGCCACCACAAGACTTTCTTCTATATTTACCTATACATATTCAATCAGTAACAATATTAAAAAAAAAAAAAAAAAAAAAAAAAAAGTACGATTTTTTTCTAAGTTTTTTTTTTTTTTTTTTTTTTTTTTTTGTTAAAAGTAATACATATTCAACCAGTAACAATATTTAAATATATATATATATATATATAAATATACGATTTTTTTTTTTTTTTTTTTTTTTTTTTTTGTTAAAAGTAAAAAAATCGATAACTTTGTTTTAAATTATCACAGATTTATAGTTCAACTATTCGTTTTAAAGGTATTGACGAGACCTTTCGAAAGATACCCATCTTGAAAATTTATCCCCCACGGGGGGGTACTCCCCCCCCCAGGGGGGGAAGCGATGCCCCCCCATGCAGAAAATTTTTTTCCTAGTTACATACTACTATTATCAATAATTCATATTAATTTTACAATCACAAGTTTAAAACAACTCTTATTATGCACATTTATACGAATTTTTGTCCTATGTTAAAAATTTAGATAAAATGCTATCACAGCGCTACCTGTTGAGCTATTGATCCCCAAACGTAATCAGCACCAGTTTATGTCCGGGACCAACTAAATACCAAGTTTGGTTAAATTTCGTTAAAAAAAAAAATTGCGATTTTTTTTTCTAAGTTTTGTTTTGTTAAAAGTAAAAAAAATCGCTAACTTTGGTTTAAATTATCACAGATTTATGGTTCAACCATTCGTTTTAAAGGTATTGACGAGACCTTTCGAAAGATACCCATCTTGAAACTTTACCCCCCCGGGTGGGTACTTCCCCCCCCCCCCCACATGCACAAAAATTTTTTCCCAGTTAACTATTACTATTATCAACGAGACCTTTCGAAAGATACCGATCTTGAAAATTTACTTCCCCGGGGGGGTACTTCCCCCCCAGGGGGGGGGGGGGAACTGATGCCCCCACATGCACAAATTTTTTTTCCTAGTTAACTACTACTATTATCAATAATTCATATTAATTTTACAATCACAAGTGTAAAATAACTCTCTTTATGCCCATTTATACGGAATTTTGTCCTATGCTGCCATGTTAAAAATTTGCATAAAATGCGATCACAACGCCACCTATTGAGCGATTGATCCCAAAATCTAATCAGCACCAGTTTATGCCAGGGTGCAACAAAATACCAAGTTTGGTTAAATTTCATTCATTGGTTCGTGAGATACAGCGTCCACAAAAAAATGATACAGACAGACAGACAGACATTTTCTAAAAACTATTAATTCGTAATCTAGACATCCCAAAACATGTAAATCCATCAAAAAACGGAGGTCGAAAATTTTCGCGAATCCAATACTTTCTCTATCTTCTATAATAATAAAAGGAAAGGTTTGTCTGTCTGTCTGTCTGTCTGTCTGTCTGTCTATCTGTCTGTCTGTCTGTCTGTCTGTCTGTTCTTTTATACGTTCAGCCCCTATTGAACGCAGACGTACAAAAATTGACATACGGATGCTCTGGAGCCTTTCCGATGTTTTCCTCGAAACAGAATTTAAAAATTTTAATTAGTTGTGGAGATATTAATTAAAATGTCCACTCATGTCTAATCTAAAAGCGATCTCAAAGCAGAAAAAGTGGAAAATAAATTAGAAATATTTGTCCGATCGTTACAATTTCGATACCAAATGAAAGGGGCATTTTTTCTGAATCTAAGTGTGCAAGTGGTTTATCGGTACAACAATTAGATTTTTTAAAATTAACTAAAGTATGAATTTTCTGGGGCAACATCATTTCAAATGCCAGTAATGAAGACCCATCGTCTGTCATCAAAAAGGAAATGATTGCAACCGATCAAGATGTCACGTGTTTTGTAGTAGGGAAAAATATTGCAATTTTCAATTTTTTTCAAATTTTAATTCACGTTACATTTGAATTCATATTCGGCCTAGACAGCATATTAGAAATTTCGTAATATTGGTGTTTTTAACGCCCGATATTTCGATTCTGAATATTTTTGAAAGTGAAGAATTATTAGGAAGGGCTTGAAGGGGAGGGGGGGGGGCAAGCAAACGGCCAGAAAAAATAAAAAATAAATAAATAAATAAATAAAAAGAGTTACAGCGTTTGAAATTGTTATTATTAGGTTTCAAGGAAAGATAAATCGATTGCGGATATTTTCAAGTGTAAAATTATTAGAAGGGACGGAAAGGGGGGGAAGGGGCAAAAACGTAGAAAAGGAACGGTTGTTTCGGAGAAAACAACGGAAAACCCAGAACGCCTTTATTGTTTTATATTTTGCAGAATTTCGAATTCTGATACTCCTTTCACATTTCATACTATGGATTTTGAACAGTATTTAGCCCGGAATTACCCAAGTTTCGGAGAAAACCACGAAAAAGTCAGACATAAATCGTTTTATAATAGTGTTTATATCATTTTTGTATCTCAGCTTCTAATTAGCATAATTTCAAAAGTAATATGTCATTTTGAAACTTATTTGAATGGAATTTCAAGAGTAGACGCCACAAATTTCTGTCACCTTCCATTAACCGACTATCATAAGTAATGGAATTTGAGATTTCACGTGATTTACACGTTTTAAGGTTTCCTGATTAGGTTTTCTTTTCTATCTCAGCTACTAATTAAAATAATTTTATAAGTAATACATTATTTGAAAGCTTTATTGATTTAGAATTGAACAGTAGATTACAGAATTTTCTACCGACAGATGGCGCTGTAATATTTTTAAATTTCAATATTTCGAAGTCTGAATATGATTAAATTATTTTTAATACATCATTCGAAAGATATTTTAAAGTACTTTTATACTATCGAAAGTGGGATTCGAGATTTCACCTAATTTACACGTTTTGAGGTCTCCTGAATCGGTTTTATTTTGTATCTCAGGTACTAATTAAAATAATTTCATAAGTAATACATCATTTGAAAGATTTGTTGATTTGGAATCGAACAGTGGAATACAGAAATTTGTACCGCCAGATGGCGCTATAATATTTTAAAATTTCAATATTTCAATTTCTAATTATGATTAAATTATTTTTAATCTATCAATTGAAAGATATTTTAAAGTTCTTTTAAATTATCGAAAGTTTTCACCAGATTTACATGTTTTGAGGTGTCCTGAATCAGTTTTTTTTTTGTATCTCAGTTATTAATTAAAAAAAGTTCATAAGTAATACATCATTTGAAAGCTTATTTTAGTTGATACACATTTTAAAGTACTTTTACATTATCGAAAATGAAATTCGAGATTTCACCCGATTTACACGTTTTGGGGTGTCCTGATTAGGTTTTCTTTTGCATCTCATCTACTAATTAAAATAATTTCATGAGTGATGCATCATTTGAAAGCTTTGTTTATCTGGAATGGAACAATAGATTACAGAAATTTCTACCGCCAGATGGCGCTGTAATATTTTCAAATTTCAATATTTGAATTTCTAATTATGATTAAATTATTTTTAATGCATCATTCGAAAGATATTTTAAAGTTCTTTTATATTATCGACAGTTTTCACCAGATTTACACGTTTTGAGGTCTCCTGAATTAGTTTTCTTCTGTATCTCAGCTACTAATTAAAATAATTTCGTAATACATCATTAGAAAGCTTTTTTGATTTGGAATCGAACAGTGGAATACTGAAATTTCTACCGCCAGATGGCGCTGTAATTTTTTTAACTTTCAATATTTCAATTTCTAATTATGATTAAATTATTTTTAATGCATCATTCGAAAGATATTTTAAAGTTCTTTTATATTATCGACAGTTTTCACCAGATTTACACTTTTTGAGGTCTCCTGAATTCGTTTTCTTTTGTATCTCAGCTACTAATTAAAATAATTTCATAAGTAATACATCATTCAAAAGCTTTTTTGATTTGGAATCGAACAGTGGAATACTGAAATTTGTACCGCCAGATGGCGCTGTAATAATTTCAAATTTCAATATTTCAATTTCTAATTATGATAAAATTATTTTTAATACATCATTCGAAAGATATTTTAAAGTTCTTTTAAATTATCGAAAGTTTTCACCAGATTTACACATTTTGAGCTGTCCTGAATCAGTTTTCTTTTATATCTCAGTTATTAATTAAAAAAATTTCATAAGTAATACATCATTTGAAAGCTTTGTTGACTTGATACACATTTTAAAGTACTTTTACATTATCGAAAATGGAATTCGAGATTTCACCCGATTTACACGTTTTGAGGTCTCCTCATTAGGTTTTCTTTTGTATCTCAGCTACTAATTAAAATAATTTCATAAGTAATACATCATTAGAAAGCTTTTTTGTTTTGGAATCGAACAGTGGATTACAGAAATTTCTACCGACAGATGGCGCTGTAATATTTTCAAATTTCAATATTTGAATTTCTAATTATGATTAAATTATTTTTAATGCATCATTCGAAAGATATTTTAAAGTTCTTTTATATTATCGACAGTTTTCACCAGATTTACACGTTTTGAGGTCTCCTGAATTAGTTTTCTTCTGTATCTCAGCTACTAATTAAAATAATTTCGTAATACATCATTAGAAAGCTTTTTTGATTTGGAATCGAACAGTGGAATACAGAAATTTGTACCGCCAGATGGCGCTGTAACATTTCAAATTTCAATATTTCAATTTCTAATTATGATAAAATTATTTTTAATACATCATTCGAAAGATATTTTAAAGTTCTTTTAAATTATCGAAAGTTTTCACCAGATTTACACGTTTTGAGCTGTCCTGAATCAGTTTTCTTTTATATCTCAGTTATTAATTAGAAAAATTTCATAAGTAATACATCATTTGAAAGCTTTGTTGACTTGATACACATTTTAAAGTACTTTTACATTATCGAAAATGGAATTCGAGATTTCACCCGATTTACACGTTTTGAGGTCTCCTAATTAGGTTTTCTTTTGTATCTCAGCTACTAATTAAAATAATTTCATAAGTAATACATCATTAGAAAGCTTTTTTGATTTGGAATCGAACAGTGGATTACAGAAATTTCTACCGCCAGATGGCGCTGTAATATTTTCAAATTTCAATATTTGAATTTCTAATTATGATTAAATTATTTTTAATGCATCATTCGAAAGATATTTTAAAGTTCTTTTATATTATCGACAGTTTTCACCAGATTTACACGTTTTGAGGTCTCCTGAATTAGTTTTCTTTTGTATCTCAGATACTAATTAAAATAATTTCGTAATACATCATTAGAAAGCTTTTTTGATTTGGAATCGAACAGTGGAATACAGAAATTTGTACCGCCAGATGGCGCTGTAACATTTTAAAATTTCAATATTTCAATTTCTAATTATGATTAAATTATTTGTAATACATCATTCGAAAGATATTTTAAAGTTTTTTAAATTATCGAAAGTTTTCACCAGAAGTTTATAAAGAAGTTTATAAGGAAATTATCGAAAGTTTACACGTTTTGAGGTGTCCTGAATCAGTTTTTTTTTTTTTTTTTTTGTATCTCAGTTATTAATTAAAAAAAGTTCATAAGTAAAACATCATTTGAAAGCTTATTTTAGTTGATACACATTTTAAAGTACATTTACATTATCGAAAATGGAATTGGAGATTTCACCCGATTTACACGTTTTGAGGTCTCCTGATTAGGTTTTCTTTTGTATCTCATCTACTAATTAAAATAATTTCATGAGTAATACATCATTTGAAAGCTTTGTTGATCTGGAATGGAACAATAGATTACAGAAATTTCTACAGCCAGATGGCGCTGTAATATTTTTAAATTTCAATATTCTAATTATGATTAAATTATTTCTAATACATCATTCGAAAGATATTTTAAAGTTCCTTTACATTATCGAAAGTGGAATTCGAGATTTCACCTGATTTACAATTTAAAGTGTCCTGATCAGGTTTTCTTTTGCATCTCAGCTAATTGAGTAAGACCGTTCAAAATTGGTATATGCAAGTTAATTAGGAGAGGCTGGAACGGTGGGGAAGGAATAGGCGCGCATGGGTTTGGGACCCGGTGCGAGTTTTTACCCGTTGATAAAAGATTTTTTTTTTTAATTTTATTTTCTTAATACTAAAAGTTTGAGTTGAGAAGGAATATGCGTGTACAGCGCACGTATATCCTCAAACGTGCGCGCACAGCGCGCATTGGTCTGCGCTGCCGACGGCAGTGGCGTCCCGGTGTGAGTTTTTACCCGATGCTAAATGATATATTTTTTAATTCCTTTTCTTAAGAATGAAAGTTTATGAGTAATAACATGGAATTTTGAGAAGTCATAAGGATGGTGAAGGAATACGTGCGCGCAGCGCACGGGTCTACGCTGCCGAAGGCAGTGGGGACCCGGTGCGACATTTTTCCTGATCAGAATTTTTTTTTCTCTTTTTTTATCACATGATAAAAATTAATGCAATTTTGAGAATTCATTAATTTTTGTGATTCATTTAAAAATAGTGACCAGCGAAGCGGGCGTAGCCTGCTAGTATTACATATAGAAGAAAGTAAAAAAAATCTGGAGTGACTCCACTCGACTTTCCGAACATTGAGTAACTAACAGTTTTGTAGATAAAATAAAGAAAGAGGAGTTGCTAAACAAACAAAAGAGAGAAAACCATAATAGAGTGTTTGAGTATTTTTCTCTATATATCACACGAGGTTTTATTTAACGCTACTGAACTTTGAGCCCTTAGATCATAATGATAAAGAATTTTTCGTTGTGTCCCTGTAAAAATCTATAAATGCTAGATTCACCAAAATGCTTATAGTTAGTGCAACAATGATTTATAATAGTCATACAAATTTTCAGCTTAATTGAATAAGGCATTTAGATGCTATCGCACTTTTAAAAATTTGGTCTCATAGGCCATAATGATAAAGAATTTTTCTTTGTGTCCCTGTAAAAAAACTAAGTGCTAGATTCACCAAAATCTATACAGTTGGTGCAAATGTGACCTATAACATGTGTACAAATTTTTTGCTCAGATTAATAAGGCATTTAGACGCTATCACACTTTTAAAAATTTGGCCCCATAGGCCCTAATGATAAAGAATTTTTCTTTGTGTCCCTGTAAAAAACTATAAGTGCTAGATTCTCCAAAATCTATACAGATTGAGTATCTGTGACCTATAATATGTGTATAAAATTTTTGCTCAATTGAATAAGGCGTTTAGATGCTATCGAACTTTTAAGATTTTCGTCCCATAAAAAAATTTTCTTTGTGTCCCTGTAAAAAAACTATAAGTGCTAGATTCACCAAAATCTATAGGGTTCGTACTATGGTGACTTACAATATACGTACCAACTTTCAGCTTATTCGAACAAAGCGTTTAGACGCTAGCGTGTTCACTCACAGACATACACACATACATACACACATACACACACACACACACACATCACCTTAAAAATAGTGGAAACGGACTCAGGGGACCTCGAAACGTATAGAAACATCAAAATCTCCAATTCGGATTTTTGACATGATTACAATACTTTCCTCACTATAGTGTTCGGAAAGTAAAAAATCTCGACTGTGAGATGTTGGTATGTATATAGTTTCTGAGGTTACCTGAGTTGATTTTTACTATTTTAATGGTGATATATGTATATGTATTTGAGGAAACACGATAATGTCAAAACCAGCAATAAGATTTTTCATTGTTTCTTCATTTTCTAACGTATATTAACATTTTATAGAAAGCCAAAAGTCAGATCTTGTCGATTTATAGATCTGTTATGATTTCTTCTTCATTCCTGATTTGTTACTTTCTTCTATATGTAATAAGAGAAAGTATTGGATTCGTGAAAATTTTCGACCTCCCTTTTTTGATGGATTTACACGTTTTGGGATGTCCAGAACACGAATTGATAGTTTTTAAAAAATGTCTGTCCGTCTGTCTGTCTGTATCACTTTTTTTGGACGCTGTAGCTCACGAACCAATGAATGAAATTTAACCACACTTGGTATTTAGTTGCACCCTGACATAAACTGGTGCTGATTAGATTTGGGGATCAATCGCTCAAAAGGTGGGGATGTGATCGCATTTTTTGTAAAATTTTAACATGGCAGTATAGGACAAAATTTCGTATAAATGTGCATTATGAGAGTTATTTTAAACTCGTGATTGTATAATTAATATGAATTATTGTTAATAGTAGTAGTTAACTAGGAAAAAAATTCTGTGCATGTGGGGGCATCGCTTCCGCCCCTGGGGGGAAAGTACCCCTCCGGGGTGGTAAATTTTCAAGATGGGTGTCTTTTGAAAGGTCTCGTCAATACCTATAAAACGAATGGTTGAACTATAAATCTGGGATAATTTAAAACAAAGTTATCGATTTTTTTTTACTTTTAACGAAAAAAAAAAACAGAAAAAAAAATCGTATTTTTTTTTTTTTGTTACTGAGTGAATTTGTATAGGAAAATATAGAAGAAAGTCTTGTGTTAGCCACAACATACTAGTTTAACTTGGAAATGATTCATAATTTAATTTATCACTAACAATTATGGATCGATCCATTACATGTGATGCGAAAATTAAATTTTATTGATCTTTAAGAAATGATTTCATTCATGAAAGCTGTTTTATGACTATAAGTTATTTGAAAAATTCTGGAATTTAAAGTGATATAATCCACCACTTTAACCCCTTAACGATCTCGTAATTTTCTAGAAAATACTAAAAAAGTGCTTATTATTATTTTTTTTTTATTATTAAAATTTTTTTTATAAAATAAAGTGCATGAACAATAGATGAGAGGAGGGTATTATGGAATATCATTTACATTTCTTAAAATAACTTTACTTGTTTTTAATCAAAATCCCCAAAATCATGATGAGTACGTAGTGTAATTATTTGTAATGAATTGTCAATGAAAAAAAATCCAAAAAAATTTTTTTTTTGTCGTTATAAAAAGTTTACTTTAAAAAAAAAGTTACAAATGGAGGTTAATAAGAAATAGTCGGGTAATATGGAATAGGTGGTTTAGATTGTTTAAACCATAGAAAAACTAATTAGACTTCATAAAATCATCTTCGGAGAATTTTCCGTGACCGAAGATACATTCGGCATCTTTATTTTCTGTTTCTTTAGTTGAATACATGAAGTCAGTTTCAGATGATACTATAAAATACCTAATATTCCATAATACTCGACACGCCATCTTTAAAAATGAACTTTTAAATTGATGGACAAAATATTTTCAGCTAAAACACGACCAATGTATAACAAAATACAATTCTTTGAGCATACATTATGCTTAACATCAATGTTCAAATCACATGTGTACTAGTAAGTTTAAATGTTTGAAAACTTACCTGCAAAAACTTTTAAAAATCACAAAACACACTTGGTTCATATAGAAAATGGTACGACAGCAACAAGCGGTTGCTTCTTACTGTATTGCTTCATGGGAATCCTTCTTGAGTAATTCACAGTATATCAAAGCGATAGCAGCACTAATCAGAGCCGAAACCTCGGTATTCCACATTTCCCGACTATTCCATAATACCCTCCTCTCCTCTGTATGTATTCATTTTTAATTTTCGGAATTTTGTTTTAGCTTGAAATCAAGAAAATTTAATTTTGCAGAAAATCCAACAATCAGGGTTATTATGACTGAATGTTGGTTTTCCATTAAGTAGAAAAAAATAAAAGATATGTGTTTAAACATTAAAACAGAATTTTATAAAAAGAATTTTACGTATAATACACTGTTTTTAAATTCACAGTCCGAACTTTTATAAATAATCAGTTATTTCCGAATCACTCTCAGATGTATTTATAGTAAAATTAGAATCCGAGTCACTTTGTGATTCTGACAACATAATGTACACCATATTAGAAAAAAAAAAAAAGAAAGAAATCCATAGAGTACAAAACTACGTGCATTTAATAGCCTAACTGAGCTAAGATTACAAAATAAGTGTTGCAAATATTTAATATTGGATACAGCTGACAGTTTAAAATAAACCTACTGTCTCCAATTACATTCTAAATAGTCTGCTACTTCCATATAGAGTATCAAATAAGAAATAAAAAATTTTCCGGGTATCAGAAATGATTTGTTTTTAATTTTTTTTTTTTTTTTTTTTTTTTTTTAGTGCGATACTTTTGAACATTCCAGCCCGGAAATATCACGGGCACGAGAAATAGAAAGCGAAAACTCACCCCGTCATTTTCACGGGAGCGAGAAAGAAGGGGTTAATAAGGAATAATAGATAGAAATATGACTAGATAAGAGTATTTCTGGGGACCATCACCGGTTGGCAACCACTGGTTTAAGTTAAACGCTTAAGTTAAACGTTAAGTTAAAACTATCTGCATTATTAACGGATGCACGTACTACTCAAACAACTACAGTAAAGCACCGTTTATACGTCTCTCGTTCATACGTCTTTTACATTTATACGTCCTTTCAGTGAAGTCCCGATTCATTCCTATTCATTTTAATACACAAATTCTTCGTTTATACGCCGCTAACATCGGTTATACGTCTTTTCCACTTTACAAAAATGCGCAAAATTTCTCGACCTGTCATTATTTTCCATTCTAAATAAGACGGATTTTTCCTAGAAAGCCTCTGAAATGAGGGAACACGGGAAAGGTCGAAGAATACTGATCAAAGAATCAATTGAATTTACAGTAGAATTCTTAATACTCATAGATAAGCAACAAATTAGACGAATATTAAAGATTTTTATTGTTATTAAATTATCTATATGGACATAAATCGCAAGTATGATTTTTCTCACTTTCTGTAATAAATCTTTTTCTTTTTCTTTTTAATTTACTATTGTCTTAAAAAATGTATAATATACATTTACTATTTTAAATCAAATTGGAGTGTAAAGGTTGATATTTTTATTTACCAACTATGTGAAAAATACCAGAGCCGGGAATCGAACCCGGGCACCTCCTCTTAACGCACGGATGCTCTACCACTGAGCTACCCTGGCTGACAACCCAGGGTAAGGCACCTCCGAATGGTGCCAACGAATATTATGTGAGAAGTGCCTAGCTGGTTGTCAGCCAGGGTAGGGCACCTCCGAATGGTGCCAACAAATATTATGTGAGAAGTATTTTTATAGTTGGTAAATAAAAATATCAACCTTTACATTCCAATTTGATTTAAAATAAATATTCACGGTTGATAAATTCTTGAATAAAAATTTCTAAATACATTTACTAACTTAAGAAACTTTATTAATTAGTATTTTCATACAAATGTTGCTTAAGTGTCATTCAATTTGTAGTAATCAAAGTGTTATTGTTAAAATTTCGATTATACGTCTTTTCATTTATACGTTCTTTTAAGTCAGTCCCTTGAAAAACGTATAAACGGTGCTTTACTGTATTATGATTTTCTCTTTTATTTATTTAAAGATTTCTTTTATAAAAAAATATTCAAACAACAGTTAATTATTAAATGTCCAAAACATCAACTAGAATCATTCCAATTTTTTTAATCATTAATTATGAATAATTAGCAGTAATTACAGTCACAAATTTAATTATTTCGACCTGAAACAATTAAAGTATATTTTCACTATTTATGTTGTCTTCTTACTAAGAAAATTTTCATTCTTTATAGCAGCTAGAGGTCGACCCTCTCTGAGTCCAAATTTATTTCTCAAATATTATATTTTATATTTTTTCCAGGCAAATATAAAGTACACAAGGGAACCAGTGTTGCATTTGTACCGTACCTGTCACACAGGAATTCTGATATTTATCCCAACCCTGAAAATTTTGAGCCCGAGCGATTTCTGAATGCAGAATCAAAAACAGCATGGAGCTATGTTCCATTTTCTGTTGGAAATCGAATTTGCCTAGGTAAGCGATTGTTATATATAGATATCATATATATAATTTGAATAATTAAGCTATTGTATAGCTTTTATCGCGGGCTTTGAGCGCGGCGACCGAATCGAAAAATTCCGTAACGAAAAAAAAACCTAACACAGTTCGGTAGACTTCGGCTGTACGAAGCTCGCACAGATCGAGACGAGCTGCTCCGAAATCGGACGAATAGATAAGCAGCTGTTTGTGAGAAAGTATATAGGTGTATAGGTATCTATCATCTATGTACAACAGTGAATAGCTGTACGCGTAAAATTTGTGTATAAAGTAGATCAGATAAAACTTGAATATCTCCATTCGACTTGCAGGCCTTTAAAACCTATTAAATACCTTTTCTCTATTAAAATTTGTTTTATATCGGTCACCACGCTCAAAAAGTGTAACTTGAATTAATATCAAAGAAAAAACTTGAATATCCCCATTCGACTTGCAGACCTTTAAAACCTATTAAATACCTTTTCTCTATTAAAATTCGTTTTCTTATCGGTCACCACGCTCAAAAAGTGTAACTTGAATTAATATCAAAGAAAAAACTTGAATATCCCCATTCGACTTGCAGGCCTTTAAAACCTATTAAAATACTTTTCTCTATTAAAATTTGTTTTCTTATCATTATTGTTATCTTATTCATTAATATCAAAGAAAAAACTTGAATATCCCCATTCGACTTGCAGGCCTTTAAAACCTATTAAATACGTTTTCTCTATTAAAATTTGTTTTCTTATCGGTCACCACGCTCAAAAAGTGTAACTTGAATTAATATCAAAGAAAAAACTTTAATATCCCCATTCGACTTGCAGGCCTTTAAAACCTATTAAATACCTTTTCTCTATTAAAATTTGTTTTCTTATCGGTCGCCACGCTCAAAAAGTGTAACTTGAATTAATATCAAAGAAAAAAATTGAATATTCCCATTCGACTTGCAGGCCTTTAAAACCTATTAAAATACCTTTTCTCTATTAAAATTTGTTTTCTTATCATTATTGTTATCTTATCATTATTGTTATCTTATTCATTAATATCAAAGAAAAACCTTGAATATCCCCATTCGACTTGCAGGCCTTTAAAGCCTATTAAATACCTTTTCTCTATTAAAATTTGTTTTATATCGGTCACCACGCTCAAAAAGTGTAACTTGAATTAATATCAAAGAAAAAACTTGAATATCCCCATTCGACTTGCAGACCTTTAAAACCTATTAAATACCTTTTCTCTATTAAAATTTGTTTTCTTATTGGTCACCACGCTCAAAAAGTGTAACTTGAATTAATATCAAAGAAAAAACTTGAATATCCCCATTCGACTTGCAGGCCTTTAAAACCTATTAAATACCTTTTCTCTATTAAAATTTGTTTTCTTATCGGTCACCACGCTCAAAAAGTGTAACTTGAATTAATATCAAAGAAAAAAATTGAATATCCCCATTCGACTTGCAGGCCTTTAAAACCTATTAAAATACCTTTTCTCTATTAAAATTTGTTTTCTTATCGATCGCCACGCTCAAAAAGTGTAACTTGAATTAATATCAAAGAAAAAAATTGAATATCCCCATTCGATTTGCAGGCCTTTAAAACCTATTAAAATACCTTTTCTCTATTAAAATTTGTTTTCTTATCATTATTGTTATCTTATCATTATTGTTATCTTATTCATTAATACCAAAGAAAAACCTTGAATATCCCCATTCGACTTGCAGGCCTTTAAAACCTATTAAATACCTTTTCTCTATTAAAATTTGTTTTATATCGGTCACCACGCTCAAAAAGTGTAACTTGAATTAATATCAAAGAAAACACTTGAATATCCCCATTCGACTTGCAGACCTTTAAAACCTATTAAATACCTTTTCTCTATTAAAATTTGTTTTCTTATCGGTCACCACGCTCAAAAAGTGTAACGTGAATTAATATCAAAGAAAAAACTTGAATATCCCCATTCGACTTGCAGGCCTTTAAAACCTATTAAATACCTTTTCTCTATTAAAATTTGTTTTCTTATCGGTCACCACGCTCAAAAAGTGTAACTTGAATTAATATCAAAGAAAAAAATTGAATATCCCCATTCGACTTGCAGGCCTTTAAAACCTATTAAAATACCTTTTCTCTATTAAAATTTGTTTTCTTATCATTATTGTTATCTTATCATTATTGTTATCTTATTCATTAATATCAAAGAA
>OZ005662.1:121655462-121724579 GCA_963930645.1 Salticus scenicus | reverse complement strand
GCTCTAATTTTGTAATTGGAAGTTTGTTTCTTTCTTAGTTTACGAGATAATCGCTGTAACATCTATTTTGAATCACCCGGTATATATATATATAGAAGAAAGTAAAAATTAAATAAAATGCCTAAACATAGAAGTTTGATTCTATCCGTCTTTTTGATTGAGATTTTCACATTTAAAAGCACAAATATTTAACCTATTTATCCTAAAAGGGATAGGACTCTTTAGAAAGACTCCTCTACCCAAAAGGGCCCTTGGGGTCCTGCCCTTAGCGGAAATGTTATCCCCCCTCACTGGCGTGCATTTAGCATACGTGCCTTTAGCGGAAATGTATAATAAATTTAAAAATAGATTAATAAATAAAAAAATTAATTTTCAATTTTCCTCCACACTTTATCCACATTTAACACTGGCTATATTTTGCTTCAGAAGTAACCTGTTGCAAAAATAGGTATGTATGCTGTAGATTAATCCGTTATTTGAAGGAACGGTGATCTGTAACCATATAAAGTTTAATGAATCACAGTACTCCATACGAAAACGTACATTATTGCCATTTTATGATTTTATTTAGTTTTTAAAATATAATTAAGCATTACACCCTTTAAAACGAAAACAAAAATGAAAAATCATGAGGTATACACTTTCCAACTGTACGTACTCATTGTATCATACAACAATCTATGTTCTTTGTCTATATTATAACACAATGGACAGACAGAAAGGCAGACATATAGATTAATTGGACTCATAATCACTCTGAAACATTGGTGGAAAGTGTTAAAGGTGCTTAACACAAACAGAAATGCTGCTGTTAATTTCCTATTTGCACCCCTTAATTTATCGAAACATTCTTGCGTAGCCCTGCATATCTGAAGGTTAAGCATATTATAGTTTATACAAAACTTTTTTTAGCATATAAACAATAAATGCAATTTTCTTTATGATTTTTTGATGTAGTTAATTAAATGTGATTTATAAAAATGTTATCTCACATATCAAGTTTCGTACAGTTATATGCCATAGAAGTTGAGATATAGCTTTCCCGCTATCGAGGAAATTTGCAGTTTAGCAGCGCCACTTATTGGCCGATAACCATCCAAATTGAATCAGCACATCTCATAATGGCCTTCACATATATCATGTTTTGTTTGATTATACGCAATAGAACCTGAGATATTAGCCTCCGCTTAAATTGCAAAAATCGTTGTATAGCAGCGCCACCTGTGGAGCGATTGACACCAAAAGTTGACAGATACTCATTTAGGTTAAGGTGTATCAACATAAAAATTTATTTGCAAATCTGTTCAGCAGTTCTTGAGACATAGATTTTCCTTAAATTGCAGAAATCGCTGTATAGCAGCACCACCTGTCGGTCTATAAGCATTTAAATTGAATCAACATAACGTCTCATAATGGCCTTTACACATATCATGTTTTGTTTGGTTATACACAATAGAACCTGAGATATAGCTTCCCCTTAAATTGTGGAAATCGCTGTATAGAAGCGCCACCTCTTGAGCGGTTGACACCAAAAGTTGATAAGCACTAATTTTTCTCAAAATGCATCTACATGTAAATTTATATGCAATTCTGAGCAGTAGTACCGGAGATACAGTTGCCACAAAATTTTTGCCACACACACACATATACAGACAAACAAATATTTTCTAAAAATAGTCAAATCGTGTTCTTGACCTGTCAAAATGTGCAAATCCGTCGAAAACCGGAAGTCGAAAATTTTTACGAATCCAATACATTTTTCTATTGAATATAGAAGAAAGTAAAAATAAAGAATTCTTAAAATATTTACGGACGCTGGAGGCGGACAAACGTACAGTAGAATAGACAAATACACTAATTCAAATCACATTCACATTTTAAACTAGTATGTTGTGGCCACCACGAGACTTTCTTCTATATTTTCCTATACAAATTCACTCAGTAACAATATTTAAAAAAAAAAAAAAATATATCAAAGTTTTTTTTTTTTTTTCGTTAAAAGTAAAAAAAATCGATAACTTTGTTTTAAATTACCACATATTTATAGTTCAACCATTCGTTTTAAAGGTATTGACGAGACCTTTCGAAAGATACCCAACTTGAAAACTTACTCCACCCCAGAGGGTATCGCGTCATAACATCGCCGGAAAAAACATCGCACGTCAAAACATGGACGACAGAACATCGCCGCAAAAACATCGCTGTGTTAAAATCATCGATGACAAAAACATAGCCGAATAAGTTATTATTTAGGACTAGCAGGCTACGCCCGCTTCGCTGGTCACTATTTTTAAATGAATCACAATAATTAATGAGTTCTCAAAATTGCATTAATTTTTATCATGTGATAAAAAAAGAAAAAAAAATCTGATCAGGAAAAATGTCGCACCGGGTCCCCACTGCCTTCGGCAGCGTAGACCCGTGCACTGCGCGCACGTATTCCTTCACCATCCTTATGACTTCTCAAAATTCCATGTTATTACTCATAAACTTTCATTCTCAAGAAAAGGAATTAAAAAATATATCATTTAGCATCGGGTAAAAACTCACACCGGGACGCCACTGCCTTCGGCAGCGCTGACCCATGCGCGCTGCGCGTGCACGTTTGAGGATAAACGTGCGCTGTACACGCATATTCCTTCTCAACTCAAACTTTTATTAAGAAAATAAAATTAAAAACAAATCTTTTATCATCGGGTAAAAACTCGCACCGGGTCCCAAACCCATGCGCGCTGTGCGCCTATTCCTTCCCCACCGTTCCAGCCCCTCCTAATTAACTTGCATATACCAATTTTGAACGGTCTTACTCAATTAGCTGAGATGAAAAAGAAAACCTGATCAGGACACTTTAAATTGTAAATCAGGTGAAATCTCGAATTCCACTTTCGATAATGTAAAAGAACTTTAAAATATCTTTCGAATGATGTATTAGAAATAATTTAATCATAATTAGAATATGAAATATTGAAATTTAAAAATATTACAGCGCCATCTGGCGGTAGAAATTTCTGTAATCTATTGTTCCATTCCAGATCAACAAAGCTTTCAAATGATGTATTACTCATGAAATTATTTTAATTAGTAGATGAGATACAAAAGAAAACCTAATCAGGACACCTCAAAACGTGTAAATCGGGTGAAATCTCGAATTCCATTTTCGATAAAAGTACTTTAAAATGTGTATCAACTAAAATAAGCTTTCAAATGATGTATTACTTATGAACTTTTTTTAATTAATAACTGAGATACAAAAAAAACTGATTCAGGACACCTCAAAACGTGTAAATCTGGTGAAAACTTTCGATAATTTAAAAGATTTTTAAAATATCTTTCGAATGATGTATTACAAATAATTTAATCATAATTAGAAATTGAAATATTGAAATTTTAAAATATTACAGCGCCATCTGGAGGTACAAATTTCTGTATTCCACTGTTCGATTCCAAATCAAAAAAGCTTTCTAATGATGTATTACTTATGAAATTATTTTAATTAGTAGCTGAGATACAAAAGAAAACTGATTCAGGAAACCTCAAAACGTGTAATACTGGTGAAAACTTTCGATAATTTAAAAGAACTTAAAAATATCTTTCGAATGATGTATTAAAAACAATTTAATCATAATTAGAAATTGAAATATTGAAACTTTAATATATTACAGCGCCATCTGGCGGTACAAATTTCTGTATTCCACTGTTCGAAAAGCTTTCTAATGATGTATTACTTACGAAATTATTTTAATTAGTAGCTGAGATACAAAAGAAAACTAATTCAGGAGACCTCAAAACGTGTAAATCTGGTGAAAACTGTCGATAATATAAAAGAACTTTAAAATATCTTTCGAATGATGCATTAAAAATAATTTAATCATAATTAGAAATTAAAATATTGAAATTTGAATGTATTACAGCGCCATCTGGCGGTAGAAATTTCTGTAATCCACTGTTCGATTCCAAATCAAAAAAGCTTTCTAATGATGTATTACTTATAAAATTATTTTAATCAGTAGCTGAGATACAAAAGAAAACCTAATCAGGACACCTCAAAACGTGTAAATCGGGTGAAATCTCGAATTCCATTTTCGATAATGTAAAAGTATTTTAAAATGTGTATCAAGTCAACAAAGCTTTCAAATGATGTATTACTTATGAAATTTTTTTAATTAATTTCAGATATATAAAAGAAAACTGATTCAGGAGACCTCAAAACGTGTAAGTTTGGTGAAAACTTTCGATAATTTAAAAGAACTTTAAAATATCTTTCGAATGATGTATTCAAAATAATTTAATCATAATTAGAAATTGAAATAATGAAATATTGAAATTTTAAAATATTACAGCGCCATCTGGCGGTACAAATTTCTGTATTCCACTGTTCGATTCCAAATCAAAAAAGCTTTCTAATGATGCATTACTTATGAAATTATTTTAATTAGTAGCTGAGATACAAAAGAAAACTAATTCAGGAGACCTCAAAACGTGTAAATCTGGTGAAAACTTTCGATAATTTAAAACAACTTTAAAATATCTTTCGAATGATGTATTAAAAATAATTTAGTTGGAATTTGAAATATCGAAATTTTAGCTGAGATACAAAAGAAAACCTACTCAGGACATTCTAAAACATGTAAATCACGTGAAATCTCTAATTCCATTATCTACGGTAGTTTTATTAATGGAAGTAAAAAGAAAAATAAATATTTTTTATTTCCCCAAAACCTATATATACCACGGCAGTCGGGTAATGGAAGTAAAAAGAAAAAGAAAAAGTATTTTTTGGTTCCTTCAAATGTATTTTGTTGCTATGGAAACTTCTATCGTCTATTGAAAGATGGATTATGTGTTAGAATAAAATTTATTTTGCATTTGAAATTAGTTAATATTCAAAAGAAAATACAGTTGAACCTTGTTAACATGAATCTCAAGGGGAAAAATTTTTTTTCATGTTATCAGTAGTCCATACTATCAGTATTTAATCTTTATATAATTAAACTAATCTTCATTTTGACGAGCACTGGGGAAACATGTTAAAAGTAATTCACGTTAACGAGGTTCAACTGTATATAGTGAACTTTAAAGGGTTAAGTTACTTTTGACCCATTTTTTGTTTCCTTTTGTCACCTTTTTAAAAGCCTTTTTACTCTTATATGCCTGCCATTCCTTATAAGCAAGCAAGAAATTACAGCATAGCAGCGCCATCTGTTAGGAGATTTACTACAAAGTGTTATCAGGGTAAATTCCCATGAAGCTCCAACCAAATATAAAATTTTACGAAATTATATACAACAGAAGAGGAAATATAGCTTTATCTTAAATGGGGGTAATATGTATAGTAGCGCCACCTGCTTTGTAATTTACTCCGAAATATAATCAGTACCAATTCATATGAAAATTTAACTAAATATAAAGTTTTGTGAAATTCCGCCCATTATTTCATGAAATACAGCACCCACAAAATTTTGATAACACATGAACGATACACAGACAGACATGCATTTTTAAAAACTGTCAAATCATTTTCAAGACATTGGAAAACGTGCAAATGCATCAAAAACCGAATATAAAAAGTTTTCACGAATTTAATACTTTCTTCTTCTGAATAGAAGAACGTAATAAAAATCATTATTTTTATCATTATCACAATTTCAAATAGAAAGCAACCAGTAACGGCTCGTGAGATTCCTTTACAGGGGGGCTGCATAGTTGCATGTCTATGTAAGATTTGAGAAAAAAGCGAAAATGATTTTCTAAATAATCTGTTTTAATCGGGGGCTTCGGGTTTTATGCGCAGACTGAGCAAGAAGCAGAGCAATACAGGATACAGCATAGATTTAAAATTTTATATTATTGGACATTCATTACAAAAAAAAAAAAAAAAAAAAGAAAATCTGGCGATTTTATTTTGTTAACTTTGTTTATTAAATGATAATCAATTCTCCCCCAACAAAATATTTTTCATCTGCATGCTATTCTTTTCTCCAAAATGGTACGAAGTACGAAGTATACATACATGATTGTAAATTAACTTTTGCACATTAAAAAGATACACACAATGATTTATATAAAAATAATAATATTAGGTCGTTGCAAAAGTTCTCTCGGACGCGGATCATTTTATTGCCTCCAAAGACGAGAGCTTCTATCGCCATTTGTTACCCGAAAAATGGGCAAAGGTTGTAGAAAGTAATGGAGAGTATTTTGATTAAAAATTGTCATTTGATTTGATGTATTTTTATGAAATGAAGCAATAAAAAACCGCACGAATTTATGCAAAGACCTAATAAATAGTTTGATTACATACTTATGTAGATCTGTAGAGTTCTTGCGATAATAACTGCAAATAATGAATTTATAGTCCATAGTGATAAAGAATTTCTTTTTGTGTCTCTGTAAAAGAATTTATAAGTCCTGTACTCATCAAAACTATACAAATTGCGTGACGATTACCTGTAACCTACCTACCAATTTTTAGTTCAATTGGATAAAACATTTAGGCACAATCGCACTTCATAAAGTTAAGTCCATTAATCAAAATGATAAGGAATTTTTCTTTGTGTCCTTGTAACGGAACTATAAGTCTCACTTCCATCAAATTCTATACAGCTCGTTTGATGGTGACCTTTCACATACCTACCAGCTTTCAGTTCAATCGAACCAAGCATTTAGATGTTATGATATTCACTGACATATATACACTTACTCACACCATACATATAACACTGTAAAAATAGCAAAAAGGAGCTCAGGAGACCTCAAAACGTTATAGTAATGTAATGCCCGTATCTTAAAAGTGCAATTATAATGATGCGTTTCATTAATTTATTTAGAACATCCTTTGAAATATACGTAAAATCTTACACATCACATAGATTATGAAATGCTTGTCTAACATTACGAACATTTTATTATTATTATTTTTTTTTTTAATGCGAACTTTACACACATGGTAGAGTAAACTAAAATTTCATTTAGATAGGAAACCTTAGTATAATTAAAAATGAATTTCCAAAATTTGATGCACATAGACAGTGACGTATCCGATATCTTCTGTATTGCCGTGCGCTAAAAAAAAAAAAAAAAAAAAAAAAAATCTACAAATGTTAAAACACTATTTTCTTTAGATATATTAAACTAGTATGTTGTGGCCACCACAAGACTTTCTTCTATATTTACCTATACATATTCAATCAGTAACAATAATAATAATAAAAAAAAAAAAAAAAAAAAAAGTACGATTTTTTTTTCTAAGTTTTTTTTTTTTTTTTTTTTTTTTTTGTTAAAAGTGAAAAAAATCGATAACTTTGTTTTAAATTATCACAGATTTATAGTTCAACCATTCGTTTTAAAGGTATGGGGAGTACTTCCCCCCCAGGGGGGAAGCGATGCCCCCCCCCCATGCAGAATATTTTTTTCCTAGTTACATACTACTATTATCAATAATTCATATTAATTTTACAATCACAAGTTTAAAACAACTCTTATTATGCACATTTATACGAATTTTTGTCCTATGCTGCCATGTTAAAAATTTAGATAAAATGCTATCACAGCGCCAGCTGTTGAGCTATTGTTTTGTTAAAACTAAAAAAAATCGATAACTTTGGTTTAAATTATCACAGATTTATCGTTCAACCATTCGTTTTAAAGGTATTGACGAGATCTTTCGAAAGATACCCATCTTGAAACTTTGCCCCCCCCCCGGGTGGGAACTTCCCCCCCCCGGTGGGGGGGGAACCGATGCCCCCACATGCACAAAAATTTTTTCCTAGTTAACTACTACTATTATCAACCTGATCTTTCGAAAGATACCCAATGGGAAAATTTACCCCCCCTGGGGGTGTATTTCCCCCCTAGGGCGGGGAAGCGATGCCCCCTCATGCAGAAATTTTTTTTCCTAGTTACATACTACTATTATCAATAATTCATATTAATTTTACAATCACAAGTTTAAAACAACTCTAATTATGCACATTTATACGAATTTTTGTCCTATGCTGCCATGTTAAAAATTTAGATAAAATGCTATCACAGCGCCACCTGTTGAGCTATTGATCCCCAAACATAATCAGCACCAGTTTATGTCGGGGACCAACTAAATACCAAGTTTGGTTAAATTTCGTTAAAAAAAAAAAAAAAAAAAAAAAAAAAAAAAATCTACAAATGTTAAAACACTATTTTCTTTAGATATATTAAACTAGTATGTTGTGGCCACCACAAGACTTTCTTCTATATTTACCTATACATATTCAATCAGTAACAATAATAATAATAAAAAAAAAAAAAAAAAAAAAGTACGATTTTTTTTTTCTAAGTTTTTTTTTTTTTTTTTTTTTGTTAAAAGTGAAAAAAATCGATAACTTTGTTTTAAATTATCACAGATTTATAGTTCAACCATTCGTTTTAAAGGTATGGGGAGTACTTCCCCCCCAGGGGGGAAGCGATGCCCCCCCCCATGCAGAATATTTTTTTCCTAGTTACATACTACTATTATCAATAATTCATATTAATTTTACAATCACAAGTTTAAAACAACTCTTATTATGCACATTTATACGAATTTTTGTCCTATGCTGCCATGTTAAAAATTTAGATAAAATGCTATCACAGCGCCAGCTGTTGAGCTATTGTTTTGTTAAAACTAAAAAAAATCGATAACTTTGGTTTAAATTATCACAGATTTATCGTTCAACCATTCGTTTTAAAGGTATTGACGAGATCTTTCGAAAGATACCCATCTTGAAACTTTGCCCCCCCCCCCCGGGTGGGAACTTCCCCCCCCCCGGTGGGGGGGGAACCGATGCCCCCACATGCACAAAAATTTTTTCCTAGTTAACTACTACTATTATCAACCTGATCTTTCGAAAGATACCCAATGGGAAAATTTACCCCCCCTGGGGGTGTATTTCCCCCCTAGGGCGGGGAAGCGATGCCCCCTCATGCAGAAATTTTTTTTCCTAGTTACATACTACTATTATCAATAATTCATATTAATTTTACAATCACAAGTTTAAAACAACTCTAATTATGCACATTTATACGAATTTTTGTCCTATGCTGCCATGTTAAAAATTTAGATAAAATGCTGTCACAGCGCCACCTGTTGAGCTATTGATCCCCAAACATAATCAGCACCAGTTTATGTCGGGGACCAACTAAATACCAAGTTTGGTTAAATTTCGTTTAAAAAAAAAAAAAAAAAAAAAAAAAAAAAAAAATTTGCGGTATTTTTTTGTTTTGTTTTTTTTTGTTAAAAGTAAAAAAAATCGATAACTTTGGTTTAAATTATCACAGATTTATCGTTCAACCATTCGTTTTAAAGGTATTGACGAGATCTTTCGAAAGATACCCATCTTGAAATTTTGCCCCCCCCGGGCGGGAACTTCCCCCCCCCCCGGTGGGGGGGGGAACCGATGCCCCCACATGCACAAAAATTTTTTCCAAGTTAACTATTACTATTATCAACGAGACCTTTCGAAAGATACCCATCTTGAAAATTTACTTCCCCGGGGGGGGGGGGATTTCCCCCCCCGGGGGGGGGGAACCGATGCTCCCCCATGCACAAAATTTTTTTCCTAGCTAACTACTACTATTATCAATAATTCATATTAATTTTACAATCACAAGTGTAAAATAACTCTCTTTATGCCCATTTATACGGAATTTTGTCCTATGCTGCCATGTTAAAAATTTGCATAAAATGCGATCACAACGCCACCTATTGAGCGATTGATCCCAAAATCTAATCAGCACCAGTTTATGTCAGGGTGCAACTAAATACCAAGTTTGGTTAAATTTCATTCATTGGTTCGTGAGATACAGCGTCCACAAAAAAATGATACAGACAGACAGACAGACAGACAGACATTTTCTAAAAACTATTAATTCGTGTTCTCCATATCCCAAAACATGTAAATCCATCAAAAAGTGGACTTCGAAAATTTTCGCGAATCCAATACTTTCTCTATATTACATATAGAAGAAAGTAAAAAGATTTGAATAGTATATATCAGTTTAATTTGGTTTGAAATATTATCCAAGCCAGCAGTGCATTCTGGATGTTTTGTGTGTCCTCGTAAAAGAAGTATAAAGGAAAAATACAACATTTTCTAAATGGATAAGTTTGTTATGCATTAGAATAATTTATATAAATTTCCTAGATTCTGCAACAGAATAACACTGCTAAAATGTATTTAAATTAATTTTCTTATAAAATGTAATGTGTAGGAAATTTTTGTGCATTCCTCTAAATGAACTGTAAACGAAACATACCCCATTTTTAATAGGAAAAATAGTGTGGTCAATCTAAAGAACGGATATTTTAATGCTTAAATTTCCGAGCATATTTCTGAAAGTTCTCACCCAAATAGAAAAACAGATGAAACAAAGTTATAAATGCTTTCCAACTTCGTTGTACGAAAATGTCAGAAATTAAAAATTTAGTAATCTCGTGTTTTTAAGAAAGGTTCGACTGCTAATATTTCTCATCAAAATGGAAAAACATTAGTGACTAAAATACAAGTGAAAATAATAATAATAATAATAATAATAACCTTATCAACAAAGCGATTGAACACTTGATAAATTTTAAATATTATGTTTAAGGCAAAATTTATATAAAAATTGAGCTTCTGTCTATTCAACGTTTCTGCCATTGGCAAAGCAAGAAACCGAAAATCCGTGTGAAATTTCCATGTAATATAAAATAAAAATCTGTTTGAAAAATAAATAAAAATGACTTACATTTTCTCATATAATGGTGAATAACCTTCATGCTAACTTTTTTTACCTCTCATACATAAATAATCTTCAAACACAACGATTACCGCATTAAAAACTGTGAAGAAAAAACGTAGATTATATAGGGAAATTGTTCTTTTCCAGCATTACCGAAATCCCTAATCAGATCGGAGCTGCCTCGGATGCAGCTCCAACCAAATGGTCGAAACTGGTAGGGAAAACGAGTAGGGGCGGTTGTAACTGTTCTTTCCCTAAAGAAATCCCTTTTTTCGGGAGCTGCATAAATGAGCAGTCCCTTTACGAATTTTGGAGGTGCTATTACGGTTGAAAATGGTTAACTTTTCTCAGTTTTTTAATTTTTTTTTTTTTTTTTTTTTTTTTGAATATTTCTGGGGGGGGGGGGGGCTACAGCTCTGCAGCTCTTCTTAATATAATCTTCAAGAAGAATATATTTCTTTTAAGTGTTTAGCTTTTTCAATGTGATATTTAACTTTAAATAAGAAAGTTATTCCAGGCCACTGTGCAATTTTACGGCATGAAAAAAAAAAAAAAAAAAAAAAAAAAGATTACACTAAACAAAAAACATTTTTTAGTATTTTTGAAGGATAAATCATGATTTGTGGCAATTATTTTACTAAAAATTTACCCTTTTTTCGTACGTTTATCACTCACGGCAATAGAATTTAAGCTAATGTTTTGGGTGTCCAGTTAAAGTGACATCAGTTAAAGGGACCTCATACGGTTACTTCACTTTTTCTCCATTGAAAACCGGTTCTCGCCGTCTCCATTCTTATCCTTACTCCGAGGCATACGCCTGCTCTATTTTCGAGTTTTATACTCTCTAATGGCTGATGCCAAAAACTTTTCGCAGTGGTTAGAGAACCGGCAGCCGGGTCTGTATTATGTTCCCGGCAGTTCTGACGCTTGCGCAGTATGATTGCCGGGTGATTTATTATTCATCTGCCAGTAAAGTGAACGACTCTTATCAATACATCTTTTTGATAATTCATATTACCGCTTTAATTCGCATTTATTTCTATTGACCATGTTTTATATTTTAATTTTTCTCGCTAAATATTTGTTTCATTATTCAGTTTTATTTACTCTTATATTTTTTGCTTTATCTGCTACGTTATCTTTCGTTAAATAAGTTAATATAATTAAGCTAAATAAATTTCTCAAATTGCTACAGATATTTATGAGATCTTATATTACTCCGCAATGCAAATTAGAACTAAAAATTTAAGAAAATTGATAATGTACATGATTGAAATATATATGTGTATAAAATGGGGGGGGGGGGAGATTTTACATTACACAAAAACCATTACATTTCTAATGTATATTTATATTTGATTTTAAAAGCTAAATTTATTTTTAATTTTTTTATTTTTAAATTAATTAGTATAGTAAAAGAAATTTAATTTTTGAACTTTACATGGTTTCTCGAAAGATTACTCTAATATATTATTATATTCTTATTTTTTAAAATTAAATATATTTTTAGAAATTTTAATTTAATCAGTGTAGTACAAAAACAATTTAATTTTTCAACTTTTCGTGGTTTCTCCAAAGATCATTCTAATTTATTATTATATTTGGATTTTTAAATACTAAATATATTTTTTAAATCTTTAATGTAATAAATATAGTACAAGAAGTTTAATTTTTAAACTTTGCATGATTTCTCCAACGATTTTTCTAATACATTATATTTACATATAGTCCAGTCAATAGGTATGTAAAAAAGGGCTTACCTAGCAAAAGGTGGGGTAGAAGATTTTTCTTTTTTAATTTGTACATATGAGTGTCAATATGAAAAAAACGAGTTATCCAACATGAGCGACCCCGGGAGAATTTTTGTCGGCTGAAAAACCTCGAAAATTTACTACTTTTTCGGCTTTTTTTGAAATATCTCAGAAATGACTAAATTTAGTGATATTTTTCTATTATAAAGTTTAAAGAAGATTAAATTTCCTACAATTTTCTTCATTACAACTTTTTTGTAGTACTAATAGCAAGCGTGTAACAGCCTCTTGAAAGTCGGCATTTTTTCTCAAGCTAATAAAATTCAACTTAAAGAAAAGGGTTGGTGCATGATTGTTTTTTAGAAAACGGAAAGAAAGGAAGGGACATATTCAGCTGTCTGACCTTAAAAAATGACATCTGCTTCGTTGTAAAGAAGGTATATAAAAAAAAGAAAAATCTCCCCCCTCCCCTCACACAAAAAGCTCTCCCTTTCCTCACACCTCTTCTCATCCTGTAGTACGCTGCCCCGACTGATCATCTATGTTATTCAGTTCAGCGCGAACGTACTGTTTCAACCTGTGAGCTTTTTCTATTACAATAAGTGGAGTGTTTGTTTTATTTTCGAAATCAGTTTGAATAAAGGTGAAGTAAAGATTCTGAAGGAAAAAGGTATACAAAAAATCTGTAAAAGTGCAATGCAAAGCGTCAAAATGAAGAACATTAGTGTTTTTTGAAGAACTTAAAACAAGTAAGAATTCACAATGCCTGTCACAAACGATACATCAATGAGCGAATGATTGCAGCATATGTACGGCGTCATACAACTGGTGATGGAGCTGGTCCAAACTGTGCGGCTCCATATCTTCCATCAAGAACTGAAGGTTTCAATTTCAAAGATCAGTGTTTCTTGTGTGGAGAGGGAATACTTGAAGATTTCTTTAAAAAACAGGAACGACTTCCTGAGCATGAAAGAAATTTTATCCACAATACTATGAAACTGGTGTGAAAGAAACACAGGTAAATGGTGCCGAAAATCGTGGGGATGAGAGAAGAAAAAGTACTTGAATGCATCGGAAATGTAAAAGGTTTAGTTGCTATAAATGCTGGGTATCACAGGTTTTGTCATCAAAAACTGCATTGGAGGCCAAAAAGTAAGATTAAACGAGGATACTACCCTGCAAGTAACACTGATGAGGCAATAGAATCAATTTACTCCTAACCTTAAAACGACTCGGAGGAGTGCCAGTCGCATAAAGTATTTGATGAATAAAATAGAGGGTGATTTTCGTCCTGGTATCAGAACGGTTACATCACGCTTTTGCAAAAAACATGGTGAAGATTTTTAATAGCCGAAACTGCCAACAAGAAAACAGTTTGCTTCCAAAATGTTGGCTATAAAATACTCAGTGAAACTGGTATAGTAACAAGGACTCTGATCCTCAACAGGAAAATGTCATACTAATTTCATCATTTGACGAGGCTGAAGAAGATAAGCTATTCTAAGAGCTTTTATAATTACTGCAAGACGGAGAGGAACAATTTGAGGACGACACACCTTCTTTCTACCTCTGATGACTATTGAAATTTAAGAACCCGGGCTTTCAAAATAACCACGAAGAAAATAAACATGTATATTATACATTAATGTACGTTTCTTTATTTGTTCCAAGGCTAAATGAATCTCCCTATAATTTACATATAAAGTTAAATTTCTACAATTTACTTTTGTAATTATTTGCTATTGTCTTCAAACAAGTTTGCCTATTTATGAAGTTAATTAAAATTAAGATTGTATCTTGTTATTATCATTAATATTAATATAGCAGTAATGAATATTTATTACAACATTATGTATTATATCTAAATATCATTAACGTTTTATAATTTAATAAATAGTAGAATTAAAATATTTATGTATCAGTGCATTGAGATTTTGCTTATTAGACCCCTAATATTTATTCATTTACATTTATGTACAAATATTTTTTATTTTATTTATTTTTCTTTGTATGTGTGTGTGTGTGTATTATGTGTTGCAGTGATAGAATACTATACATTGGCAGTTATTGGAGTCTGATGATGACTACTGTTGTTAGGCCAGAATTGTCAGTGCGTGGCCGGGGGGAGAGAGTGAGTTAGTAAAAAGCGGAAGGGAAAAATTAAAAAGGAGCAGATTTGTTATCTGTCGTCCTTAGTGCAAAAAAAAAAAATAATAATAATCTCTAATTTATCTGGCGAGCATATTTAATTCCTTTCAAAAATCATGATTATTTTAACAAGGCATGTTAAGAGAACAATCAAGAATATAAAACAGTATTTCTTACAATATATATTGTAAAAAAATACATCTGGCGTGTATATTTCCGTATTACGTTTTAGATCACCAAATCCAAAAATCTCAAGGACGACAGATATCACAGCTATACCATTAAAAGTTGTTAAGCTTTCTGTAAATAAAGCTTCTAATTCTAATAATTACTGTACATTATTTATAAGGAGTAATGCGCTTTTTTTACGAAGTTGAGAAATCTGTTTATTTTCAAGAAGCTGTTACGCGCTTGCTATTAGTACTACAAAAAAGGTGTAATGAAGGAAATTGCAGAAAATTTAATCCTCTTTAAACATTACAATAGAAAAATATCGCTAAATTCAGCCATTACTGAGATATTTTGAAATAAGCCAAAAAACTAGTAAATTTTCGAGGTTTTTCAGCCGACAAAAATTCTCCCGGGGCCGACCATGTTGGATAACTCGTTTTTTGCATATTAGTACTAATATGTACAAATTAAAAAAATAAAATCTTCTACCCCACCTTTTGCAAGGTAGAATGTATTTATTGACTGGACTAATAATTAAAAACTAAATATATTTTTTAAAAAATTTATTTTTTACTTTGCAAGATTTCTTGAAAGATTATTTTAATATAGTATTATATTTTGATTTTTAATAACTAAATATATTTTTAAAAAATTATTTTAATTAGTACAGTATTAAATAAATAAATAAATAAATAATTTTTCAATTTTGCATGGTTTCCTCATAGATTATACAAATTTATCATTGTATTTGGACTTTTTATAAACTAAATATATTTTTTTAAACTTTAATTTAATCAATACAGTACAAGAAATTTAATTTTTTAACTTTGCATGATTTCTTGAAAGATTATTCTAATATTTTATTATGTTTTGATTTTTAAAAACAAAATATATTTTTTAAAAAAGAATTCCATCAGTTAGTACAAGTTAATTTTTTCAACTTTGCATGGTTTCTCCAAAGTAATTTCTATTATTATATTAGGATTTTTAAAAACTAAATTATTTAAAAATATTGATCTAAATTTTAATTTAATCAGTATAGTATAAGAAATTACATTTTTGAAACATGCATGTTTTCTCCAAAGATTATTTTTAGAATATCTTTGGTTTCAAACCATTTCGAAAGATGGCAGCACCAGCTGGATTGATTACAAAGTTGATTGTTTGAAAAACAGCTACCGCGGCGCTATTTATTCGTTTGTTAATTGTTAAAATACACATCATACTTAATGCTTGACTGACGCTATTTATTGTTTAGTTTTATGCATTTATCTGTTAGGAATAAGAACCATTCAATATATATATATATATATATATATATATATATATATATATATATACATATATTCATACTCAGTGTCACCCGGCACTTCAGGTACAGGTAAAGTATTCCATGCCTGGAAGTTCTAATACGCAAGCGCAGAAGACTGCCGGGTCTATAATACTTACCCGGCTGCCGGTTCTCTAACCATGGCCAAAACTTTTTTCGGTATCAAAAACAAAGAGGTTAGAAAAATAGAGATGAAATGAACGTCTTGCGTTTGAAGCCTAGTGCAACCCTAAAAACCCGTTCAAAAGTAGCCCAAACTTTTGTACGTGTAATGTATGCAGTAAAGAGTATCATCCATACATAGGGGAATCACCGTCCATAAATGATGTCACGCTTGGAGGGGGGGAGGGGGGTTCGTGAATTTGTGACAGTTTGTGACAAGGGAGGGGAGGGGGGTAACAAAAAGTGTGACATCACATATTTCAGTTAAAATACAAACATTTATATTCAGCAGATGAAATTTTGAAGTTATTTTAAAATTATCAAAGATTAAAGATATTTTTTTAATTCGGGTAAAAGTAACTTTATCCTGTGATTCCCCCCTCTTTTCATACATTATTTTCTTTCAGAAAAATGCATTCAGAGTAGGTTTTTAGTATATGATAGCAATCGAAAATCTTTACTTAGAAGAAAACCTTCCCTTCTCACACTCTTGAAATGTCCAACAAAAGATACAAGTTCTTGCATTATAAAATGTCAATCTTTAATAAATTTTCCATAAAATGAACTTTTTTGCTGGATTTGGCGACTTTGTTAAATGGAGGTACGACTGTATATTGAATTTTATTCAGTTTTCCAAAATACTACTGTTTTCAATTGCTATTTTCTATGAATACTTTACAACTGTTCTATATTAATTTGGGTTTTTTTTTTTTTTTTCTAAACCTTACTCTTAGTTGATACAAAATAACTACACGTATCATTATTATGGTTATACATTTACAGATGTCATTAAGATCCATAGTCAACATTTAAAAATAAAATTTAAAATATGATCTCTAGTCTAATATTTTGTTTCTGAACTTCAAGTAATTATTGATGTATGTCATGTTCCGTGACATGTGACAAGGGGGGGGGGGTGTATTGAAACGTGACACTTTGTGACAAAGGGGGGGAGGGGATCCAAAATTCTGAAAAAAAGCGTGACATCATTTATGGACAGCCCCGTAGTTAAATGTTTCCTTCCTGGAAAATCACTACGCTGTTCTACCACGCCCACGACTTTGGGCCACTGAGCTAGAGAACCACTGGAGGAAAAGCTAGACCGATTTTCGCGTGCCGTTTTTCTAAGATTCGTCTCCCGATAAAGTTCGTTTTCAGAGCGGTGTACGGCAGAAAGCATTTGATGTAAAATTATTTCAATGTAAAATTGCGTAAATGAATGCATTCTTATCGGCTTTATATGAAATATATTTATGAATTTTTTGGTGGGACATGAAAGAAAAAAAAATAGTTTATTGATTTCCAAAGCTACATTACTTTAAAGATGAATTTTATTAAGAAAAATTACATCATCTTTTGAGTAGTAAGCAGTCAGAATTCCACATTGCTGATCTTTTTTTTTTTTTTTTTTTTAACCTCTCTATTTAACGTTATTAATTATTATTAATTTTTTTTTTCAACTGATCCTATTTTTATGACAAAACAGGTTTCATGAAACTGTTTGACAATTCGCAATTAGTGCCTAATTATAAATATTTCCACCGCTAATTAATTAAGTATGCCAAAATTTCTGTGATAAATTGATAGAATTAGCAGTTTATTAGCTTCCTCCTATAATCAATAGAAAAAAGTATTGGATGCGTACAAATTTTCATCTTTTAGCTTTCGATATATTTATGCATTTTCTGATCTATTTAACCCTTTAAACGCCTTTACATTAATCACACTAAAAATATTTGTATTTTCGTATGTCTTGAGTTTCAATGTGCATTTCTAATTATATGTAGTTTAACTAATAAAAGAAATGTTTATTTTGTTAGAAGATATAATATGGTTCGAAAATAGGAGACTTGGCACCTAATGAGCGTAAAATAGATGATGATAAACTGAAAAACCCTTTTAAATTAGTTATCCTGATCCCAGTTTGTTATAATTTAAGAAAAGAACTGTTTTATTTTATATACATTGTTTTAAACCCTTGCACTCGAGTGACTTATATTCAGTAATTTTTTCTTCTTCCTCATTTAAAGCAGACATTTTCGTTTGAATTAAAAAAAAAAAAACAATAAAGCTAGGCACTTTAGTATTCAATGTAAAAAAAAAAATAAATAAATAAAGCTATGCACTTCAGTATTCAATGTAAAAAAAAAAAAAGTGTAGATATTCATTTTAATTACGTGTAGAGAGAACAAAAATAGTAAAATGTTCCCGCAGCACGAACTTTGGTGCCTAATGGGTTAACAGATTAATCATTTTTAGAAAATGTCTGTATGTGCGTGACAAAAATTTTGTTGCATCTCTCTATCAAGAATCAACGAACAAAATTTCCTTAAAAGTTATATTTAAATGCAACTTGAAATAAATTGATATCTATTAGCTTTTTGTGCATATTGCTCAACAGATAATGCCGCTGTCTTCCTGCTTTTATCGTTATCTTTAGTATGATAGTATGAAACAAAGTTTAGTATGAATGCACTAAATGAGGAAAAAAAACATATATATATAAATGAAAAAAAAAGTGTTTAGAATAGTAATAGCCTCGCTCCTGCACCTCTTCCCTCACCTCGCCTTACCAATGGCCGAGAAGTTCTACTCTCAAAGTTGGTAGACGGAAAGTGCCGGGGTCGAACCCAAGTCTCGTTCTAGACTATCTGTTCGAAGTTTTCCGTGGATTTCTCTGAAAATCGCGTGAATACGAGATAGGCATCCTCATAAAGAACCCTGACGGAGGGCACACTACCTAGGTATAGAACACTTGTGTAATGAACATGCCTGAACCCTTACACTAACACCAACTCCTGCCCTCCCCCTTTCTCGAAGGAGTAAATTTTTAATATTAATATTATTAAAAATAACTCGTCGATACCTTAAAATGAATGGTTGAACCATCCATCTGAAATGATTTGAATCAAAAGTATCCCTGTTTCTTTAAATTTTTAATAAAAATAAAAATATGCTTTTATGGCTTTATTTATTTATTTATTTGATGATTTATAGGTTTTTGTGATCAAATGTCTGGTTCGGAGCTCGTCAACCTAGTCTTTCTGAAATTTCTTTATTTTTTTTTCCGAAATTCGCGTAAATAGGTCAAATTGATCAACTTAGCAACATTTCTGAGTCAATGAGAGATCATTTTTAATCCCTCTAAAAATTCCCAATTTTGCTATAAGTGTCAACACTGCTCTCTTTGAAGCTTGTAAATTTATTAGCGGAATGCTGGTTATGACACAAAATATTTTCTTTACCAAGCCTGAATTTCATATATAATATGCACATTTACATGCTTTAAGACTTTTTTTTTAACTAACACTTTCCTAGGAAACAAGTGCAGTAATGCTTTGGGGGTATTTCTAAGGAGTCCTAGCCCGTATTTATGCAAGTTTTGGAGAAAATCACAAAAAACTCTGATCAGCTGGGCCGACGATCAAGACCTGGGATTGAACCCGGCACCACACGTCTATCAGCTTTGAGAGGAGAACCGCTCGGTCGCTGGTGGACTGCATCATCTTTGTAAGTATCATACAGTGGAGGGCCCAATGGGGAATTGGGGCTCAAGTCCCTTTTTCCAAAAAAGATATTTACAAAACGAACAGCGGAAGTTCATATTGGAATGATTAAATAACGTTTTCAATTAAGTGGTTTTAATCAATTATCTGTCATAGTTTAATAAACATCAGCAAAAAAAGTATGAAAACCTCTTTGAAAGTCCACCTCTGTTTTAAGTGCCACTGCGTTTAAGTTCCAGTTTTTCACACGGTCCCAATTTTTCCCAATAGGATTTAATACTCTTTGAATTATTGCACTTGTTTAACTAGGAATGTGTTAGTTAAAAAAAAAAAAAGTCTTAATGGATGTAAATGTGCATATTATATATAAAATTCAGGCTTGGTAAAGAGAATATTTTGTGTCATAACCAGTATTCAGCTAATAAATTTACAAGCTTCAAAGAGGTTGCTTATAGCAAAATTGGGAATTTTTAGAGGGATTAAAAGCGATCTCTCATTCACTCAGAAATGTTGCTAAGTTGATCAATTTGACCTATTTACGCGAATTTCGGAAAAAAAACTAAAGAAATTTCAAAAAGACTAAGTTGACGAGCTCCGAACTAGAGGTGAGTTCGGGCTCTATTTTGGCAATCCGAGCCCGCCCGGGCCCGAAACATTTTTGAACTGAGCCCGCCCGAGCCCGAAAAATTTTGTGTGATCAGAGCCCGAGCCCGCCCGAGCCCGATATTGAAAGTGGTACGCTATGCAACGCATACACAATAGTAAAATTAAATACCGTTTTCATTTTCAAATTAATTTTCTTGTTATCAATCCTCAATTTAAATAACTATAAATGTTATTAAAACAATTTATAATGTCTGTGTCTCTGTATACATGTATATATTTATATAATAGATATGTATAGTGCAGCCCATTGTTTATAACGCGCCTATCGGGGGGGGGAGGGGGGGAATTATCCGAATGAGTGATATAATGAGGCCCGATATAACGAAGGAGGAAGGATTACTGTATAACACTATGACATAATATGCATCCCGTTGAAAAAAGAGTTCTATTTAGAAAAAGGAAAGTCAAAGCTACTAAGGTTTGCAAGATTATTTTGTGATTTATAACCTATCATGACTATTATGACATTACTAAAGGTGCTCTCAAAATGAATAAAATTTCTTTTTTTTTATTTCTTTTTTTTTTTTTTAAATTTCTTTTTTTTTTTCACATTTTCCAGTTAGTGAAGAATAAAATAAACGGAACTTTTAGCTTGAATCCGAGCCCGCCCGGAGCCCGAAGACTTGCGTAAGATTTGAGCCCGATCGGGCTCGGGCTTACGGGCTCGGGCTAATCCCGTCTCATCTCTACTCCGAACCCGACATTTTCGTTCTACCAGCTTTGACCACAAAAACCTATAAATCATCAAATAAATAAGTAAAAAAAGCCATAAAAGCATATTTTTATTTTTATTAAAAATTTAAAGAAATAGGGATAACTTTGATTCAAATCATTTCAGATGGATGGTTCAACCATTCGTTTTAAGGTATCGACGAGTTATTTTTAATAATATTAATATTAAAAATTTATTCTTTCAAGAAAGGGGGGGCAGGAGTTGGTGTAAGTGTAAGGGTCCGGGCAGTTTTATTACACAAGTGTTCTATACCGAGGTAGTGTGCCCTTCGTGAGGGTTATTTATAAGGGTGCCTATCTCGTATTCACGCGATTTTCAAAGAAATCCACAGAAAACGTCGAACAGATTCGTCTAAAACGTGACTTGGGTTCGGCCCCGGCATTTCCCGTCTACCAGCTTTGAGAGTGGAACTGCTCGGCCATTGGTAATGCGTGGTGAGGGAAGGGGTGCAGGAGCGAGGCTATTATAATTCTAAACATTTTTTTTTTCATTTATATATATATATATATGTGTGTGTGTTTTTTTTTTCTCATTTGGTGCATTCATACTAAACTTTGTTTCATACTCTCATACTAAAGATAACGAAAAAAATGGGAAGACAGCGGCGTTATCTGTTGAGCAATATGCACAAAAAGCTGATAGATATAAATTTATTTCAAGATGCATTTAAATATGACTTTTAGTGGAATTTTGTTCGTTGATTCTTGATCAAGAGATGCAACAAAATTTTGTCACGCACATCCAGACATTTTCTAAAAATGATTAATCTGTTAACCCCTTAGGCACCAAAGCTCGTGCTGCGGGAACATTTATTTTTTTTCTCTACACGTACTCAAGATAAATTTATATACTTTTTTTTTTTTTTTTTTTTTTTTTTTTTTTTACATTGAATACTGAAGTGCCCAGCTTTATTGGTATTTATTATTATTATTATTTATGTTTGTAATGTAAATTCTGTTTTTTTTTTTTTTTTTCTTTTAATTATTCAAACGAAAATGTCTGTTTTAATTGAAGAAGAAGAAAAAATTACTGAAAATAAGTCATTCCAGTGCAAGGGTTTAAAACAATGTATATAAAATAAAACAGTTCTTTTCTTAAATTATAACAAACTGGTATCAAGATAACTAATTTAAAAGGGTTTTTCAGTTTATCATCATCTATTTTACGCTCATTAGGTGCCAAGTCTCCTATTTTCGAACCATATTATATCTTCTAACAAATAAACATTTTTTAAATTATTATTATTAGTTAAACTACATATAATTAGAAATGCACATTGTAACACAACACATACGAAAATTAAAATATTTTCAGTGGGATTCATATAGCGGCGTTTAAAGGGTTAAATAGATCAGAGAATGGGTAAATATATCGAAAGCCAAAAGTCAAAAATTTGTACGCATGCAGTATTTTTTTTTTCTGTTGAATATAGGAGGAAGTTATTAAACTGCTAATTCTATCAATTTATCACAGAAATTTTGGCATATTCAATTAATTTGCTGTGGAAATATTTACAACTAGGCACTAATTGCGAATTGTTAAACAGTTTCATGAAACCTGTTTTGTCATAAAAATATGACCAGTTGAAAAAATAAATAAATAAAAATAACGTTAAACAGAGAGGTTAAAAAAAAAAAAAAAAAGGATCTGCAATATGGAATTCTGACTGCTTACTACTCAAAAGATGATATAATTTTTCTTAATAAAATTCATCTTTAAAGTAATGTAGCTTTGGAAATCAATAAATAATTTCTTTTTGTTTCATGTTCCACCAAAAAATTCATAAATGTATTTCATATAAAGCCGAGAAGAATGCATTCCTTTACTTTACACGATTTTACATTGAAATATAAAGGTATCAAATGCTTTCTGCTGTACACCGCTAGAAAACGGAACTATAGGAGGAAGACGAATCTTCGAAAAACGGCACGCTCAAATACAATGTAAAGGCACTGCCTACTGAATACTAGCTGCCTGTCCGATCCTCTGAAATAAGCGAAAATTCAGTATGGTAGCTAGTTGGACGAGTAGTCGTTCGAGGGCGCTGCAGTCATATACAGAAAAACTTAGAAAAGCAATGGATATTTCTACGGAAATGTACATAAAAAAGGTTTTTTTAAATATTTTTAAGTATTACTTTCTACGGGAAAAGGATTCTATTTTTATTTCTTATAGATGTAGAAAAAACATCATGTTGTTATTCGTTTTTAAAAGTAAATATCTTTAAGAACTAAAAGATGAAATTTTTTTCAAGTTCAAATTCTTTTCTTTCTTTTCTTTTCTTTTTCCTTTCTTCCTTTTTTTTTTTTTTTTTTTTTTAATTGTTAAAATATTTTACATTTTTAATTATTTAAAAAATGTCAAAGGGAAATAAATAATCAAAAAATTATTTAGTTTGTCAATTAAATAATTTTTTACGTGAAAATTTATAGATTATGCTATGATTACAAATAGAAATCAGACATATCATCGCAATAATTATTTTAAAACATCGAATTATTATTATTATTATTTTAAATTTCTTTTTCATATTAAATATAAGAAATTATTCGATTCTTAAAAATTTTCGACTCCCGGTTTTCGATGGATTTCCACGTTTTGAGATATGTAGAACACGATTTGACCATTTTTACTTCCTTCTATATTCAATAGAAGAAAGTATTGGATTCGTAAAAATATTCGACTTCTGGTTTTCGATGGATTTACACGTTTTGACAGCTCTAGAACACGATTTTACCATTTTTAGAAAATATGTCTGTATTTCTGTCACAATAATTTTGTGGTAACTGTATCTTCGGAGGAGCTCAGAATTACAAATAAATTTATATGTAGCTGCACTTTGACCTAAATTACTTCCTATCAACTTTTGGTGTTAAACACTCAACAGGCGACGCTGCTATACCACGATTTTTGCAGTTTCAGGGTAAGCTATATCTCAGGTTCTATTGCGTATAATCAAACAAAACTTGAAATGTGAGAAGACCATTATAAGACATTATGGTGATTCAATTTGAAAGCTTATAGGACAACAGGTGGCGCTGCTATACATCGATTTCTGCAATTTAAGGGAAAACTATATCTTAGGAACCACTGCACAGAATTACATACAAATTTATATGTAAATGCACTTTGACATAAATTAGTGTCTGTCAACTTATGGTGCCAACCACTCAACAGGTGGCGCTGCTACGCAATGATTTCCACAATTTAAGGGAGACTATATCTCAACTTCTATTGCGTATAATCAAACAAAACTTGAAATGTAAGACCATTATGAGATATTATGCTGGTTCAGTTTGAATGCTTATCGGACGACAGGTGGCGCTGCTATACAGCGATTTCCGCAATTTAAGGGGAGGCTATATCTCATCTTCTATTGTGTATAATCAAACAAAACTTAAAATGTAAGACCATTATGAGACATTAAGCTGATTCAATTTGAATGCTTATCGGACAACAGGTGGCGCTGCTATATAGCGATTTCACAATTTAAGGGAAAGCTATATCTTAGGAACTACTGCACAAGATTGCATACAGATATGCATGTAAATGCACTTTAAGATAAATTAGTGTCTGTGAACTTATGGTGCCAACCATTCAATAGGTGGCGCTGCTACACAGTGATTTCCACAATTTTAGGGGAGGCTATATCTCAGCTTCTATTGTGAATAATCAAACAAAACTTGAAATGTAAGACCATTATGAGATATTATGCTGGTTCAATTTGAATGCTTATCGGACGACAGGTGGCGCTGCTATACAGCGATTTCCGCAATTTAAGGGGAGGCTATATCTCATCTTCTATTGTGTATAATCAAACAAAACTTGAAATGTAAGACCATTATGAGATATTATGCTGGTTCAATTTGAATGCTTATCGGACGACAGTTGGCGCTGCTATACAACGATTTCACAAGTTTAATGGGAGACTATATCTCAGCTTCTATTGCATATAATCAAACAAAACTTAAAATGTAAGACCATTATGAGACATTATGCTGATTCAATTTGAATGCTTATCGGACAACAGGTGGCGCCGCTATACAGCGATTTCCGCAATTTAAGGGAAAGCTATATCTTAGAAACTACTGCACAGAATTGCATACAAATTTATATGTGAATGCACTTTGACATAAATTAGTGTCTGTCAACTTTTTCTGCGAACCACTCAACTTGTGGAGCTGCTACACAGCGATTTCCACAATTTAAGGTTATATCTCAGCTTCTATTGAATATCACCAAGCAAAACTTGATATGGGGAAAGGCCATTATGAGACATTATGCTGATTAAATTTAGATGCATCAATAACGGGATGGCTATATCTTAACGTCTATGGCATGTAACTGTACGAAACTTGATATGTAAAATAACCATTATAAAAACGCATTTTTAGTTTCTTCTATATTCAAAAGAAGATAGTATTGGATTCGTAACAATTTTCGACGGATTTACATGTTTTTAGGGATCTAGAACTTTAAATAATTTTACATTTTTAATCATTTTTAAAATGTTAAGATGATATTATTTACAAACAGAATAATTTATGAAATGATTACATGAAGAAATCAAGTATATCATATGAAGTAACATGATTGAAATTTATATATCTGTTAATCTATATGTTAGTAGGCATTGCCGGGTTCGATCTTACACCTAGCCATTTGCAATCGTCTGCAGTTTTCTCCAAAACTCCCGGAAATATGTGCTAGGACCCCTTAGAAAAACCTTTGCGGAGGGCATTACATCCAGAAAGACGTAAACTCCCAAAAAATATCAGAATCAAGGAAATCAGATATATCATCAAACATTAATTAATTTAAAAATTCAAATTATCTGTCTTTCTAATTTTTATTTTCTTTCTTTCTTTTTTAGGAAGCAATGGGTTTTAAATGTTTTACATATTAAAAATTATTTATTTTAAAAAATTAATTATTTTAAAAATATTATAATTATGTTATCTATAAAGTGAATAACTTATAAAATGATTACATGGATAATCGTTTAATCAGATATATCACATGAAGTTGCATGATCGAAATTTAAACATATGTTAATCTCAAACTTGGTAGATGTGAAGTGCTGGGTTCGATTCCAAGTCACGCCCGTTAACCTAGCCATTTGTTGTTTTCTTGGAAACTCCCATAAATATGCTCTAGGACCTCTTCAAAAGACCATACATCTAGAAAGGTTAATTTTTGATTTGATGTAGGCATTGAGGCCAATTGACTATACTGAGGTCATATGCCTATAGGTGGAAAGCGCCCTACGGGGTCTTTCTGAAGGGTCCTAGCTTGTATTCACGCAAGTTTTGGGAAAAACCACGAGAAACTCCGAACAGTTAGGACCGTATAAAGAGACCCTTCGCGGATTGCATTACATCTAAGTAAATTTAAAAAATATCAGAATCAAAGAAACCATATATAATATCAAATATTAATTATTTTAAATTTTCAAATTATCTTGGAAAAAAAAGAAAAGTAAAGGAAAAAAGTAAAGAAGAAACAGTGGATTTTAAATATTTTACATTCTTAATTATATATATTTAAAAAAAAAAAAATTACGATGATGTGTGTTTTTTTTATTACATGAAGAAATCAGATATGAGATATACCATCATATAAATTAAAGAAGCATAACTGAAGTTTGAATACGGTCTAGGACCCCTCCCTATTTACGAGAGTTTCTGAGAAAGTCATGAAAAACTCCAAACCGCTAAGATGATGAATGCGATTGGGATCGAATCCGGCACTTCCCATCTACCAGCTTTGAGTGCAGAACCTCTCAGCCGCTGGTGCCTCCCTCCACAAACACTTTAAAAAGGCGCATCACAGAAGACATAAGAAAGGTAGAAAGAGGTCCCAAGAGGTAGAAAACTTTAAATGTATATATATATCATAAATAAAAAAATCATGTATATCATTAAACATTATTTCAAAATTTCAAATTATCATTTTTTTTTTTTTTTTTTTTTTTCTTTTTAAGAAACAGGAGATTTTAAATACTTTACAATTTTAATTATTTTAAAAATATTATAATGATGCTGTTTGTAAATTAAATAATTAAGAAATATGATATGTTAAACAAAGCTAAATAGTATAATTGAAGTTTAAATATCTAACAGACTCTAAGCAACCTGTGTTCGATCCCACGTTGCACTTGTTGATTTACCCATTCGGAGTTTTCTATGGTTTTTTCCAAAACTCCTGAAATAATGGCAAGGACCCGCTTTATTTGATTATTAGTATTATTATTATTATTAATAGAGTAATCTAAAGAATTATACAGCTATAAAAGTCATAGATTTCGGATATAATCAATATTTTATTTATTCATTTATGGATTGCTAAGTACTTATTTGTAATGCAGTAATGCAATTCTTTTTATTTACGCAGAATTTTGTTTTGACTTTGCTATTTTCTACATTTTAAATCAAAATATGGTAATTTCCTTTTATTTTTATTTATCTATTTATTTTTTAATGTAAAGGGAAACAAAATTATCATGATATGGAATCCATATCAGATTTATTTATAAATGATTGAAAATGTTTATATGGTAAACACAGCAGTAGTGGACACTTTTAATTTTAAACTCGGAAAATAACATTTACTAATTTAAATTAAAAATATTTTTATACTTTCAAAAATCAAGCAGAAATTCTGTATACAACAACATACGATTATTTGCGTTTTCCTGTCAACAAAAGCAGTGACATCTAGTGGATAAAGTCCGAATTAAACCAAAACAAGCTTCTCAGGCAACAAGACAGGCAGCTAGTATTCAGTGGGCAGTGGTAAAGGGAGCGATAACCGGCTTCACATTGCATACCCGGTTTTAAGGTTGATCTTTGCTGGTGAACATGGAGATGAAAGATCTATATAATTTACTATTATCTATGGCTGTTCATTATTCATCCAAGCTCCGAGATAACGCTGCACTAGTGGCACAACTGGGCACAACCATGGAGTACTCCGTGGGCAAAGCATATATCTCTTGCTCCCTCACTCTACCTACCTTCTTTTTAAAATAATGTTTATTTTTGTTGAACATATTCAGCCGTGATATTCAGTAACATATTTTGAATTTGCAAAACTGGAACAGGAAAGCAATTGTAAAACAAATGAGCATATAGATAAATTTTGAATACGTACTAGATGTATCACAAATGATTTTGAAACAAACTATTCAGTCTCAACATTTTTATTTTTAAAAATGGGAAAAAGAAAAATAAATGTTGAGGGGGTACCATGGGTTGAAAATTGTTTTCTCCAAACTCTCGTGAGTATGCAGTTATTTTGAATATTATAACCCTTAAATTTTAATTTTTTTTTAAAATTTTTATAATAAATTTTTATATTTGAGTCATATTCCATATAAATAAATAAATATATATATAACATATATTCTAATGAATTGTCAGTGCAATACATTTTAATTGTTTAGAATTATAACATGAGTAACTTAAGTTATTGTTTAATAAGTGGTGTAATATAGGCTAATAAGAAGAATATAAATTCTTTTCTATTCTCTATTTTGCTACATAGTAATTTCTTATATTTTATTAATGCTTATTTTCGTATTTCAGTATGACTCTTTAAACAAGGGGAAATTTTCATTCAGAGTGCATCTTGGCGATTTTTCCGCATCGTGTCCCGAGCAGGGGTGATTATTTTAACAGGGGGTCTGTTCAGGTTTTTCAGACAGGGTCATGCTTTTGGGAAATTGTGAAAAATTCTACATGTAATTTTGTGAATCTAAATTTAGTGTGAAAATAAAGTTTTTCCCAATTTTTTGGCTAGGGTCTTCTTTTTGTGAGATTGTGAAAAATGTAATTTTTGCAAAATAAAACTACAATTAGTAAGTTTTCATTTTAGACAATGACGGTTTTCTTTTATAGAGCTAAACTCACACATATGCATAGAAACCATTTATAAATTAGAAATTGAATATCAGCTTTTTGAGGAAATGCAGCAAAACACATTTGATTATTCAGACGTCCTGTTCATTCCACGGAAGATTAGTTTTTGAAATGAAACAGATTTATCAAAGTTTGTTTTTAATGGGTAAAATTTTGTGAAGGGTCCTTTTTTAGAATAAATAATTTTATGAAGGGTCCTTTAACAGACCCACATTTTCCTCTGGGCAGACCCCTGGTTTAGGTAATTTACTTGATTTCAGGTGTTTATTTCATTTTCAATACTGAAATTATAGTTTTACTGATAGTTAAATTCATACATGATAAGACTAAAGTATCATTTTCATATCACAAACTTAGTATAAATGAATATTTTTCATAATGAGAGGATGGATTAGACTTCCCTGTAATAGCTGCAATATATTCACTTCCCATATAAAAACTTTTCCACCCTAAAATTTCAGAGAGCAGATTTGATATATGGCATCCTTGGCAAAAAAAATTGCCAAATTGTCTGGCAAACATATTTAATACTAGAAGCGCCAAGATTTCTCGTTCGGGAAAAAAATCCAGTAGATGGTGCCACTTGGCGTGTTTCTCCAAAGATTACTGTCATATATGTCTCCAAAGATTACTGGCCATTACTGTCATATTTTTCACAAATGGCTGGATATGTAATACTTTTCATTGTTAATGTTGGTTAAATGGGTTTAATCGCTTAACATCACGTCACACTAGGGATAATTAAGACTATCGAATTTAATATTGATATTATCATCCCTATTAATTTGCGTTAAAGCAGTAGTGATTTTTCCTGTAGCGATTCCTACTGCTTTAACGCAAATTAATAGGGACGATAATATCAATATTAAATTTGAGGTGCAAAAAATAGCCAATTATCAAAACCACAATTATGCCGCGGTTAGGGAATCTGTAGAAATATTGTCGAATTTTAATAATTGCAATGGCAACAATTGGGCACTACTCGACCAGCAGTGGCACCGAGTCTTTAAAAGAGAAGAAGAGGGAGTGAAACGTCAGTTTCAACTAACTTTGAACACCATTTCGCCAGAGAACAAGCTGGGGTGCCCCATGCGAAACTAGTCGGCAAGTGACATGAAGAATTAAAAAGGTTGTATATTTTAAAATGTTTTAAATATAGTATTTAATTATTAAATTTATTTGAAAATGCAATTAAAACTAATATATGTGAAGATACTCCTTCACATCCAGTAATTGACATCTTTCCCGAAATAATTAATAAATAAGAAAAAAATAATAATTAAAAGAAACACAGGTTTTACATGTAAGGATTTTAACACTGTATGTCAAATACTGAAGCATAGGGTGCCAATAACTGGTAAAATGAAAAACTAGCAGTGTCAAACACTGGAGCATAAGATGCTAATTACTGGTAAAATGAAAAACTAACAGTGTCAATTACTGGAACATTAAGTGTGTGTAAAATAAAAATTCATTAAAAAAAATAATTATCAAATGCATATATTTTAACACATATGTGGTTTTGAAAGTCTTTCATACAATATACATTAACTCAAGATTTCCAAAAATACATTTTTAAAATTAAAAAGGATTGATTTCAAATTTATTATATTTAAATTTACCTTATTTAAAATCCTTTATAAAAAGTTGAGCTTATATATTTTGGCATCCCAATCGGGGCCATCTTCAGAGCTTGAATAAAAGACCGTATCTCTGAACACCTCGCCGACCTCAAATATAATAAACATTCTTCTGCATTTTCAAGGACTAACAATATTAAACCCATTAACACTAATTCCATTAATTATCAAAACATAGCCCCTTATAATTCACATCATTATGCCCTAAAAAGAGAAACCCTTGAAATCTTAACATCTAACAATTCTGTTAATGACATCGAACACAGTATAATTCCACCAGAATTGTAGCACCTGATTCAACAAAAGAAGCAAAGTGAAGGAAAGGAAGAAAAGCAAAGTAAACACACCGCCCAGCTTTAGTTGTCTTTTCGAGCACTGAAGATGGCCCCGATTGGGATGCCGAAATATATAAGCTCAACTTTTTATAAAGGATTTTAAATAAGATAAATTTAAATATAATAAATTTCAAAAAATAGTTTCTGATGACAAAAACATCAGAAATTACTCTAAAAGTGTCAATCACTGGAGCACTTACCCTATATTTAAAGCTTTTTATTTAGATAAATTTAAAATTATTCTTGTAGGATGATCTGGCTGTTCAAAAGAAGAAAATTTCAGAAGTGGAGGAATGGCTCCAAAATTGTTTCAAGCAACAGAAAGTATGTTTTATGCTTTTGATTTAAAAAAAAGTTTAATACATATAGAGAATCGTTTAATGTCCTTTTAATGTGATAATTTATTTTAGCTATTGATTTTTTTAAATTTTTGTTCCTAGTTCAATTATTTATTTTATTATTTTTATTTAATTTTGAAAAAATCATTTTACTTTTTCGTACAAAGTAAAAAGAAAGTTTGTTAAACTGATTTATAAAATTGATGCTGTATCTTAAATTTACTTAAAAAACAATAAGACATAGAATGTTGAAAATTTATATTAAAGCTTTTATAACATCTTGAGTTATTTGTCTGGATATGACCTCCTATATTAAAGTTGTCTTTAATATTACAAGTTTATTCCTGACTTTGGGCTGTTATGGATGTGTATGTTTATATTAGGATGTACCAAATAACAGTTTTAGTTGAATGTATCCATACACTATACACTACAAAAGTTCTGAAACATTTCATGAAAACATGCTTTTTGCCATTTAACTTAATTTTGTGTTCAAAAGGACTTTTTTTAATTTCAAGCTGGGCAAAATTCTTCCTATGTATATCAATTATTCTTTCTTATAACTACTCGGTATTCGGTACTCAGCCAAAGTACTACTTGGTGCAGTACTGGTTACAATCCTTCCATTATTGAAAATAGCTCTTTTTAAATTAAAAAATCCCCATATTTCTTGTACTTCTACGTCTAAGTCTTCTTCCAACATCAATATTGTTTTGCCTTTTTTTTTTAAATCTAGTTTTACCATAGCTAAAGTTCTTAAACAATATAACTTTAAAATAATTTTCTCACCCATAAAAAAAAAAATTAGCCTTTTTCCTAAATTAAAAGACCCTATTCATACACATAACTCTTGGGATATATATCGTACAGTGAACTCTCATTAAGACGACCCCGTTTAAGATGGATTTCTCGTTATTACGTACAAAAACAGAATCCCCAGCTAAGGCCTATAGGAATTGCATGTAATAAACATCGCCTTATACATACAATTTATACGTTAAGACAGACATTTTTTCCCCTCAAAGCTTACTTTCTTCGAAAAACAGTCAGTTAACAAAATCTTTTCAAAGTTTTTCTTTTTTTTTTAACATGAAAAGGTGCAGTAATAAAATGGTTAATCTCTTTCACTCTGCGCTATTACACAGTGGGAGGTAAACAGTATTGATTGACAGTGACAGTTCAAGTCAACAATTTGCACCTGTCTCCACTTCTGTTGTGGAGACATAGCAAAGGATTTCGTTATCGGAAATGTACCAGAAGAAAACTTAAGAGTGGAAAAAGAATTTGTCATGCCTTATCAAAGACTATGAACTATCAAAGCTAGAAACATATTTAACATCGATGAAACAGGACTTTTTTTTTATAAAGCTCAGCCTTTTCAAAGTTTACATTTTAGAGGAGAAAAGTGCACAAGCGACAAACATGCGTCTTGTCTGTTCGGAAAATGATCCAGTCATAAATTGCGTGTTAATGTACTTGTAGAGGCTAACATGGAACTTCAGTTTATGAACTCCTGTTACAATGGACTCTCGTTAATATGGACAAAAATTGTTGGCCCTTGACTGCCTGCTTTAACAAGAGTTCACTGTATTCCTTGTCAATGTGGATCAGTGGCGTGCAGTCCATAGAAGCAATGTAAGCATTGCTTGCCTAATGCCAAAACAAAGCAAAAGTTAATAATTATCATTTTTTTACAAAAATATTATTTCTGTGTAATATTGCTTTCGTATTAAATTTTCACAAAAATTGAAAGGCGCTTTGAAGCTGAAACTTGTATTACATCCCTGAGTGCTCCAAGCATGGCGCACAATCATATGCAGCAAACGCCAGGGTTACTGTAATTTCACCCAGCACAGGCGCTCAGGTCAGAAGCAATATCACATTTGCTTCGATCTCTACAATAGTGCTCACAATACAAACTCCGTAAAAATTTAGTTTTGAAGTTTTTTTTTCAGTCTATAAATTCGTATTTTCTGTATGTTATCTCTAAGTAAGTGTCATTTAGCTGGCAATGGAGCTTTTATTTAATAATTATTTCATTTTATTAAGTAATTAACGTCGCATTTATTTTTATCATAGAAGCATTTTTGAGATTGCTTCTTCGCTTTGCTGTTATAATTGCATGATGCTGCCCTCTAGTAGCGCAAATAGCAATTTTTGTTGCATCTTGGACAGCTTCAAAATCAAGCCTTTTAGCCAACGAAATTTTCAAGAGAAATTGAATATCATACAGGTTGGCAAACAAAAACCAATATTAGATGATTTAAAAACAAAAACAAAGAAATGTGTTCGTTATTTTCGCATTGATGAATAATAATGCTGGACCAGGCATTATTTTCACTCAGTCGGAAAAATAAAAATTTCAATAAATATGATTTTCTTCCCAATCAGTTGATTGTGTGATTTTAATATATTGTATTTATCATTTTCAGCTTTAAAAAGAATAAAGACATATTTAAGAAACGTGCAAAATCAAGATAGAATGTCAATGTTATCTTTGTTCTCCATCGAAAAAGACTTCCTTTCAAATCTGCAAAAAAACAGTGATTTTTATGAAAATGTTATTAACGAATTTGCAAAAAAGGATAGAAGATTGGAATTAGTGTACAAATAAATCTAAAAATTTCAAAACCAGTTTGTAAATAAAAATTTATAAATAATCATACATTTTCTTTTCTTTTTACTTTTCTTTCTTTAAGGCATAGAAATTAACCGATGTTCTCTCTACTCTAGTACTTTTGAGAAAGAGATAATGCATTGCCTGTTCCTTAAAATTAAAATTGCTCCATTTTTGTTCGAAAAGAGCACTTTAATATGAACTATGGCTTACTGTCTGGTAATTAGAATGGGGTTGATTTCTTTTTATTCTCTTTTTATGGAAATTGTAGAATATTACTCAGGGCAAGGCTCGCGAAGAAAACAAACTTCTTAAATACATCATACAGATGAAGAAATTGCTATGCGTTTAAGAAGAATCAATCTTCCTTCTTCAGGATAAGGTACTTGCTACCACTTTGAAAATAGCAAGAAAAAGTGCTATCCATTTGTGGTAAGCCTACACAATTTGTAATACCATTTGTCTAAAGAAGAAAGAGTGATTATTTCTAAATACAAAGTATTTTTTTTTCATTACTATTATGGGTCCATCAGCGACCGAGCGGTTCTGCGCTCAAAGCTGGTAGAGGTGAGGTGTCAGGTTCGATCGCAGGTCACGCTCGTCAGCATTGCCTTTCGGAGTTTTCCGTGGTTTTCTCCGTAACTTGTGTAAATACGAACTAGGACCCCTTAGAAATACCACCACGAAGGGTTGTATTTCTAAGCCTAGGACAATAGGGCAGTGAATCGGCCTTAATCCCCCATTACACTATGAGTTATGCATTTAAAAAGTTTCATTCTTTAATAACCTGCTTTATACCAGTATTTAAACATTCGACTTTCATTGTAAATGATAATGCAGATTTTGTCATTTTCCTCATTTAAAATGTCAATTGTTATCCCAAAAATTGCTCCCATTGTACAGGCCATTTCTTTATAGATGCCTCATCAGTAGCAGGCTCTCAAAGCTAGTAGACGAGAGGTACCAAGATTGGTCAAAGGTCACGGTTTCGATTCAGTCGTTTATAGTTTTATGTGGTTTTCTCTGAAACTCGCATAAACACAAGCTAGGACCCCTTATTAAGACCATCTTAGGCGTTAGACCTTTGTGTAGTCATCAATTGGTCTTAATCCCAAACACCTTTATAATTACGGCAAGAACTGTCATTAATGCTTGCCTTAAGAAAAATATCACCGCACGCCACTGATGTGGATAATCATATATTAGTCAAACAAAACATAAACTCAAGTTTTGCCTTAAAGAACATTTGAGTTATATTCTGAAACATGAAACTAAAAAATTGGCCATTGCAAACCATTGTTGGGAGAATAACCATAATTTCATATTTAATTCAGCTAAAACAATCTGTCAACCGTCACTTACATGAACTCTGTTTTCTAAAAGCTTTCCATATCTATAAAAATCATAAAAGTATCATATGTGATTTTGCTGTACCCCCTCTCTCGGATTGTTGAAAAAATTACATCAAATCCCCATATTCTTAATTTTTACATAATTTTCTACATCCCAAATTCCTATTGGCTTACAGCTCCAGTTTCTTAAATTCCCATTGGTTGCTACTCTAACTCTATAATCCACTTCACTTCCTATATATATGAGCAATAATCCACTTCATCATTTTGCACTGATGACGGTACACTTTACGCTACCGAAACTGCAGTCTGCACTTAACATTTTTTATTTATTTTTGCATTGGCGTCTTTAATGTTGTGTAAATATTGATATTTCTGTTCTGTGCCAAGTCTGGTTATTTATAATATATTGATTAAATAAAATTGTTAGTGATTGCAATTATTCTTTCATAACCCCCCTCCCAACTAAAAGACATGAATTTTTGCAATTCTATATTTATTATTTTGAACTTGTTATGATGATTTTTTTTTTTCTATGGCTGTTTTTATGTTGTTCTTTATTTATTTAGAAAAATACGATACTCTTATTGACTGGTCCCCCCGGTGCTGGCAAAACAGCCACAGTGGTTTTACTCTGCAAAATATTGAAAGCTGAACTTATTAGTTGGAGTAATATGGAAACAGAAGTTTTCCAAAAGGGAAATGGTATGATTGTTTTTAAAAATCCATTTTATAGTTATTTCAAAACTTAATTTCTACACATTATTTCATACTTATTCTATTTTAAAATATCCTGCAATTTTTTTTTTTTTTTTTTTTTTTTTTTTTAAGTGTAACTAATTTTTATTTTCAATAATAAAAAACTTTTTTGTTGTTAAGATCACCCCTCATCCCGTTTCTTTTTTCTTTCTTTCATTTTTTTTTTTTTTTTTTACATGTTGGAAATATCAGCATTTGAAATACATTTTGTCATTTATCAATATTTTGTGCATTGCAAGTGTTCATCAATGTCTGAAATCTTAAAAAAAAAAAAAAAAAATCAGGAGCAAGATTGCATGTTTTGAAATATACTTATAGAGAATTTTATGTTTTTTTTTTTTTTTTTTGAAAATTTTATATAGTATTTTAAATTTTTTAATCCATATTTTTCGAAATTTTATCTGTTTAATATTTGATTTTTTCATGGCATGTTTAAAATGATTAGAAAATACAACTGTCACAGTAAATTTTTTCTTTCTTCTAATAAGGAAAGACTTTATATTGTTAAGCAAATAAAAGAAAAATTTCCAATTTGCTTAACAATTTCCATGCTGTTTGATGACCCCCCCTTTGTTTGCTGAAAATTGTTACAATAAATCACCTTTTCTAAACCGTGTCAGTTGACTTTGAACAGAATTATAGAATATTAGTGGGATGTTTGTCTATGATTAAACGATTACAATTGGGTATCCTACTAAAAGAATTTAACTTGAATATTTTCAGTCAAATCTTAAGTGTTTTACAGTGACCTGTGTATTTTGCATCATTTTATAGCACCCAGTGACAGAAAATTTTGTAGATGTCTGTGACAGAAAATTTTGTAATCTGTCTGCGAAATTTGTATGTAGTCAGGGGTGAAAATGGCTTACACTCAAAAAAGCCTGAAAGATGATAGCAGCAATCTGGGGGGATGGGGGGGGGGGCTTAACAACAGTGGTGATCTTGTGCAACAATACACAATACAATTTTACTACAGGACAATATAGCATAAAACAATTATAAAATAATAAGATTAACTCATTCAATTAAATATTTTATAGCAATGTTTGACACAACACCATAAACATAATTATAAATAATAAAAGTTTTAGTTTTGATACAGATATTTTTATAAGTGAATTTTGAAGTGGAGAAGTTTTGGAGCAGTTTTAAATGAAATTAGCACTTTTCTATGTTCCCGTAGAATCTCAGTAATAGGTAACAGGAGAAAAGAATACACGCATAACACTGCTTATCAAGGGAGATCTAGGCTCCTAGGTCGTCCTTGTTAAGCACTGTTTCGTGTGTTCCTACCAAGCAGGGCAGGCTCTAACGTTTTTGCCGCCGTAGGCAAACCTCAGAAATGCCGCCCCCCCCCAGCTTTAAAAACTTTTAAAAAAAAATCACATAAATGGTCTAATAGAATTGAGCTAAGTAAATAATTCTCATAAAACATTTACTACTATTTCTTTTTTCTTTCTTTCTTTTTAAGTAAAAAACACAAAATCTTTGGAAGTAATACTAGTACAGTACAGACAATATTTTCTAAACAGCGAAGGATAAAGAATGCTAGAACAATATACAAATCTTAAGCCTTTAATAAAATAATCTCTTTCGAACCTTCTTTTGTGCAAATCTCAAATAACGTCTAATGTAATTTGTTACTCAATTCATACTCAATGTCCAACATTGCTAACCCATTGAGTCGATTCGGACTAGATATGGTTTTAAAATATTTTTTTACCATTTTTACTTTCTCTTATTACTTTCACCCATAAAGTAGAAAAAGTATTGTTTTAGGGTCAAATTTTTGAATGTGAGTTTTTGTTATATTTACATGTTTTAAGGTCCCCTGAATCCGAAAATCATGTTTTTAGCGGTTGGTCTCTGTGTCTGTCTGTCTGTCTGTCATCAGCACATCTCAAGAACAAATTGTAGCAGAAAGTCCAAACTTGGTATTCTAAATGCGTATGGTATGGGGATGCTACACTAAGCTTTTTGTTGAGATGACGCATATAGTTCGTGTACAGGGACACCCAAGAGAATTCAAATACATTACGTCTATGGGGGAAATTGCAGGGGAGTAGAGTTTAACATCTATAGACTGCACTAAACCAAAATGAAATAAATATATATTTTTTATATGCATAAAAACATGTCTCATGTAGAATACAGTAAGGAAATCCTTCATTGTTCATTTACAGGGCTACAGAGAAGAACTTGATTATAGTGCGACAATAGCTGAAAATTGATGGAAATGTATTTCAGGTTGTGCCTTGTATCACTACTATAGGATTATATTTAGGTGCATCATGTGGTATGTACATAATCTTCAAATGATATACAGATCAGGGCTGCAAATATTTAAACGATAACATTCTTTTTTATGGTTTGTGGAAGTTCTTTACTGTAATATTTTACCACTTCCACCAAAGTTGCTCAGAAAATGAAATGAATTCCTCATAGACATGATAAATAATGTATGTTTTTAAGCTAAATATTCATCTCTTGTTTTTTGTATATTTACACGTTTTAAGGCTTCCTGATTGCCAAAGTAAAGTTTTTTAAAGTTTGATTTTTGTCTGTGTCTCTTAGAGTAACTTACAAACGAATAATTTCAGGGGATCCAAAAGTTGTATTTTCAAGTTAATATAAGTTTGTTGCTGGAAAAGTTTCAAGGAATGCTACGCGTGAAAATTGTCTGTTTAATTTTAAGCGAACTTTTAATTTTAATAACAGATTTAAATTCTATATAAATGTAGGTGCAGTAATGAAACGGGGGGGTTGAGGTGGGCGGTAGTCCCCCGCACATAGAACTAACTAGTGATGTGGGGTGGAAAATTTTCCGCGGAAAATTTTCTTTTTCGGAAAATTTTCCAGAAAATTTTCTACTATGTTTTTCCGGAAAATTTTCCAACCAAAAAAATGATTTTTTTAGTAAATCTTTTGCATGATATACTTAAATTTTCTTTTATTAGTCATAGTAATGCTATATACAGTGTGAAAAAGGGTTATTTATTATAATACAAAAGATCTATGGTTGCTAATTGGAACTTTAAATGTCCATTCAATAAGTTTGTAAGAACATAATTATAAAGCATTTGGCAACTTAACAAAAAAGAATATATTGATAAATTAATGCACTACTATGCTGCTGAGCATGTGTATCTATTTTTCAAAATATTCATGTGATAAATGATGATACGCCGATGTTTTTCAAACTCAGGCAGCAATTCTGACTCAGGTCACCTTATGGTCTCTGGTTCTGAGAGTGACTCAGAAAGTTAGGACATTGTCATAATCTGTGTTAAATATTAAAAAAAAAAAAAAAAAAAAAACAGAGTAAAAATTTAAAAAAAAATTGCTTTATTTACAAAATTGGCATTGTTGAAAATTTTAGAGAAAAATCTTATATAAAAACATAATTATATATTTTTAAATAACTTTTTAAAACTAATTTCTAATGTGTGTGTGTGTGTGTGGGGGGGGGGGGATTTTTTTTTTTTTTTTTTATTAATGCAAGCAACAGGAAATACAATTAATTGCCTAAATAAATAAACAGCAAGATTTTGATTAAAATTTAAGGAAATCAAATAGATAAAATGAATCGCATCATATCTTGTAACTGGAGGTTTAGTTGAAATATTTCTTTATTTGCTTAAAATATCCGAAATTGAATTGTACTTGAAAAATCTGTTACATTTAAAGTTAAATAATAACAATAATTCGCAAACTATGCTTAAAAATAGAACAAATCGAAAAAAGTAAAAATCAAAAGAATTTTGATGAAATGAACCCTTGCATGGTCTGAGCCCATACCTTACTAATTACCTTGTACAGTCGGCAGCAAAATTATTGATGCGCTATCAATAATTTCTATTTAAAAGATGTGCACCTAATACTATTTTGTTAAGTAAATATTTATCGAGTCATGATCTTAGTCTTATACTGTTTATAAAAAGTAAGTTCATGATAAAAATTAGCGATCAAACTAAAGAAAAAAAAGAAAAATATGGATATGTGTTTCAATAATTTTACTGCCACTAGCAGCCAAACTTCATATTATTCTAAACAGAAATTCGTTATAATTACCTCTGTTTTTATTTTATTTTTTTTGTTTGTTTTGTTTTTTAATTCTGTTTAGTTTCAAAATATTCACAATTGTTAAATTTGTTCTTGTTTTTCATTTTTTTTTTTTTTTTTTTTTTTTTTTTATGTTCTATTTTGAAATTATAAAGTGCAAAAAAGAACTTTGATAATTTTTTTCCACTTTGTAACTTCAGTATGAAGTATTAAAAGTTAAATAAATAAATTCTGGGAAAAACAAGGGCAAATTTAATTTTTCTAGATTTTTTTTGATAATGAAAACAGAATTAAAAAAAAAAAAAAAAAAAAAAAACCATTAATTCTCATAAACATTTTTCCTATATAATAAAATGGGGTTCAGCTGTTGGCAGCGATATGTGAGGGTCTCTGACAGCTACAGAACATTCACAGACACCTTTTTTTATATAGATTATTCAACTATTATATATGCAAAACAGTCATTAAAAATTATAACTTTCTATCTTTATACATGTTTAATAAACAATTAAATCATAATTTCTGTGTTTTGTTTATTAATTTCTTTTTGAATTGAATAATTATTCATACTTTTCTTTGAATAGTTTTGTTTACTTGCAGTTTTTAATGTATTTAGTTTTATTTTACAAAACCTTCTTAATTTAGATATTGAAAATTTTCCGGAAAATTTTCGGTAAATTTTCCAGAAAATTTTCCGTTTCAAAATTTTCCGAAAAACCCACATCCCTAGAACTAACTGTCACATAAAACTTTTCCAAAGCCAAATTTGAATTGTTTTAACATAAGTTTACATAACACTACTCGTTGTCTTACCTCTTAATCTCCAACCTGTATTTATGATATTAAATTTCAGGGTAAGAGAAAGTTGTGTGAGTGACATACCAGATTATTAGTTTAGAAAAAGATCTTTCTCCGTTAGCAAAAATTATGGGCAACGTTAACAAAATTTTTAAAGCAGTGCTTAAATTCGGCCCAATGTTAAGGAAAGTAATGAAATTAAAGACGTCAAAATTGGACATTCTTTTTTTTTCAAAAGTGAAGAAAATAAAGCATATTTTACCAGCCAATTTTAAAATGTTAAGATTTAAACGACTTAACAGAGGAATCGCCATCTGTTAAGTCGTTTCCCAGATCTTTACAGTGTGTCAGTCTCAGTAATTCATTTTTGCACGTGTCTTTAAGTTTGTGGATATTACATAAAAATTCAAAAGAATGATTATGATTATTCAATAAATTTAATCTCAGCTTCAGTGCACTAATCGCCTGATCGCTGAGGGGAAAAAAAAAAAAAAAAACCTATTTTATATTTCTCTTTTGAATTTTCTATACATTCGTCTACACTTTCATAAGAAAAATTTCGTTTTTAAGATTGAACATGATGGCGTGGTGTAACCAATTCAAAGATTTTTTCTACGTCTATTACATTAGCTAATTTTTCAGCTTCTAAGATAAAGTTATCAAAGGATCCAACTGATCATAATTCTTAATAATAAGAATAAGAATAATGAGCCATTTAATAAATTAATGAGTTGGTATAAATCAAAAACTTTTGTTTCACATAGCTTACTTAATCGGATTAATATAATTCGAAATTTTGTGTCAAATGACGGCAGAAAAATTACTGAAGCACACATCCATATTTTTCATGTATATATATATATATTTGGTTTGATCGCTTTTTTTTTATCATCAACTTACTTTTTTATAAACAGCATAAAGACTAAGATCATGACTCGACAAATATTTACTTAACAAAACAGTATAAGGTGCCCATCTTTTAAGTAGGAATTATTGCTAGTACTTCAATAATTTTGCTGCCGACTGTAATCAATAAACAACTGCCTCATTTTGAATCATATTATCTATCTCTACATTTTTGTAATTGCTTAATAAAGCATCATGAATATTTTCTAATTTAAGAAATAAAGATATTAGGGAATCTATACATTTTTTCCAACTTCGCAGTAATTCATTAACTACTAATTTTAATAAATGGCTGCTGCAATGTGCGTGAAATGCTCTGGAATTTAAAATTGTAATCCAAATTTGTCACCTCTCATATTTGAGCAATTTTCATAACCTTGGCCAGTCATATTTTCTAATTTTAACCCTTTTTCCCCCCCAACTCTTTGAAAAAACTTTAGGCAGTTCCTTACCACTAGATCATTCAACAGGAAGAAAACCTTTAAAATGTTCGTTGAATTTGCACTGAAATGCTGATTGGCCAATGGAAACATACCTTCATCAAAAATTTATCCCCCCCCCCCATCCGATGAATCTGATGGACGTTATTGCATAAATAAAGCATTGTTTTAAATCTGACATCACTGTTGCCAATTCAAACTCAAATTTTGTTGTGTTTTTACGGACAACTCAAGATGTCCCTATCTTATGGCTGAGGATGTCCTAGGACGTTCTTTCATACTTAGGATATACTGATAGTGTCCTGTTGAGAAAGGGTACCACCAAATAATTCCTACATGCTGAAGAACACTGCTGAAAGACCCTACAATTGGAAAACTCTTGACTTTCTTTAATTAGAGGGCAAAAAGAGCTTGATAAAATCAGCGGTGAGTGTGCATTTCTCCCTTCGCGTCGCGGCTGCACATACAATACATACTGTACAGAACTTACAAGTTTGTCTATTCTTGTCTGCATTTCAAATTATAGGAATGGGCAGAGAAGACTGTAAGTTCTTGTTACGATTATTTACTTATTTTTTTACTTATTTATTTTCTACATTCAAAGTTTTATTTTTTTTTTATTTTATTTTTTTTTTTAATAATAGTTCAACTGATTTTGCCGCCCCTAAATTTTGCCGCCGTAAGCAGTTGCCTACCTTGCCTACCGCCTAGAGCCGGCCCTGCTACCAAGGCACCTATAGGGGGCTCTAGAGTTCCTACCAGAGAGCGTCTAAGACGTCATACATCGGTAGCGCATTGTTGTGGGCGAAAAATGTCCTTAAATTGCAAATTTTTTATGACTGCAGACAAAAACTGTCTGAAAGTTGTGGGCAATTTTTTTTTATTAGTACAGACAAAGAGTGTCCGAAAGTTGCAAACTAATTTTTTTATTAGTGCAGACAAAAACTGTCTGCAAGCCATTTTTCTGTGTCTGCGACTATGTTGCCGTGTCGCAGCATTTCTGCCACTGGGTATAGCACATATTTGTATTTTTCTTGTTCATATATAGGCAGATTTTAGTGTTTTTGCTGGTTAAACAAATTTTCTCTGTGTTCTATTTGTGATTTGACAATACATAAAATATCACATGTGCAGTATTGTTAAAAGATCAAATTTCATGTTTGTCTAAAAATGTTACAGTTAAGAAAGAGTTAATTTTGTTTAAAAATTGTTATTTTGATGATCTAGAACAGGCCTGTTCAACCCAAAACACTTGGCGTACTGCACTAGAAATCCATTTAATTCAGGCGAGCCGCATTGTATTTTCCTATGTATGTGTTTGTTTTGTTTATATATGTTTTTGAGTGTATAAATCATGCATGTATGTACTTTTTTTGGAAAAAGAGAGGTGGAAATTTAGAACAAAATGCATTAAATTATTTTTTTTCATGAATTTTTGGTTGCTATTGAAACCAAACCAAAAAATGGTCGAAAATGTAGGGTAGAGTGCAAAATTTGCACAACTGCCTATGGATCGAAATATGATCCCCTAATAGCTTTAGCTATTTCTATAAAAGCTAACAAAATACTTGTCTTAGTAAGGTAAGGTGGTGCAGTGGTAGCAGATTTGGCTTGTGAGTGAGAGGTACTGACTTGTGAGATCGAGTATCAGCAAGGGTGATTTGTATTTCAAGGAAATACTTTTATGTTATATTAATGATTTGTGCTAGTGTTTTATGTAAATTTTTAATTGCTATTTTTTATCGATGTCACTATTAGCAAGCCTTTTTCGTCTGCTCTTAATTGTGTTATTATGCATAGCATGCAATTTTTTGCATGAAAAATCTTGAATGAACAACAGCTGTTGCTGCTTAATTACTCGACGTCACATTTAACTTTTATTTCAAATCTTTCATTAAAGAAGTGTCAAATTTGGTGGTGTCAGAGGAACTAACATTGAAATTGAGTACAACAACAAACTTTCTCAAAATGATCTTACTAATTCATAATTAGTTTACGTCTCACAAATTTTAAAATGTGGGTTAATATGAATTTTACAAGTTAGAAATCTTGATGAAAAGTCAAATGTTTAACAAAATGTTCATAATGAACAATATTTGATGGTGAGCAAAATTGTAATGCAATTAATTGTAATCAATTTTATATTTCTCGTTCTCATTGTGAAAAATGCTTATGCTTTCATCAATTTTATACTTTTTTAAATCGTAATCATTATTAGTTAGAAACTATATTTGCCTTTACAGATGATTTTATTTTGTATAAATAAATAAATAAATATATATATATATTAATTCCTGCTTAATACTTTATTAATTGGTGTACTAAAAAAAAAAAAAAAAAAAAAAAGAGAGAGAGAGAAGAAGAAAAAGAGAAAGAAGAAGAAAAAGAAGGACCTTCTTGATATCATGAATATTTTGTCTTGTCTTAAAATAACAATTTAATCTAATTAAAAAGGTAAAAAAAAAAAATAGTTGAAATAAAAAATTATAATACAAAACACCTCTGCTGGGACTGGATCTCAGTACCCCTTACTCACAAGCCAAACACACTATCACTGTACCATCTTATCTTACTGAGATTTATGTTTTGCTGGCTTTTATAGAAATAGCTAAAACTATTAGGGGATTATATTTTGATCCATGGGGTCGGGAGGTTGTTGTGCAAATTTTGCACTCTACCCTATATTTTCGACCATACTCTTTAATTTAAGCTTCATTTGGTTTCAATAGCAATTTTACTGATTCATACTTATCTTGTTAGTGAAGAAATTTAGATGAGTCATAGTTACAATATGTGTCTTATATCAAATCAAGTAATAAAATTATTTTCTCCATTATCCTACAAAATTATTTCAGTATTGAATAACCTTAACCACTTTACGTACAAAATATATTTGAATGTAACAGCAAAAAGATATTTTTAAAGATAAATGTACTTAAAAAAAATTATTTGAAAAAAAAAATTCATCCCCCCCCCCCCCAAACTCCTAGGTTTTTCAGGTAAAAAACACAGCCCAGTTAAGGAGAGGGGATGGGTAGCTATCTAGGAAGCAAATCTGACAACCCAGGTTTATATAGCTCCTTCCAACTTAATAGGAATACTGTATTAACAACATTACTTATGTTGTCACATTAATTTCTTCATTTTCAGTTATATTGTCATCTTAAAAATCTAATTTAGGTATTTTCGTTTCATATTTAACCCACTGAGCATCTTCTAAATAGGCAAAATTTTAATGTTGTTTTCACTGCATGGATTTTAAAATGCCCCAAAACAATAATTATTTCAGTTTAAAATTAAAAAAGTGACTATGGAGTTGAAGATAAACCTCATGACTATTATATGTGCCTTTCATACTTTAAAAACAAGCTGAGACTTATATAATTATGTTTCTTAAATTATTAGTGTATTAAGGGAAAAACTACTGCTCAGTGTACAGAAAAATACGTATCAGCTGCTCTGAGGGTTAAGCTTTGCAGACATTTACAGTTTTACTTTGTGGTTTTAAGGTGAATTAGATGAGTTATGTAGATTAAGATAGCATCAATAAACCAACTAAACTTTTATATATAAAAATATCACAGAATTATAGTTTAATACAAAACAACCAGCTGAGTCGGCAGTAAAGCAAAACTAGAACTAAAGTGTTTAGAAAGAGTCTTTAGAGTTCAGCTACGCATGCACAGAGCTGGATGTGACCATGAACAATAAGCTAATAGGCTACAGCCACAACTTTTTTAAACTGATAAAGATGTTTTCATACATATGCTGTACTCCAAACAATTGCTTGGTCTTATTAAGCTGATAATATGAGAAGTGCAATTTGTAAAAGATTGCTTTTCTTGAACTCTCAGTGATTAATCATGTTAATAATTGAAAGAATTTCATTGTGTGTTTGGGAGGGGAGGGGGGCGGTTACCTTAGAAAAGAATGAAACACCATTTAGTTTAGTTTTATTTATTTTTGCAAGATTTAGAGGTTTTGTTTCTGAGAAGATTTCTGTATTGCTCAAAATGGTTTTCTTCTCTAAATTTACTTGGAAAATATTTTACAGAATGTTTCTGGGAAAGAAATGTGGGGATAATACTCTTTGTTGAAAAAATATGATTACATTCAGATGTGGAGAGTAAAAGAAAATTTTTGTATAATTTTCATCATACTTGATCAAAATAATTCTGTCTTTTTCTGCATATATGGTCATATTTTCTTGAACGCAAGGACTGACCATATAACTGATACTGATTGTATTATTATAGATTGAGCTGCTTTTAATTGCTATAAGGTTTTTAAATTGAATAAAATTTCTGAGTTACAAAATGTTAGAAATGGATTCTTTGTTCATGTACTAATTTTGCTGTCAACATGAATACAGGCATTTATGAAAAATAATTGTAATGTATTGGGTAGTAGGAGTATGTAATGTATTGAGCATGTAATGTATTGGGTGATAATTCATTTTGGAAATGATTCCATAACAATTTTCTCATAATGTTTCATAATTTGTGTGTGGCATATGCTTTGACTTCCTTGCTTTTTAGGGAAGTTAAAATTCCATTTCTTATTTATGACTTTTTTTTCAGCTGATTTTCCAAGTGTTAACTATGAAAGACAGTGGGTAAAAAAAGAAAACCAAGTGTCTCAATTCAGCAGCTTTCTGTTGCGGTGCAATAAATATTCATTGTTTGAAGATGAAAGAAAAGTAATTCTGGTTGAGGTAAAAGTTTATTTCTAAATAAAAAAAAAAAAAAAAAACATTACTTTGAAATACGAACCATTTTTTCTTTTTATTTGAATATTTGAAACAACTGAGACATTTGTACACAACTCATTTCTGAAGGTTTTCTTTTGGCAAACATGATGGAATGCCATTTTCAGAAATGTTTGCCATGGATTCCATTATCATAACATGTTGCCAAAGAATCCAGAAAGACATTGTTATCTCTCCAAACGGTGCCTAAAAAATGCATCATTAAATGTGCACCAATGTTCCATTTGGTACACCAAATAAACATGAGAAGAAAAGAAAATTTAAATGTCTGCATTACTTGTAAAATGATTTTCATATATATGTGTGTATGGAAGCTATGTGTTTAAAAGTTCTGTTTTGAGCTATTTCTATAAAGCATGTAATGTTTTCTTTTATTGTAATGTAATATTTTGTTTCATTTTATAATGCTTTCTAAAAGATACAATTAATAAATCTTGTAAGCCTTCAGATAGTTTCAAATTCTTCAATTTGAATAATTAACAAATACGTAAACTGTTACTAATTAAAGGTCCATCAATAAAAAGAAAAAAAAAAAAAATTACTTTTTGTTTAAAAAAAAATAACTATATTATATTGCTTTTCAACCATATTTAGAAAAAAAAAAAAAAAAAAAAAAAAAAAAAAAAATCGTATAAAAGCTTAATTATTATTCACATTACCACTGCATTTTCTAAAGTATTTTGTTTTCTTACAGGGTTGCTATGATACGTGGAATTCAGGGAAAACCTGAAAAACTCAGGTACTTGAAAACTATTAAAAAAACAAGGAAAACATAGTGAATTTTAAAATTTATAACAAAAGTAGTGAAAATTCGTGGAGTAAAAAAATTTTTTTTGAAAAAAAATTGAAAAAAAAAAAAAATTCTTTATAAATCTTTTTTTTAAATTTTAGTGTTTTTATAATGAAGAAGAAAAAATGAATTATATGGTTTTTCGTAACTACAGTAAGTTAATAAAATTAATATACTCTTGATATGTTCAATTGACTTGTAAACTTGTTAGATTCTAATGCTGCATTATTGTATACCATCTATTTTACTTTTAAAAGTGACAGGGAAGTCTCAGGTAATTTTTTCTTCTAATTTGTGTAGCAACCCTGTGTTATTATTTCAATTTATGTTTATGCATGAACTAGTTGATATCAAATTTAATAATTTAGTCTGAATAGGATAATTTATATATATATTCTAGATGTATATGTATGTTTATTTTATGAGGAATTGTGATATTTGCAAGGGTCGAAGTTATCCTATATTTTAAAAATGATCTTAAAAAATGTCCTGTATTTCTATAACTGTCCTATATTTTTTATATTTTTCTAATTTCTGTCCTATTTTTCTCTATTTTCTTGCTATCTGATCGTGTATGCGATTGCTTCTGCTGTTTTGCTTACGGCGATTTTCGTTTCAAGATCAATATGTAAATCATGCACTTGGTGCTCGTGCTGCAGCCAATCAAAAACAATAGCAAGGATGTGGCATGAATGGAGGAGGGGCAACGCTACGATTCAGACCCAAAAAAGGTTCTCTTCCCTGCTAGCGAATAGATGCCGTCAATTACTTGAGGAGAAACCTGAATACGCCCAAAGCGAAAGAGGTCCTTTATTTTCTTTTTGGTTTTGCATACTTTTTTTTTTTTTTTTTTTTTTTACAAGATGGCATTTTGCTGTTTGATTGTTTTCATCAGAACCGTCATGTGTAATGTTTTTTATGCAGACAGCTCTAACGTTTTTCAGCTTCGGTGGTTTTTAATTTTATTATCATTATTATTATTTAAAATTTTATATTTAATGTAGTAAATGAATATTTATCATAGATAATATACATTGATTTATGCTGAATATAGATTAACAAAATTTCCAGTTCACCAAGAAAAGTGGTTAGATCGTATTTTTCAAGAAAAAAGAATAGACTGAAAAGAAAGTGCATCCAGGAAATCAAAAGAGCACAAGCGCTTATAGATGCTGTCGATAAAAAGCTAAACTGCTAAAGATATTAAAAAAGAGTAATTAACAATCTCTACATTTTGTAAATAACCATACTATTTCTAACCTGTAAATAATGGTTCTATACTAAACATTATCTGTAAATAATGCTACTAATTAAAAATAAGTGCAAAAAGAAATTGGTGCACCTTGTACATATCTTTTCTTACTTCCTCTTTATGAACTAAATATCTTTAAGAAAAGTCATTGTTTTAAGTCATTGCAGAAGTAAGTTTATTTTTATTTCTGTTTTATATGTTAATATCTTTTAACAGGTGTACATGTACTAAATACTGTACATAATGTGTAACATTGATTTTTAAGGCAAAATTTTTCACATAGCACTATTTCTAAATATCCTATTATATATGTCCTATAGTATTTTGCACGAGAAATGTCCTATATTTTCTGAATTGGTCACTTCTACCCCCTGTAATTTGGAAATCTTTAACAGTTATCGAATTTTGAAATAGCTATAGCTATATTGAAATACCATTTTAATAATTTTGAATTTAATAGAAATCTATTATAATGTAGAGTATGTCTGGAGTACTTATAAAAATATAGAAATAATAATACAGTCAAACCCCAATCTATCATTCCCGCATTGATAGTTTTATTTCTATGGTCCCTGCACAAATTGCATATAAATGATGTTAATGAAACCTACATGTATTGTTCTTCAAAAAGTCATTTTTCTGCATTCATCATTGTAAAAAAAAAAAAATTCTGACCTTGTAATATTTTTTTCTTGGAGGTCAAGCATTTCCATGTGGCATACAAAATCGTAAAATAACTTTTTTTTCCCATTTCCATGGAAGATCAAAATTTTGATGCCATGTCTCCAGACCATCTGCAGGCTATTCATTTTGTAATTTCAGCATGGCAAGACATAAACTCTTCTGTAATCCAGAAAATGGAATTACCTATGAAAAAAATGAAAAATACCAAACAGAAGGGCAAGAAAATGATACTGAAGCTGTTAATGCACATGAAGAGTAGTTGCATGTAGTAGATGATGTGTCTCGTGCGACATTTAGTGATAATATTTGCATTCAAGATGTTGTGACATGCAGTATTCTAAAACATAGAAGAAATATGCAATTTCAAAAAATGAAAGTAATGGTTAAGAAAAAAGAGTAATACTATTCATGCCGATGAGGTTAAGCTTATGCCAGTGCCAAGTGTATTTGACGTAATTACGGCATTGAAAAATGCACAAACTTTTATATGCGCAATTGAAATTACAGAAAAGGACCAAAAATGTAAATATGCAAAACTTCCTGTTTAATTTATAAAATGAACATAAAACCCAACATAAAATTACTGATTTTTAAAAATAAATATCACTGAATGTTCCAAAACATTAATTTATTTCTTTGAGAGTTTGGAAAGTAACAAATTGCTTTTTATTTGTAGTATACTGCATACATTGCGTGTAATAATTCGTAAACATTGTTTTCACTTTAACCCGCATTCATCGTTTTTTTTCACGCGCGTGAAAAACCATGGATCTAGGTTCTACTGTAATTGTAATCTTATAACCTGTTTTTTTTAACAGACAGTTTTTTAGTTGCATATCTATAATTCTGCATAGCTTATATAACTTAATTTTACCCTATTTACTTTTTGATTTTTCTTATAGCAGTGAATTTTAGAATAACTATAGTTATATTGAAATACCGTTTTAATAATTTTGAATTTAACAGAAATCTATTATAATGTAGAGTATGTTTGGAGGACTTATACAAATAGAAATAATAATAATTGTAACTTTATAATCTGTTCTTTTTAACAGAAGTTTTAGCTACATATCTATAATTCTGCATAGCTTATATAACTTAGTTTTGCCCTATTTACTTTTTGATTTTTCTTTAAAGCATTGAATGATTATTATTACAGGAATTTCCCAATATATTTCTGAGAGACCCCAGCTTATTCCATGAAATTATAAGGTAAGAATTTTTTCATACAGGGTGTGGGGAACTTTTACCACAGTTATATTTTGTAAAAATATATAATTGCAAGAAAAATTTTGTAAAAAAAAAGTGACTCTAAACATATTTTCTTTTTATATTTGTTTTTTCCTGCTTCATTTTTGTTTATTGCTTAGATTTATATATTAGTCTTATCCTTATTTATAAGTTCTGTTAAAAAAAAAAAAAAAAAAAAAAAAAATGTATATGTGTACATTATATCTGAACACACACATAATATAACTTAAATCGTCTCTCTCATGAGAAAGAGGTGCAACTGAAAAAATTGCAATTGTAAGTATAAAACAGTTGAAATAAAATTTTGAGTAACTTAAAAAAATTGCAACTTTGAGCTAAACTTTTTTTTTTTTTTTTTTTTTTGTGGGAGAGGCCCAGGGTGGTATTTATATTATGATGTGTCAAAGTGACATTATTCAATTTCTATTGATTGCCTAGTTATAAAGTATTTATGATTTGTACGTAAAATTTTGTAATTTTGAGCTGCATCGGTTTCTTATAATAGGAGTAATCAAATGATCAATTAAATTGTGCTCAGATCAATTTAAGGAACAGCAGTTAACAAACATTGCAGTGGAAAATCACATAAAACTAAATAGTTTGCAAAAAAAAAAAATATATTATTAAAAAAAAAAAAAAAAAAAATAAGTAAATCTGTTTATAAATAGTAGACAAGAGGAAAATACTTTACATTATTAAAATAAGCCTACTTTATTTTCACTCATGATCCACTTGGTTGAGTACCTGACCATCATTAAGAGGGACTGCTCGTGTTCTGCTTTTTTCTTCTTTTATCTTCTTTTAACATGCTGCGCCACCTTTTGTCAATTTGTTCGTTCGTTTGGCGATCGTTACAAGATTGCTCAGTGGCCGTGATTTCTACCATTTCGCGAATTGTGACATATTTATAATTGTTATATTTAGCTAGTTTCTTAACGTTATCAAAATCAATATTTATGTTTTGTTCGCAGTTATTTCATCAAATTTGATGGCATTCTTATGTTCTTTTATTCTATTGATTATTTTTCTTTTGGTCATACCTATGTAATATCCAAGATCGTTATTTATACCTGCGGTTTGTGACCCAATTGACCCCTTACAAACTGCAGGTATCTATGAAATACATTATAAAAACAAAAATAGCGACCTCGGGTATTACATTGGTATGACTAAAAGATAGATAATCAATAGAATAAAAGAACATAAGAATAACGTCAAATATGATAAAATAACTACAGGACTAACCAAAACAAACCACAAACAAAACATAAATATTGATTTTGATAACGTTAAGAGACTAGCTAATTATAACAATTATAAATATGCTGCAACTCACGAAATGGTAGAAATCATGTCCAACAAGCAATCTTGCAACAATCGCCAAACAAACGAACAAATTGACGAAAGGTGGTGCAGCATCAGCATGTTAAAAGAAGATAAAAGAAGAAAAAAGCAGAACACGAGTAGTCTCTCCTGGTGATGGTTGGGTACTCAACCAAATGGACCATGAGTGAAAGTAAAATAGGCTTATTTTAATTAATTTAAAAATAAATCTGTGTTAGGATATAAACAAATAACTGTGTGAAATTTCTAAGTGTTGAAGAACAATTTCTGATATTTCAGTGTTTTACTCTATACCACATGTGTTTAAAAGACTGAATATGGCATTTAGTATCTTGATTTAACAAAATTGTAATCATCGACTATATAATATGTATGTGCTCAGCAGCTTTCAAATTAGTAACTTTATATGCATTGTAGCAGTCAGAAAATGTTCTAAGTTTATCCATGGCATTTCCTCCATATTATTGTGTTTAAGATGTGTAAGAAATCATTAAAATAATTAAATAAATAGTTTTCTTAACAACACAATGAATCCTCCATAGTTGTATTATAATTCAGTCTATGTTGGCATAAATGGAAGAGGCAACAGAAATGTGCTTTAGTATTTATATTTTATCTTTCTTCTTTGTCTAATTTTCTGTTTTAAATTGAAGTATTTGTTGTGTATTCTTCATTAAAAATTCTACAGATTTTTAGTTGCTTTTGTTTTCTTAAGTTGTAATATTATTTATTCTCTGTTTCTGTTCACTCAGGAAATATGCAGCTAATGGTAGACATCCACTCATTTTCATTATTAGTGATAATACAAAAGGAGAGAGTATAGAAAGTCGTTTATTTCCTAATGACTTAAAATATGCCTTAAGAATTTCAAATATTAGGTGAGTAATTGGTCATTCATTTCATGGCATTATCATCTGTTTTGTTTTTATTTTTTTCTTTAAATTTAACAACCGGCTCTTCCCAGCGTCATCTGCTCAATCACGTGATATAGAAAAACAAAGAATCGAATTCTGGGAAGCAAATTCAGTTAAATGTTGTTCTTAAGAACAAAAGTATTAATATTTAATATAAAATAAAATAAAAGTAATATTGTGCATTTGTAAACAGTAGCATGATTATATTTGTAAGTTTAATAATTTTTAAAAAACATTTTATATGTTTATTTATTTTTGCAAGTAAGAATCGATTTTTGTATGTTGTAGTGTAACTGTTACATTAACTGATCTAGCAATAAATAGTGGAATGTTTATGGATTATAACTTGAAATTAGTTTAAAATGTTTTAAGTTAAATTTAATCATGCAAAGATGTTACAACAAGTTAATTAACTTAGCTAATGGCCTAATATGATGTTGCACTGTTAATAATATAAGAACAAAATTTCAGAATACTTAACATGATTTTCATCAACATTAATAACAAATATAAACTAAATGATGATTGTAAATATACACAGCAAACAAAAGATGATGAATAATGATATAAAATGGATTAAAAATGATGATGTATAAAAAAAAATAACTCAGATTAAATTGGATTGATCAAAAATAAGAATAGAAAATGTGTTATTTTAGCAATTGCTATAGATATACAGGGTGTTTCAAAACTCATGGGCAAAAATTTAAGGAGTGGTAGAAAACATCTAAACAAGCCATTTTCACCATACAGTGCATAGGCAGAGAGCAAGCGGTGACCGCTAGAGGGTGCTGTAATGGAAAGTATAAAGTGCACATTTTCTTACACATCATCATTTCTACCGTGGATTTCAGCGGACATGATGACATACAGTAATCAGGAAAAGGCAGACATGCATTTTATGTATGGTCTGGGGATTGCTCTGTTGTGGTATTTTTCGGTCTGGCACGTGTCTTCTCGGGAAACGCTGCCTGTACAGTCTTGCGGCTTTCAGAGCATTCCCATTTGCCAGACCATACGTAAAATGCATGCCTGCCTTTTCGTGATTACTGTATGTCGCCATGCCTGCTGAAATCCATGGTAGAAATGACGATGTATTAAAAAAACGCGTGCTTTATACTTTCCATTACAGCGCCCTCTACCAGTCATCACTTGCTCTCCGCCCATGCATTGTATGGTGAAAATGGCTTTGTTTAGATGTTTTCTACCACCCCTTAAATTTTGCCCATGAGTTTTGAAACACCCTGTAGAAGACTTATCTGCTCTTTGTTTAACTATGTCGTGACCTCTGACATCAGGTGGGAAGAGCCCATTGCTTTAGTATTTCAGCATAAAATGATTTGTTTTCATTAGTTCAAATCATTTTAAAACAGAGAAATAATTTAAAATTCTGTTTAAACTCTGTTATTATTATTATTATTCTGTGAAAAGATGATGATAAATTCATAAAAGGAATTTAAAAACACAATGAAAAAGAAAAGCAAGGATAATTTTTTTTTTTTAATTATTAGAAAAAGGAGAACTATTATATAATATTTCATTACAGCAAACTTCCAAATAAAAAAATGGATCATCTAATTTATGCTCCTTGCAGTTTAAATTTTTGTCTAATTTTATTGTGCAATGTCTTTGTTTTTATTTTTTAATCCTGCCTTATTTGCCATATTGTAATCAAATCAAGTAAATGATTAATTATCTAAGTTACAAATAATACATCTCTATGTCAAAATTTCTGTCCCTTTATTTACCCCCAATATACAAAATTTGTAAAATGCGAATTTTAGTATCATTTTTTAATTTATGCTGTACAGGGTTTAACCTGGCAAAAAAAATACTTTAGCATTTTAGCGAAAATAGGCAAGCACTATTTTAGCTTTTTCGAAAGTTAATTAATTCTTTGGATACCATTCATTTCTTTTACTTACAAGGAACATCACCCAAGTGTCCGGCTCGGATTTCAATGAGAGAGAGGCATTTCTTTTCTAGAGGCGTTTCTTTCATATTTGATATGCTATCAAATTTTACTCAAAAATATGCGAAAAATTTGTATTTATACAGCAAGTGAATACTCAAATGAATAATTCAGTTGAAATAATTTTCAGTACTACTATAAATTTTCATTTGTAACTTAAACATGAAAGCGCAAAAGCATTCTGCTAAATCATTTAGTATTTTTAAGTCGCACCCAAAAGGCGGAGCTTACTGTTGATATGTGGCTGATGTGATTTTTAACATTTTAAAAATTCAATAAATATAGAAAACATGGACGATAACAAAAATTTCTATGATCAAAAATATTTGGTACATGCCCTCTATCAGTTTCATTAAAATCGCAGCCAGACACGATGTTCCTTGTTAGCTTTGTTATCCTCCGTTTTATTTTCTATTCCTTTTGTTTATTGATGATTTTAACCAAGCATCCATATTTGTGACTTTAAAAATATGAATCTGGGAAACTATGTTTTGATTTTAACAATAGAAAAAGAGGTACTCATATCATACGTGTAAAATGAAAAAGCAATTTAAAAATTAAATAAAGTGTAGTGATAGATAATCGTGAAATACTAGTGCTAAGAATGCTTCTATGAAGCAAATTCTGAATTCTAACATACTTTTAAATATTTTTGCATTTAAACTCAATCATTAAAAATAAAAAATAAGTAAAAATTACTATATAAATAATGATTCCCAAAAACTTCAGTCATTTCATAGTTTTTGCCTGCAAATATTACAAAAAAAAAAAAATCAGAGTTATTATATAGAGATATTTTATACAGTTATCCAGTTTTAGCTTTTTAGCGAAATTCTGACCAACATGTTTTAGCAAAATATGATACCTTTTAGCAAAATGCTAAAAAAACTAATGGCAGTTTAAACCCTGATGCTGTATTTTTAATTATCTAATGATAACAAATGAATGATTAATCATTTGAATTCCCCATCTGAAATTCTCCCAACCCTTTAAGGGGTGTGGGGGGGGGAGCATTAAGGGAAAACTGTTGTTTATTTTTGCTATTGATTTATTCTTTTTTTAAACTTTGTTCATCAGATAAGTTTTTTTTTTGTGCTTTTTCTTATTCAAATCTTTTTTTTTTTTTTTTCCCATGTTTTCACACATTATTAAAATTTATAATCTTATAAGAGACTTATTTATTTATTTATTTATTTTTTTTCTTAAATTATTTTTAGTTTCAATCCTATTACTCAAGCAAAACTTGTGAAAGCTCTTAACAAGATAAATGACACAATACAGGTAATTTGTTCTATTATTTATTGCATTTGTGCCTTTGGTAATATTTCAACTTGTCTATTTAAAGTTTCATGAAATATGCAATAGTAATCTTCAGTATCTATATGTGGATTTATTTATGTACGCCATGTATATATATATTTATTTATTTACCTTATATCCCAGAAAATAAATGAACATATGGAGTAAGGACAAATTCTTTCCGTAATTATAAACATTTATTGTGCAAAAATTACTAAAATTAGATGCATTTTAAGTAGTGTTAGCCTTTTTTTAAAACAAGACCACATACTTCAGTAAATTTCAACAAGTGCCCCCTAGTAACTTACAGAATGTGAAAGAGGTATTCTAGTTCTCCACAAGCAGGGTTGCTACGGTACCTGGAAAACTCAGGGAATTTGAAAATCTATTAAAAAACAGGGAAAACTCGGGGAATTTCAAAATTTATTGTAAAAACAGGGAAAATTCAAGGAATTTTGAAATTTTTTGGAAAAACATTGGAAATTTTTTTCATGATCAAATACTTTTTTAAATTTTAGTGCTTTATAATGAATCAATTATGTTTCTTTTTCTCCAACTATAGTAAGTTAATAAAATTAATAAACTCTAAATATGTTCAATTGACTTGTAAACATGTTAGATTCTAATGCTGCATGATTGCGTGTCATCTATTTTACTTCTAAAAGAGACAGGAAAAACTCAGGGAATTTTTTCTCCTGATTTGTATAGAAACCCTGCCAAGTGTTTTTAAAGGTATCTTCTGTAACAGTCTCACAGTATCTTTTTAAACGTAGCCTTCTTCTTTTCAGCATCAGCAACTATGACGTAGACTTTGTTGGTAATATAGATCGCCCTCTCCCCACCCACCCTCCAACCCGAAAAAAAAAATATATATATATATATATATATTAGTTGTAAGAGCCTAGAGACTATGGTATTAGTCTATCCTTATTAATCTAACAGCCCATGAATTTTTCTTTTTATATTGAAATTTACTAAAATATGTGGCCGGTATTTAAAAAAAATTAGCAGTAACTTACATTGCATATAAATAAACATATGTCTAAATACAGGGTGGCGACAATCAGGGAAAACAGGAAAATCATGGAAAAATCAGGGTACTTTATCATTCTGGAGACATCAGGAAAAAATCAGGGAATTTTATCAAAACACCCAAAAATCATGGAAATTTTAATTTTTGCCCAGCAAGCATGATTGAAAGATCGCCAAACAGATGTTATCTTAACCATAATTGCACAGGATTGGCTACTTTCTAGTTGAATCTTTCCAAGTTATCATTAAAAAACAAACAAATAAAGATTTTTTTATCTAAATAAATATTTTTTTGTCTTGATGTTAATATGTTGTGCAATTAAAATGAGTCATATTTTTAAAATTTTGTTAATTCTCCAAAATTTTTCATTTTATTTTTCTTTTTGTAAGTGGAAAAAAAAAAAGATATTTTTGCCCATTAGTATAATTTTTTAAATTGCAGTGGTTTAATAAGCATTTTACACAAGAGCGTGATATATACAAAATTATAGAATATATATAAAAGGTAACGGATATCATGGAAATTTGTCAAAATTAATCATGGAAAAATCAGGAAACTTTTTTTCTGGATCTCTGTAGCCACACTGAAAATTTTCTAAATTTATTCTGTATCTGTTACCTAAGTAGATATTTTTTTAATACTGTTTGCAGATTGATTGCTTTAAATCAGCTTTACATTTACTCATTTTATTTACTGTGACTGTTGATTACTAGAAATTTAACATTTGCTATTTAATTTCTATTTATCTAAAAATTATTTTTTTCCAAATGTTATATTTTTAAATTTATAAACATTAAATTCTGAAGATTCATCTTGAAGTCTCACTTTAACAGTTTCAACATAGGGCCTCTGGCTTCTTCAGTGTTATATTGATTTGCAGCTTCATTGTTTAGTTTTTTTTTTTTTTTTTTTTTTTTTTTTTGTACTTACTTGGAGGAGAGTGCCACATTGCATCCATGTTTTTCTGGAGTTCCACATCATTACAAGATTCTTCATCTGCTAAAATTTCAACTGTCTCTCCCTTTAATGCGTTGTTACGGTTTTTGTAATTTGCAAGTTTTTTGATGTTTTTGGTTGATTTTGTGGTTCCTATTTACTTTAGTTAAAGCTGTAAGTTGTCCTGTCATATTTTATATCTTATATATGTTCTTTTATTCTTAGGTTAATTTTTTATTTAGTCATACCAATGTAATTCACACTGGACTTATTTACATCTTGAAAGGTAATTTTATGAATTCCGATGATCTCATTAGGGTTAATTGATCGTTATCATTTCTGATATGTTGGAAAATATTTAGGTTGGGTTTAATAGGGATATTTACATTTATTTCAGCAGCTTTAGCTTTGATTTTGCAAGTACATGTACAATTATTGTAAGAAATGGAGTTTGTGTATTTTGTTTTAGGTTTTTGTCTGCTGTTTTACTCTGTTAAGTTTTTTAATTAATTCTATTTGTGGTGCTAAGTGTAATTATATTCAAACACCATTATACAGAAATTCAAAAATAAACACAAATTTGGTAACATTCAGATTAGTTTTCTTTAAACTACTAAGGGTGTTCAAAAAGTAAGTTACGTTGGATTAATGAAGGTCAAAAAACGCTTTATTTAGAAATTCTCTCTGATACAATATGATATACATACAGTACACTATTTCTCTATACAACTTCTGAATCGCTGCAGCCATTTTTCAAATGATGCGCTATTCATTAGATATCCTGATGTGGAACTAACGTAGAATAGGATTGAACTGGGGAACTTAGAACTAATGATGGACAATAAAATGAGCACCAACAACAGGTATTCCCAAATCCTATGCAATGTGTTCAATGCTGACTTTGCAATTGCTGAGAATAACATGAATTTTGCTTCAGTACCATTAAATTTGATGTAATCAAAATTTTATTTTTTAAATTTCGATTATACGTCTTTTTATTTATAAGTCCTTTTACGTCAGTTCCTTGATCTTCCCACCCGCACCACTATATCTGGTGTGCTCAACCTTGTTAGACTTCCTTGCCTTTCTGCTTTCTTTTGTGTGACCATCTTCAAACCAATGGAACTTTTACAATAATTGAATGTCATATTGCATGAGACCTATATACAATAGCTTTATAATATATATAATAAAGCACCATTTATACGTCTTTGAAGGAACTGACGTAAAAGGACGTATAATTGAAATTTAAAAAATACAATTTTGATTACATCAAATTTAATGGTACTGAAGCAAAATTCATGTTAAAATAATAGTTAATAATGTTTAAGATAGTAACTAGTATATTGCGTTAAAGTAGAATTTATATTTGAAGATTGACAAGAACAATTAAATTTACTGGTGGTGAAAAAGTGTTCCCAACGTGCACCTTCTGCAATGTACATCAAGCTTCACTCAAGCATATTCTTGTGTGTATGGAGTTATCAAAGAATGAACATTTTTCAGACAATCATCTACAGATTCTGGACTTTTTATATATTTTTAATATGTTTGATATTGTGTGATGTTGTGTTGATATGTGTCTGTGTCCATGGAATTGTGTAACTACACTAGGGATAATAATAATAAAAAAAGTTAGTAATTATAAAGCATTTTGTATTTCGCATTAATAAAATGTTATTGCTATTATTTGGTTTATGGAAAACTGTAGATTGAATTTCTTGATTTTTTTTTTCTAATTATAGTAACATCAAAAGAATTTATCTGGTTATTTTTTTTTTTCTTTTTCTAAAGTAAATTGGATCTTCTTTTCAGTTTTACTTAATTCATTTAAAATAGTTTCTCTATCAATGTGTTTGAACATTGAAATTGAAACAGTATTAAATGAACTAAATAAAACATAGCTAAATAAAAGGGAATCAATATTCATTTTTAAAACTCCAAAAAACCTGCAAATTGAGAAAAAAATAACTACATATTAAATCGGGTGGCATGAGACAGTAGAAATTTTAGCAGATGAAAAATATTGTAACTATGGGGAACCTCAGAAAAACATAGATGCAAGATCAGGGTTCATACTCATCAGGGGAAACCTGGAAAACAGGGAATACTCAGGGAATTTAAAATTTATTAAAAAAAGTCATGGAAAATTTAGGGAAAATAAAAATTTTCATTAAAAGTCAGGGAAAATCAGTTATAAAACCTGGAAAAACAAATGTTTTTTTTCTCTCAAGTTATGTTTCTCTTTTCTTCATATCAAAATTTAAATGATTGAGTATTGTGAAAATACGCATGTAAATAATGATTTCTACCTGATTTTCTATCATGATCGGCAGTAATATGACATTATACAGTGGAAGTAGCAGTATTTTGTCCTGTTTAGAGAAGCGTTTCTTGTAATATATCGCTAATATTTTCTTAAAAATTGTCTGGAAACTCAGAGAAAACTCAGGGAATTTTTTTCCCATATTTGAGTATGAACCCTGAGGATGGTGTTCTCGCCTCAAAACAAATACCATAAAGAAAAGTCTAACGGCGACACTGCAAATTGATTCAACACTGAAGATACCTGGAGGTACATAGAGAAATGTACCTCCACCTAAATGTACCTAAATGTTTACACAGCTAACTTTAATAAATTCCTATTGGCCACTCTCCCCATCTTTCCCGTAATTCTATTGGTTGAACTAAATTCGGTTATAAAAATTTTAAAAACCTTGTAAATTGTGATTTCGCTATTCCCTATTTGTCTGACTGTTGGAAATTTTATATTCAGTCCACATTTTCTTAATTTTTCTACTGTTTACACAGCTAACTTTAATAAATTCCTATTGGCCACTCTCCCCATCTTTCCCGTAATTCTATTGGTTGAACTAAATTCGGCCCCTCTCCTATATATACGAGCACTTCTGCAGATTCAGTATCCTTTTTGCACTGATGACGGCACGCATAAAGCTGCCGAAACAGCTGTATGCATTTCCAATATTTTTCTTTGGCGTTTCTGACGTAGTCGTTTATTCGAGTTTTAATATTCCAACGCCAAGTCTCCTGTTATTATTACATAGAGAAACTGTTTATGTGAAACCTTTTCAAGATAAATCTTAAGAATTTTTCAGGTCATTAACTGAATTTATTAAATTCTTACACTTTTCTTATTTCTTACTCTTTTCTTTAGTATCAACTGAATTTATTAAATGCTTATACTTTTCTTATTTATTACTCTTTTCTTTAGTATCAATCTTGTTATAAAAAACTGTCAAAATCTCAGCTTGAGGATATTGCTGCTAACAGCATGGGAGATATTAGAAATGCTATCAATTCTTTACAGTTCATTAGTATTTCAAGTATGTATCACATTTTATTTATTTGTGTCTTGGAAAACAAAAAAATCTGGTGTGAAACAACCACACGACTTCCATTATCCGCTATTACATGAATTATATGCATTTTTGAGAGATAATGTGATCAGAAAACACAAAAGTGACCTAAAGAGAAAATCGTTAGAGCCGTTTTTGAGATACCAACTTTTACAAAAATCAATTACTAACCGGAAAAAAAATAATTACATACAAAAGCATATTTAAACGTGAGTTAAAATGGCGAGTTTGAAAAAAATCCGTACAACCGTTTTTAAAGGAACGCCTTGCGAAGCCTGAACTTGAACTATTTATACAGGACGCCTATCAATTTTCCTGAACTAACCAACTATATCATTCGAAAGGACATCTAATAGAGTGTTTATATAGCAAGTTTGAAGAAAATCGTTAGAGCCGTTTTTGAGATACGGACTTACGGTCCCACTTACGGTTTCCGATGTCCTACTTCCGGTTAAACTCAATTACTAACAGGAAAACAATAATTACATACAAAAGCATATTTAAAAGTGAGTTAAAATGGCGAGTTTGAAAAAAATCCGTACAACCGTTTTTAAAGGAACGCCTTTGCGAGGCCTGAAATTGAGCTATTTATACAGGCCGCCTATCAATTTTCCTGAACTAACCAACTATGTCATTCGAAAGGACATCTAATAGAGTGTTTATACAGCAAGTTTGAAGAAAATCGTTAGAGCCGTTTTTGAGATACGGACTTACGGTCCCACTTCCGGTTTCCGATGTCCCACTTCCGGTTTTTCAATTTTCACCAAAATTTGGAAATTTCATCTGTACACCAGACGTATTTCAATTCTAAAGTTTCGTAGATCTATCTTTATTAGTTTCTGAGCTATAATAGCCAGAAGATTCTCCACATACATACACACACACACACACACATACATACACACTGACCAATTGCCAAAAACCACTTTTTTGGACTCAGGGGACCTTAAAACGTGTAAATCAGGTGAAAACCCGATATCGAATTTTCAGACCGAATACAATACTTCCATTACCTACGGTAGTAGGGTAATGGAAGTAAAAAGTTAATATTTTTTTAGATAAGCTTGCAACATTTAAAATTTGCTATTTTTTAAAGTGCCGGGTGAAAGGTTACTATTGAATCATTGTTAGAAAATACTGGGTAAGTAATTATAAAGCAATCAGTGTAACAAGAAACAAATCTAAAAAATAAAATAAAAACTATAAAAGGTAACAAAACCACTTTAAAACACGTATATACAATATTTTTATTAAAAACTACACAAAGCTTTTCGCTGTCATACTAATAGCATCATCAGGTGTAAATTACGTTACATAGAAACTAGCAATATATAAATAAAGAAGTTCAAATGGTTTAAAGTTACGGTTACAATAAAAATTTTAATTTACAGTTACAATAAAATTTTTTTTTTTTTTTTTTTTTTTTTTTTTTTCTCTATGAGCACAACGCGTGCCAAATTTTAGGAAGTGATGCAGCGTCCTTGGAGTTAATAACTTTATTGTATTTGATAATATTTACGGCTTCTGTTATTAGCAGGTCTTGAAAGTCTCGAGGGGCTGAAATAATTTCGGACTGGGTCCACATAGGAATAGCACCAGGGTGTTCGTACAGAAAGTCTACTAGGATTGAACTATTTTTCTCTTTAACATTACGTATGTGTTCAGTAATTCTTGCTTTAAGTGTGCGACGTGTTTGCCCAATGTAGTAAAACTGTTCACTATTATATTTGATAGGGATTTTATAAACCCCTCCAGATGGTCTGTTGATATCTCTGTCATTAACAACTAAGTTTTTAATGGTACAGGGGGAGGAGAAAGGAATGCATAGATTAAATTTACGTAAAATAAACTGTTGTTTGTGTAGCAATGTCACTAGAAAGGCTCTGAAAACATAATTGTATAAAATGTTGAATCAATATGTTACTGGAAAATCTAGTTGTGTACACAATATGAAATTAATCAAATTTACTTGTAGAAATGTGATAGATAATTTTGGAAATAAAAGAAGTTAAAACACAAATGCTCTGCACGAGTTAACAAATAATCATGCAATGTATTGCTACAGATACATGCAACTGTAATAATAATTTTTTTTTTTTTTTTTATTAGTAGCCGAACAAATGTTTAAATTTGCAATCATTTCTTAACTTAAATTTCATTGATAATTACCTTTGATGTAGATTATGCATTGTATGTATAATTTAGTTACAGTAGACTCCCGATTATCGGCAGTCAGATTATCCGCTTTGCAGATTATCCACGGTAGTCAAGGGCTTGAATTTAAAAGGTAATTTTAAAATGCAGAACAAACTTATTACAATTTTTACTTATTATTATTCACTTATTATTAGATCAAAGAGAGTAATGACCTTCAAGGCTTTTTACACGATTCTTGACAACATTTATGGCATACACACTGCTTGGGAGGTAGTTAAGCAGTCTACATTGGTAAGCAAAAGGTCTGTCATAGAAAAATTTTACCAAATGTGGAAAATACTTTGGTAGAGTTTATAGAGGAGGAAGAAATTTCTGCTCATGATTTGGCAAATTTAACTAAATCTGTTACTGGAGGAAAAAAAGTCAATGAAGGAAACATTGAAGAGTGGATTAATTGTGACGCCAATGATCCAGGTATTGAGCACCTTACAAATGAACAAATTGTGGGCCAAGCATTAGACCCAGTTTCAGAAGATAGTGAAGAAGAAGAGGAAGAAGGAGATAAAACTCAGCACAGGATGAGCCACGACGCAGCCCTAGCACTTGCAGATGGACTTATAAAATATCTCGAGGAACAAGACGATGTATCACTTTGTGACAAAATGCTGATAAAGAAACTGCAATCGCAAATTAAGAAAAAGTGTTTTAGCACAAAAAAACAAAAATGCTTGGCCGATTTTTTTGTTAAAAAATAGCGCAAAATGTAAGTAGAAATTTTTATTAGTATGTTAAATTGTATATGTAGACCATGCTTAACTGTTAATTAAATAGTATTGCTCAAAAGGCCTTATGAGTTGATTTATATCCCCTTTTTGATCATTTTGTGGATTCCGCTGATTTGATTATCTGCGGTTGTCTATTCCCCGTTCACTGCAGATAATCGGGAGTTTACTGTACATGTAAGTTTTAAAATTATTTTTTATCTTTGAAAAATAAATTTTAATCATTTAGTATGTTATAAAAATTCTCATGTTAACTTTTAGTTTTAACTAGTCTTAATCTCATTTATCTATCTGCATATTATTTGATTTACAAATATAATAGTTACAGTGACATAAAGTGTCATATCATAATACGGATCAAGGAATATTATGTATGCATATATAATGAGAAATATAGATTTATTGAATGTCATTGAAATAGAAATTAAATGATGGAAAAATAAGCAATTTATTATTAAATTTTTAAGACACTATGTATACCTAAAATGAATATCCTATTATATTTTTAATTATTCGGACTGTTTACTGAAAATTTAAATGCAAATATAATTTTATTTGAGGTTATTTAGCTGCTTTTATTTAGCTTATTTTTATTTTTAATTTCCATTTATTTTATTCTTATTCTGACTGTGAATCAATTAATCAATTTTTGTTATTAATAATTATAAAACAGTATTTTTTTGAAAATTCATACTGATGCCAAGCAGCTCTAAATTGTCAGATTTCATTATTTAAAAAATCTGGTGTGTAACAACTACACAACTTCCATTATGCACTGTTATGTGTATTATATGCACTTTTTGGAGATAATGTGGTCAGAAGACTTAAAATTTGACCTATGAAATTAGACAGTTAACAATTTTTCTGCAAGAGAAAAGTGGCACATGTGTAATAACATATAAAACAGAGTTTACATAGTGAATAAAAAAAAAAAATATATATATTTAAAGGGGACTAATGTGCAAGTTGTACCTGACGGGACTAAAGTGAAAGTTGTACCTGACGGGACTAAAGTGAAAGTTGTACCTCGAGGGACTAATGTGAAAGTTGTACCTCACGGGACTAATGTGCAAGTTGCACCGAACGAACAAACTATTTCTTTCAACAAAAATGCCTACTAACCCTGGATGATAGGTCTAATATATCGTATCATATTATATATCGTATTTATCGTAATATAACTTATTTCGCTTCCTTCTTCGACTCGTTTTAATACGCATTTTTTATATGCATGAGCAGCCCACGTAAAACAAAAACATTAAATCATTAAATTCATGTTTTTACTTATTTTTATTTTATATTACTTCACGCACACTTTTTATTTCCTAATTCAAAATTATTTAAAAAAAACTTTTTCGATATCGCTTGTAACGATACTGATTATTATTAATTTTCTTTTCTTTTTCTTTCAATAATAATAATAAAAAAAAAGATTTTGATGAAATTCTGGCAAAAGCAGAATTTAGTTTAGGACGGAGGACTATTAGTTTTTTTTTTTTCTTCAAATTATTCAATTATATTTTCGATAAATTTTAGATTTCGACAAATGTCCAACTATCGAAATCGACAACGCAAAAATCCCAGATTGAGACTAATAGGCCCTCAGTCCTAAAAAGAGAGAGAGAAAAGATGGTAGTGCCATTTTTTTAATACCCATTTCCGAGATCTGAAACTGACTTACTCAATCAGGATGACTCAATTTTCCTGTAATAACCACATGATACTTGTGAAAAAATATCTAAAAAAGGGGTTTATATAGCAATTTTCAAGAAAATCGTTAGATCCGTTTTTGAAATACCTACTTTCACCAAAACTTGGCAAACTCAACTGTTGACCAGAAAACAACAATTACATACGGAAGGATATCTAAAAAAGAGTTAATATGGTGAGTTTTTCAAGGAACGCACTTGCGAGACCTCAAATTGACCTACTTATACAGTACGCCTATAAATTTTTTCGAATTAGTCAACTACTACATATGAAAGGACATCTAATAGGGTGTTTATATAACAACTTAAAATCGTTAGAGCAGTTTTTGTGATAGGGACTTATGGTTCTGCTTCTGTTTTCATATATCCCACTTCCGGTTTTCTAATTTTCACCAAATGTTTAAAAAATCCATCTGTACACCAGACTTAACTCAATTCTGAAATTTCGTCATTCTGGCTTTATTAGTTTAGGAGATATGGTAGTCAGAAAATTCGATAGTCAGAAAATTCCCCGCATACATACACACTCACACTGACCAATTGCCAAAAAACACTTTTTTTGGACTCAGAAGACTTCAAAACATGTAAATCAGGTGAAAATTTGAAATTGAACTTTTGGACTGAATACAATACTTCCATTACATACAGTAATCAGCTAAAGGGCAAAATTAACGGTCGCCACCGGCCACATGGCGACTAAATAAAAAAAATGGCGATTAAAAATTATGCATCGATCGCCACTAAAGTCGCCACTTTTGGGATCGTTAAAAGTTTTTAAAAATCGTGCAACGATTAGCAATCGAAGCGTTGTGATTTCCAATCTTTTTCCATCCATGGCATAAATGTCAATGTTCATTTTAAACTTGCTTTATTATATTCTACAACCTATAAAGAAGTAGAATTGTTTAATATCTCTCACTCATATAATTTTTTGGACCCCCTTTCCCTCCACCTAACAATCGGTGATCACATAGCTTACAGAAAGCTTTATAATTTCTAATCTTTCTCTATTTGCTGCATAAATATAAAATATCTATTTTAAACTTGCTTTATTAGATTCTAGAATCTATAAAGAAGTAGAATTGTTTGATATCTTTTATTCATAAGTTTTGTTATCCCCCCCCCTTCCCCCCTCCGCTAACGGTTGGCAATCCCATACTCCACTGATGCCTTGTGATTTCCAATCTTTCACTATCCATAACATAAATGTAAATATTCATTTTAAACTTGCTTAACTGGATTCTAGAACCTCTAAAGGGGTAGAATTACTCTCATTCATGTGTTTTTTTTTAATTCCCCCCCCCCTCTCCATTTTCAACTAGCAGTCAACGATCAGATGTCCTGGAAAGCACAATCTTTTTCTATTATTATTTTCTCCATAGTATTTAGTGTATATTTAACCCATTTAGGCTATTTGGCAAATGTGTGCATCAAAATTTGATTTGGCTTAAATGTGTATTTTTCAAAAATTTTCGTTTTTACTTTCTTTAGGGTAGAAATCTTCATTTTTCCTTTTTATTTTCAAGTAGAAATCTCCCTATTTTTAAAGCTGCAAATTTGGCAGCTAAGTAGGTTATTTTTAATTAAGCAGCTAAGTTTTTATATCTATGCTTTTTAAGAGGAAATACTTTAACTCTAGTGAAATAAAATCATTTAAAAAGGTGTTTTTTTAGAAATAAGGAATGTAATAAAATTGCTAACCGTATTTACACATGACCATGTAAAAGTTATAGTGATGGTGATGAATCGGCTGATTCATTTACTGGAAAATATCAACATGAATTGTGAATGATAACAGGTTATTTCATTGAAATAAATTTGAAAAAAAAAAAAAAAAAAGTACTACTAATTAATTAAAAAATAAAAACTTTTACTGTTATTATTACAACCTTAAACAGATTTTAATTAAGGATGTGCAATTTAGGATTTTTAAAAAGAGCGAAGTTACAAATTACAATTCCATTGTCCATGTGTTAATTTTATTATAACACAAAATGGTGACAAAGCTTTTTGCAATCTGAAAGAAATAGTCTCATTATGTAAAAAGTGGCCACTAACTTAAAAAAGTGGCTACTAACAAAACTGACAGTATCAGCCACTGGCCATTAATGAATTTTCCCAGTTTTGCCCTTTATAATCAGCTAATGGAAGTGAAAAAGAAAATGTAATTTGTATGTAAAAAATGTGAAAATGAAAAATATACTTTAATGAATTCTTATAATATAAGTTTTACTCTGTGTGCATTTCTAATTTATGTAAACTGCTGTGCATGCCATTTGCTCTTGAATACAGAAAAGGACCTAAAACACAAACAATAGGAAACAATCCAAAAATTCATTTTGACTATTTCATTTCTGAAATTGCAATCAGTTAAAAACCTTGTAATTAAAAATTACTAAGCATCGGTTGCAGATCCAGAACTTGACTTGGGGGGGGGGGGGGGCTTAGATTTTTCAAAGTGTTATTCTAGGCCAATAAAAAT